>CM031577.1:3990229-4505799 GCA_018467065.1 Ephestia elutella
TTTTGTTAGATCCATTTCTAATATAAGTACTTTTAATAAATCTGGGATTCAATCTTCTCTTATTTTAATCATAAAGTTGTAATCTGATTTCTAAATATTAATAAGGCAGAGTATTTACCGTAGAAGGTATAACTTATACTGTACTACGCATAAGTACATAAAGTTTATGTACATACCTTCAATATTGTCGCATAACCTCAAAGTTTGGGCCTAAGGACCTTATGCTAATGAGACTCGACTATGGATATTAATTAAACCATATTTGCACTTTATACGTTAATTTGCATTGTGTGAACAGAATTTATGAAAATGAATTATGTATTCAGTTAATTAAATACAATATTAAGTTGATTTTATAAGAATTCCATGCTGGTCTGGGAGCGTAAAAAAAACAAAGAATGTGCCAGCTGCTTCTCTTCCCGCGCAGATTGTAAAAGTCAATTGAGGGAAAGGGCTTTAAACTGGGGATTCCTCCACTCATAGGCGACGGGCTAGCAACCTGTCACTATACCTGAATCTCCATTCCATTAGAGAGCTCACTATTTAGCTAAACGTGGCCTTAGAGTCGACTCTTGGCTCTGTCTACCCCGTAAGGGATAAATACGTGATTCTATGTATGTATAAAAACACTTTAGTTTGGATGTATTTTTTATTTATTCCCATCGAAAGCAATTTACACAAAACCAAGGAATTAATCAGTTAAAATTTCGTCTATTTTATTCAGAAAATTTCCAGGCTTATTTTTTTAAAGTTACAACGTGCAAGCGTCCTCAATATCCTTATAATTAATTCTGTCTTTTGGTGAAAACCGAATGGATTTCCATTCAACAGTTTCTGAGAGTACAATACAACTAGGTACTTATTATATAAGTACTCTATTAACTAGTGTTTAAATTCAAATACCAAGCTCTGAATTTAGTTTAATGTTAATAAATTAAATTCAGTACTAAGTGGCGCCGGTTGAAGTTTTGAAAAGCCGCAAATTATTTGTTCCCGAATCCATTCGGAAACCGTCAATGACATCGGCTGGTTTCTGACATGACCGCAACCACATAGTCGAAACTGTAGGAGAATGAAATATAGGTGGTTGCGCTTTGGTTAATTTAGGATTATTTTTTGTTATTGGAAGTTGGAAGCATTCGAGATGTGGTGTTGGCGTAGATTAGAAAGGATTAGCTGGACAGAAAGAATAACAAATGAATAGGAGAAAAAAGAAGCATTATTAAAACTATTGAAAGCAGAAGAGGGAAAATGTTAGGGCACCTGATACGACACGATGACTTCATTAGAAACATTATAGAAGGAAAAGTAAAAGGAAGAAGGGGCCCAGGAAGGCCAAGACAAGGCTACATGAGGCAAATAAAGGAAAAAGTGAGCGTCGGGTCGTATCAAGAAGTAAAACAGTTGGCAATGGAGAGAGAAAAATGGAAGGAACTCCACCGACAAGAGCCTCGCTCTTAAATTTAATGATGATGATGATGATTTTGTTATTGCTGATTTAATTTTTTTTTGTTGAAATTCACCAAAAAATATTTTAAAACAATACCGAGAAATCAAGTTTTTTTTTTTAAAATAAGTACGGCTGCGGTCATAAGAAAAACTGTTCTCAAACATGACCTAAAAATATATTTTATTGGGAAGAGACAGACATTATTAGGTACAAACTAAAATTTTCCTCAGACGAAATGTTAAAACATCGTTTAAGTACTCAAACAAAATCTGTTCTTACCCTAGAGTTTATTCTAAAAACAGATTACGAAAGACAAGATGCTCTTGTTACCATAGACAAAGAAATGCCTTATCTCGCAATGTTGAGTGCTTCGAAAAAGGAATACGTTATTCGAAACCCGAATGTCTGATGGGATGAAACGGAATGAATAGAATTTTGTCTATGCCCTTTTAAGCGTTTGTTTTTGGAACGTCTCAAGAGAGGGACAGATTTAGGGATTATCACGAAATAAGCGTTAATTATTCGGGATTTTAGCTAAATCAATGTGTAACGTTCCCTTTCTGCTTGTAATGTAAATTAGCAACATTCGAGATAATTGAAAAAAATTCATACATTTTTTTTTTATTAACAATGGGTTTGCTCTTGACCACAATATTGCCCGAGAACAGAGATGAGGTCTACGGTGTAGCGAGCTTACCCAGAAGCAGCCTCTTCTGGTTTTGAAGAGAGTCAGGTTGTACGTGCTCGGGAACACAGACGCAGGCTTTTTGTATGGGACCGACTCTGAAATCTCAAAAAAATCTGCTGTTCCATACAATCTGGGCGAGTAGGTAGGAACAGCAGATTCTTTTTATTTTAGAGTCGGTTCCATACAAAAATTGCTTATATTAATGAGTAGACCCCTAGAAAGGTTGCTGGTGTTTTAAAAATCATTCTGTATAGTAGAAAGGCAGTTTGTTGAACAAATATCCTACCTTCCTTCTACATGTTACAATTTGTCAATTAAAGATTTCTCAAAAACAAAACCATAGCGTGATTTAACATCAGCGCTATCTGTGGGTTTTGATCGACTTTTTTTTATAAAAGATGGGTTTGCTCTTGACCACAATATTGCCCGAGGACAGAGATGAGGTCTACGGTGTAGCGAGCTTACCCAGAAGCAGCCTCTTCTGGTTTTGAAGAGAGTCAGGTTGTACGTGCTCGGGAACACAGACGCAGGCAGGGAATTCATGTTTTTTGTTAACTACTGCTAATAATAAAAATATAGTGAATGAAATACATATGATAGGTTTCATATTGAAAATCGGCATAGTCCCACGGAAAAAAGTACATATTTATTCAAAAGTATACTTGGTCATAAAGTTTTAAAAAATCAGCCGAATTCAGAATGAGTTCAGTAAATATTACTAGCAGAATGGGTTTTAAGTTTCTAGTAAACATAGTGTTTCAATATTTTCCGAAACATGTATCCAATTAACGGACATCTCTCTACGGTGGCATGTTTTGATCCCAATTAGTTGGTCGATGTTTATCGAAAGTTAACACGTCAATATTCGACGGGCTCAAACTGTTTGTGCTGAAATTAAACGTTTGTTTGTACCATGTTTATTTCAAACTAGCATGGATCCAGGACTTTGTTCCTGTGGGAATTTTGGGAAATCTTCTCTTACTGCTCCCCTGTACTCCGTAGGAAGCTGAAAATTGGCATGTAGGGTGGGAAAAATCTAGGGATCCCGAAATTCAATAAATTTAATAAAGATAGCGTAGTGTTGGCAGGCCTCCCACTCGGTGGACCGACGACCTGGTGAAGGTCGCGGGATGCGCATGGATGCGGGCAGCGCAGGACCGGTCGTTGTGGAAATCCTTGGGGGAGGCCTTTGTCCAGCAGTGGACGTCTTTCGGTTGAGAGAGAGAGAGAGAATAAAGATGAAGAATTATCAGACCGGTAAAGTATCGCTAAAAGCTTCGAAAGATACAAATAGGACGTGAACGACACTGGGATAAATCAAACAGGGGTCTAAAATGGTCTCATTGACGAATTGGGATATGATCCATTTACAATTTTCGAAATATTTAAAAATTAACCTTATACCATCACTCATAAGATTGATTTTTAAGTATTTAGGAGTTGTAAGAGAAGTGGGAATGGGAAGGCGGCAGAGGGCCCGGTAACACTATTGTGTGATTTATTGTTTCTATTGAGACTCGAATTCGGCATTGTACAGAATTTTGTGAAATCCTTTAAAAATGAAACGGGAATTCTCTTTGACCAATCAATGTATTTGCAGATCACGGAGCCAGCGGAGTACGTAAATAATCAAGACCAAATTATTGCACAAGTACTAGTACTTCAAATATACATTTTGTGTACGTCAAAATATAAATTTGCGAGGGTTTAACTTTAGCAAACAAATAGCGCTCTTCCTAAAATTAAAATAGCTTTAAAAAGAAATACTAGTTTTAACCCAAACTTGAAAAATTATTCCTAACTCCCTTATATTCATCTAGAGAACTATGAACCAATATGAGCGATTTTTCTGACAGCTAAATTAAGAAAAAAAAAATCAGTATAGAAAAGTCTCAACAGATGGCGTTTTATTGAAAGCTGAGTCGTAATAATGGCTGTACCTATATTGTGCGCTTTTTATTGTCAGCCAGAAGCAAAAAAAAATCACATAACAGTTTGACAGTTGCACAAATCACAATATTGATACTTTTTAGATGTTTTTTTATTAGGTTTTATTATGTTAAATGCCAATACCGTGCATTTTTGCTTTTTGAATGGTCTCGCCTTTTGCTAAGCGCCACCTATGAATTCATCTGGAACTTTTTTTTTAAATTAATTTGGGTCTCGGAAAATCCCTCATTCTCGCTGGTCACACTTTAAAATGTTGACCTATTCTGAATTCCATTTTCAAAATGATTTACATGTCAAGCAGTGCCATCTGCATTTCAACCCTGACAACAAAACGCCAAAGAAAACGCTAGATGGCGCGACGAGAGCAAATTTAGCTTTTCATGAAAAACAAGACATTTTTAATGAGCGCAGACGCGGCTCGGTGTTAAAAATTAATCTCGGAGTTGTTAACTATAACGTATTTAACGGGTGAAGTTGGGATTAAATAATAAATTCAGTTCGTGCAAAATGAATATTTGAGTTGAAAAAGTCTTCGCCTACTTCGTGTTATCTAAGCGCGTTTGTAAAACTGATGTACTGGGAATATTTCGTAATAGTAAAGTTATTTGTTCAAAGTTTCTTGTTTATTATACACCGTTGTTATACCTATTTGTTATTAATTTCAGGGCAATAAATGGCAGCTCTTTTTTACAATGTTCAATTTTGTCTTTTTTTCTTACACTTTCCCGAAAATTGCAACCTATCTAAGGACTCATAAATGACGAAATTATTAAAGAAAATTAGGTTCAGCCTTTATGGAAATAGTGGTGGTGGATGAGCGACAAATACAATACAGAAAACCGCATCTGAATCGGTCCATCCATTTATTGAAATAAATGGTACACAATCTCTCACCTAAACGTATATATCATTTACCACCTCTGTTACGTTACTTGGTGGAAAAATAAGAGGTTCTATGAAATTAATTAGAAAGGCATTGATATTATACCGTTTTTTTTATGTGGGATAAAAATCAACGAACGAAGAATAAACTGACAATTTACAGCAATTTTTTTTAAAATTATAGATGGGTTTGCTCTTGACCACAATCTTGTCCGAGGACAGAGATGAGGTCTACGATGTAGCGAGCTTACCCAAAAGCAGCCTATTCACTCTGGTTTTGAAGAGAGTCAGGTTGTATGTGCTCGGGAACATAGACGCAGGCAGGGAGTTCCACTGCTTCAATTGATGAAGTATTTAACGTAATGAAATTTTCGGACTAATTTTAAATTACATACATATATAGAATCACGTCTTTATACCTTACGGGGTAGACAGAGCCAAGAGTCGTGAGATTCGAAGACCACGCTTAGCTGAATAGTGGGCTTTCTGATGGAATGGAGATTCAAGTAAAGTAACAGGTTGCTAGCCCATCGCCTATGAGTGGAGGAATCCCCAGTTTAAAGCCTTTTTCCTCGAGTGACTTTTACAATCTGTGCGGGAAGAGAAGCAGCTGGCACATTCTATGTTTTTTCTTCGCTCCCAGACCAGCATGGTGGTAATATTAATGCTTATTTTAAATTATCTAATTTAAACTGTTTTGGCAAAATTATTAAATGAAAATAGACGTCCTAAACTAAAATTTAAATATCTAAGCTGTCACCGAAAATCAAGCAAGTTTCCTTAATCTACTGAGAAGTATTTTACAGGAAACCAGACTTTATCATTATCCAATTAAAGTCCCAAGTCGCTAAACAACAAAGTTGGCGTATTAATTATACCATCACGTCCTGAGTAAACATCAAAACCCTGAGTTTTGTTTGAATAATTATTATTATTTTCATAACCAATGCGAGTTGTTGGAAATGTTGGATTCTTGTCAGTGGTATTAAATTTAATTAACCCAGTAACTTTGCTACCTTAGTTAGGTTACTAGCCGCGCCCCGGGGCTTCGCTCCCGTGGGAATTTCGGGATAAATATTACCCTTTGTGCTATTCCCGGTGTTTTTCTACCCGTATACCAAATTTTATTGAAATCCGTCCAGTAGATTTTGCGTGATTGAGTAACAAACATCCTCACAAACTCACAAATTCACATCCAAACTTTCGCATAAATAATATTAGCAGGATTATAAAGTAGTCACGAGAGAGGGTTGCTAAGGAACCGATTAAGCTATTCTCGGATAAAAAAAATTAAAACATAGACTTGGAGATTGACGGAAAGGGCACGAAACGGCACCAGCGAAAAATTGACGCATAGTTAATTTTTTCAGTGGATAGACTTTTGTGTCAATGAGCAATTTTTCCGACAGATAAATTAAGAAAAAAAATCAGTATAAAAAAGTCTCAACAGATGGCGCTTTATTGAAAGCCGAGTCGTAATAATGGCTGTACCTATATTGTGCGCTTTTTCTTGTCAGCCAGAGGCAGAAAAAAAATCACATAACAGTTTGACAGTTGCACAAATCACAATATTGATACATTTTAGATATTTTTTTTAAGGTTTTTTTTTAAATGCCAGTACCATGCATTTTTGCTTTTTGAATGGTCTCTCGCCTTTTATTAAGCGCCACCTACGAATTCATCTGGAACTTTTTTTTTTAATTTGGGTCTCGGAAAATTCCTCATTGAATGAGATGAGACCTATCCCGTTCGTATCAGCACCTACGAGTAAGGACACACATCTGACAGATTGTACAACGTTGACAATGTGGATGTGTCAAAATTAAATGACAGTATTGTACCATTGACATGCCCATACTCGCCAGTACCAACTTTGACATCAAATTGCACAAAGTCGTTGCCGAAATTCTTCTAAATAAATCGACCACTTCACTATCTACCTACTGTTTGTATAATGACCTAAATTGTTATATTTATCAATAAATAATTTGTTTATTCATCAATTGAAAATTGAAAAAATAAAATTAAAAATTTATCTAAATCGATAAATAAAAAATAAAAATTACGTTACCATATTAATTAACTAAATAAAGCAATACTTACGTTTCGATATCGTTTGCTCGATATCTAATTCATTGTCGGTAGCCAGTGTGCCTTCTTCTTATAAACGTTGTTTGAAACTGTAACAATAGAGAAATACATTTATTAAATAAAGAAAATAATTGGGAAAATATTTTGTATGTAACATCTTTCCTGTTGCATTTCCACATTAATTTATCTTATTAAAAAAACCCGCATTATGTGTGATTTCATAAAAGGGACAGATTTGTGTAAGAAGCAGAAGTCTGATGTAAATAAAGTACTTAAGAAACTATGTATGTAACTGCAGGTATAGATTATCCAAAATCCCATAATTTATTTCCTACAGGATCAAAGCCACAGGTCACACCTAATATGTATATGTTATTATTTTTAATATGAGATAAATCACTTTGGAAATAACATAGAATGGTAAAGTATCCTTCCTAAACGGATGGAATTACCTACTCAGAACTAAGAAAAAACTTCAACATTTCAAAGCCATTAACGGTTCCAAGATTTTGAAGAAAAATATAATAACTTAAATGATCCGATTTGGTAGGAAGCAGTCACGAAACCGTTGTCTGGTATGCACACGTCCTTGGAATAGAAAAAAACAAAAAAACAAATGCAGGTAGCAACAGACCCAAACAATCCGAGAGGCATGACTGCATTAGACGTTTAAATGTCTAAAAATATGCAAATTATGAACCTTATTAATAAGGCGCAACAGCTGACTGATGATTTTTGAACATGTGGCGTCAAGACGTGAGTCTAGAATTTTTTACCCTACTGCGGCGAAGACAAAGGAGGGTTATGGATGGCTGATGATTTTAGAATGTTTGTTTATGATTTCATTGTTGTATGGTTTATCTACCAATAGAGTTATTTGAAGACTATTTTGATCCGTCATACTTTCATTATCACACAATTTTTTTAAGTCAACATAAAATTTTACGAGTCTATTATAACATGATCCCCAAAATAATTACATAATGTTGAAGGACAAGGAAAGCCTCAGAATCCGTGTTCATTACTGAGTGCTAAATTCTATACATTTCATTAAAGCCGAGGTTGACATTGGTCGAGTCGACCTACAGACAGATTCTATTTTTGGGCAAAAAGACTTGCACCTTATGGCGAGCGGTCACCGCATCATGTCATGGGTCACGCGCGCGTTTTTGATCCTGAAGAAATCAATTCACGCCCTTTTGGAAATAATTTATCATCAGCTCCAGTGGAATTTTCGGGATAAAATGCTATGCTATGCCCTATGTGCTATTTCAGTATATATATTCTTCATGTACCAAATTTCATTTAAAATCTATCCAGTAGATTTTGCGTGATTGAGTAATAAACATGTGAAAGTTTGAATTTGTGTGTGTGATATGTAGATATACTCACACACATTCAGACTTTTGTATTTGTATTATAATATGAGTAGGTTAACATGATTACTATATAAAACTGGTGTTAATAAAGATTTAAAACTAATTTGTATGTATATAGATAGGTAGAGAATTTAAAGTCCCAAATAGATATTCATAAATTCATATCATCATTGATTTAATTTATTTTCTATAATTTTTGGAGTCGTTTGATTCGTACGATTGTACCGACACACTCTGCTGAGTGAGTCGAGTGAGTGTTTACTCGCTTTTCTGCTCGACCAGTTTAGACCAGACTTGTCAAGCTGAAAATAACGAATTTCTAATTAAATCATTAGTTTTTGAGACTGTTTGAATACGAACACTTACTTTAACGAAAATTAATTAGGACGAGTAATTCTGTTACAAAATCTTGTTCGGTCCGTTAAAATAAAGTTTGGCAATTAATACAAAATTGCTACAAAAATTATCACAGGGTACAGAGCTATACTGGTATTTACCGTGTTTTTTTCATAAAAAGGCAGACATCCTTCTACTAAAAAAATATCTACATCTCTACTACCTAATTTGATATACCACATATAATTAAACCACATATAAAAAAACTTATGAATCAATATATACTTATGTATAAAATTCTACCTTTTCTGACCTTCGAGCAACAAGGACTTCCGCGCGCGGCCCGGAAGCCGTGTTGCTCTATGTTTCTGACTGACTGACAGCACAGAATTAATATTAGTACTACGTACAGAAAGGAAACTCCCTGCCCCTCCCGCAATATGGCACCCCCCCGCTCCTTCCGCACTTCTCCCCCGTTCTTGTGTAACTGTGGGACGTTCGACTATGAAAACGCACACATTGACGTGTTACTGACGTGTTCACGGATATACAGTTTCATTTGTAGTAGTAGTAGGCATATTTGACGCGCCGTTTCTATGAAGCGCCCGCCCTGTGCTGACAGACAACGCACAGCCAAAACTACTGGGCGTAGGCAGCTGAAATTTGTCATGTAGGTTCCTTGGGGAGTGTAGGGGAGCACTAAGAGAGAATTTCCCGCAATTTCCACGGGAACAAGGTCTCGGGCCTATGCTAGTATAAATATATATGTATCTAGATAAATACATCCCAGGGTTTGATGTTACAAAGGGCGACAAAGCGATTTTCGGTCTTTCTTATCTAGAAGTCGTATATGTAACATAACCTACCCTGATAAACAGGGTTATAGAATCTCCTTTTCCCAATTGCGTATTGCCCTTCGGAGAATTCGAGACGTACAGTCACCGTCACGTCAAATAACTCGGCATGGACGCTATGAGGCGGTAATAACAACGAATTTTCAACGACTTTGTGTAGGTTGATGTCCGGTTAAATGTAACAAAAACAAGAAATGTAATGTAATACAGCGCTTTGATCTAACGTAGCACGTTTTTGAAGACTGATTGAATTCTGATTTTATTATGTATGTACATATTTTCTGACAGCTTTGATAAAACTTTCTGTCTGTCTAATCAATACTTTAGTTATTTACTTTTTTTTTCTTATATTGTCTGACTAAGCCTCTTTGCCTTCTTTGAAGTGTATAAAATTAGAAATATAAACCAATCGGCAATTTTGAAGATATTTTTTTACAAGCTTACTAAAACTTGCAATGTAGGTCAAATTTTGCGACTGATCTTACGGGGCTGAAATATGGTATATTGGTCTCTAATGACAATGCATTTTTATAGTAAGCATGAGCTGATGGTGCAACTTTAGACAAGCTCCCAACGACTTAGTTTTTTTATCTTTTAAATTCATATTGGCTGCATCTTTGGACGATCCATGTTTTTGTCACACAAAATATGAAAATATACTCATACATATAATAAATAAATAAAATATACTTGTTTTCTTTTATATAAGCAAACCCTATTACGTAACTTTTTTACCTCGTTCGTTACCTAATTGGGACATTGTTCGGTCGGCCAGTGGTTTGGGATTTGCTTACGTAAACTGGTAAAGTTGTTGGGACTGATTAGTAATTGACTGAGCTTAGTGAAAGCTTTCAGGGAAAAGCCTTTTAGTTTTATAATTGTTTATTTGTATTATTCGGTGGTTTGCTCAATATAATCTTTTCAAAGTCAATTTATCATGAATTCGTAAGTTTTATAAATAGTAAAATTCATCACACCTGCTATATTTTTGATAGATAGATAGATTTCATTTATTCCTTAGAATATGGTGATTACATTGGTGTTATTTACAAATGAGTGCGACATATTCTTTTTTACACGACTGACCAAAAAAGGAGTGTTATGTTTTCAGAGTTCATGTATGTATGTATGTATGTAAGTTTCTTTATTCCACCATAAGTCCTCAACGGCTTAACAGATTTTGATGTGAGAGGTATTGTTAGATTCCTTGCATTCCCCCGAGTGACATAGGCTATGTGAGTTGTTAGTGGTGTTTTTTATTTTTTAATAATTTGCTTGTTTAAGATCCGATCAAATCTTCATCAATCAATCAATACATATAATAAAACTGTAACAGGTCTGTGTCTGTTCATCCTAATCCTAACTAATATTATAAATGCGAAAGTGAGTTTGTTTGTTTGTTTGTTTGTTACCTCTTCACGCTTTATCTACTGAACCAATCTTCCTGAAATTTCGCATACACATAGCTGGAAGTACGGAGAAGGACATAGGGTACCTTTCATCCCGGGAAAAAGCATTGTTCCCGTGGGAAATTCACGCGGGCGAAAGCTAGTAGGAGATATTTAAGAAAAAAACTTTGAGGGGTCTTTATAGGGCCAATAGAAGCCAAAACCATTTTTAGGAATTTTTGTCTGTCTTTCTTTCTGTATGCTTGTACGCGCATCACGCAAAAACTACTGGACTAAATTTGATGCGGTATTCACCGGTTGTACATTTTCTTATCTAGTCCCATTTTGTGATAACGAAACTGTTATGACCTTCGAGCAACAAGGACTTCCGCGCAGAATCCGTATTGCTCTATAGTTATGACCTAAAGAGACCCGATTATGAAAAAAAAAAAAGAATATTTTCACCATTTCGGTGAATATATATTTTTTGCATTCACTACATTTTCCTACGCACAGAAACATAGTCCCGCCTTTCCCTTTACTCATTGTAATGCTTACAACACACGTTACGACACAAATCAACATAAGTTTGAATGGTACCTACCTCCCACGAGCCTCTGAGAACTCCGCTATTATATTTATATATGTGTTGAGATTTCTAGACACAAAAGAAATATGTAATAAACGTATGAGAATAGCCGCAGATTAGGTTTAAACCATAAATAGCTGTTAAACAACTTAGGGATAGTACATACATAGATACATAGAATCACGTCTTTATCCCTTACACAGACAGAGTCAAGAGTCGTGAATAGTGGGCTCTGATGGAATGGAGATTCAGGTATAGTGACAGGTTGCTAGCCCATCGCCTATGAGTGGAGGAATCCCCAGTTTAAAGCCCTTTCCCTCCATTGACTTTTATCATCTGCGCGGGAAGAGAAGCAGCTGGCACATTCTATGTTTTTTCCTTTCCAGCCTAGCATGGAAGCTTAGGGATAGTGATTTCTACAATATACTTACTTTTAAGAAAAAATCCCCATCTCTAGAACTAATAAACTTTTAACTGGTTTATGACCGTAAATCCATACTTACTTAATATTATAAATGCGAATGTTTGGATGTGAGTTTGTGAGTTTGTGAGGATGTTTGTTACTCAATCACGCAAAATCTACTGGACGGATTTCGATGAAATTTGGTACAGAGGTAGATAATGACCTGGAATAGCACATAGGCTACTTTTTATCCCGGGAAAAAGCACTGTTCCCGTGGGAAATTCACGCGGGCGAAGCCGCGGGCAAAAGCTAGTATGAGATATATAAGAAAAAAAGTAGAGGCGTCTTTATATGCTCAATGGAAATCTCGAAAAAAAGGTAAATCCCGTGCAGATGTTCTCGCGGGCTAAAGCTAGTGATGAGAATAGATAATTTCACACAAGTGCGAAGCCGGTGAGTGTCGAGTAAAAGTAAGTCAAATAACCTTAAAAATTTTACCTGTCCCTCTGCAAACAAAAATAAAAAGATAATGATCAAAAATGAACCAAAATGTATCACTCGTCTATCGTGAGCCTGCTGTAAATAGTCCAGTCAAATTTGACTAAAGATACTGTGATCAAAACTCCTTCTAAAGCGAACTGAAAAGGACGAAACATTTAAGACTTTCGTTGATTTTCCTAATTGATACCAAAATTCCCTTTTTGTCAAGTTTCCCGACTTGTAACAAAATGGCTGTCGCTTTTATCATTAATTTTGCCTCCAAATTTGATTATGAAGCGCGGGTTTTGATTACAAAGTTAGCTTTGCGACTCG
The DNA here is from genome assembly GCA_018467065.1 of Ephestia elutella. Taxonomy (NCBI): domain Eukaryota; kingdom Metazoa; phylum Arthropoda; class Insecta; order Lepidoptera; family Pyralidae; genus Ephestia; species Ephestia elutella. Next base: position 4,003,053 of record CM031577.1, read on the forward strand.
TGTGTGTAGAATTAACATATTTTTGAATATATTGCGCCCGGTCTAATTTTTTCTTTGGCATGGTGGAGGAAGTTAAGCTGTCAGTATTCGCAGAATTTGTTTCTTTTAAACTCTAAAGATTTGAATAAGAAAAATATACGTTTATGTCCTGTATATATAAAATTAGACGCTGCCTGCCTGACTGTTTGGTATATAAAAGCAAAGACGCAACCACTGGACGTAGAAACCAGATTTTTTTACAAAGGTTTTTTATATAGCGTAAGTAAGCACCAAGAAATACTATTGTTGCGCACACTTGTTTTTAGTAAGCGTCAAATGCTAAGTTTGTGATTGAGAATGGAAGTTTAGATTTTAGTCACTCCTGCACGAAAAACTAATCTAGTCTCAGATGTAAATATCTGGGGGTCTAAAACAGCCATTTTGATGAATCGCAATATGATCCATTTCTCATTTCCTAAATATTTAAAAATAAACCTTATTAGTGGTTGCGTAAGGTTCATTTTTAAATATTTAGGAAATTAGAAATGGATCATATTCCGATTCATCAAAGTGGCTGTTTTAGACACCCAGGGGGTCTAAAAAGGCCACTGACAATTCAGAATATGATCCATTTCCCATTTTCTAAATATTTGAAAATGTACCTTATACGTATACTCATAAGATTCATTTTCAAATATCTAGGAAATGGCAAATGGATCATATACTGAATTGTCAAAGTGGCCTTTTTAGACCCCCAGATCAATGTTTCATCTAGCAGCATTGAACTTACATGACAGCTTACCTATATCTTCTTGTGTGATCCACTTACAAATAATGACACTAAAATAATACGTCACATACAAACGGATCTATTTCGGAAGCGTCACCAACTATCGGGCGAATCGTCAGTTCCACAGATGTTGCGCGTGATACGGGTCCACTTTGTCACACAGAGTGACATCCCATTTCATTACTGGATCGGCCGTGTTAACCATTGATCCCTAATTACGAGGCAGACTTAATGATGTTATTATTTCGATTTATCGCTCGTTTACGAGCAATAATTCGAATTCGAATTATTATTCTTGATATTTCAAGTTGCCTCGAGGCTCGGAGGCTATGAAATTGGAAATAGCCTACGAAAATCTTTCTTGTCACTAGAATTATAGACTCGAAATATGTATGGATGTTTGTTACTCTGTGAAAACTAGTGCTTATATTTGCTCGCATTTAGGATCAAACTCTGGATCGAAGCAAGAGTCCTGAACCTAACATACAAGTTATGAATCAAACATAATTGTATCAAACATTTGAAATGTTCAAGCAAATTCAGAAAGTCAAATAACATTTTTGAGCTTCAATATTTTGCTTCATTAAACATTCAAAACTCAAAAAGTTTCTTATACAAAACATGTTTCGCTCATATTATAAATTCAAATTCTAGAAATCCTTTTCGATTCGATATAATTTAAGGCATCCTTTTATCGCAATAATATAAAGGGCGGTTTTAGTCAAAGTCATTACCAAAAGTTAGGAGTTTAAACATGTCGTGGGATTGTGATCATCCATCTATGAATATAATTGGGCTCCACAAAGATAGCGGTTGTCTTGTTAGTATAAAGGAAAAGTTTTCCTTTGATCTCTTTCCTGTTTTGGAGGTAATTACGTAAAGGAGACGAAGTCGTGCTAAAGTTTCGCCAATTTTGGATTCAAAAATGAGATTGTGAGGAAATTGAATGTGATTTGATTTCAATTTGTAAAATAATGATAAATAGCTGGATTTTCTCCTGTAGGAATTTCGGGGCAAAGTGTGACAGGGGGGGAGTTCCTGAATTTCGTGACGTCACATTTTCGAATAATTTCGCCCCCGTTTGAGTTCAAACAAATAATCAAACTCTGCAAGCAAGCAATCATCGAAAAATTCTAAATACCCAAAAAAAAATATATGAAAATCGCTCGATTTTCATTTATTTTTTTGCCATCAGAACCTGGTATACCTATAGTCACCCTTCAAACGACTACAACAACAGCTAAAATCATAACACCACTAGTTTTCATATCATCATAACGTCAGTGGTTAATAAAAATAAGCGACGTTCACAATATACATACATACATATTATCACGCCTTTTTCCCCTGGGGGTAGGCAGAGACTAGCGATTTCCACCTGCTACGATCCTTACAGATCTCTCTCGCTTCCTCTACACTCATCACTCTCTTCATACATGCTCTCCGGTTATGGGTGCTCCTAATATCTCCCTTAAGGTAGTCCGCAATCTGGTTGGAGTGCGTTCTTCGAGGTCGACCTTGACCAACTCTTCCATTCACCTCTGCATTATAAATACCTTTCGTCAATCTCTTTTCATCCATCCTCTCAACATGCTTAAACCATCTTTACAATATAGTGTCCATATATCATGCAATAGGCCTCCACTTCTCAAGATATCGATCGAAATAGTATCGTAATAACTGTGGAGCGGGCCTAAATAAACATGGCTGCATGTAATATGCCGTTGTTACATCGAGGCACACTCAGAAATACATAAGAAAAGACTATTTACTTACATGGGACGGGAGAGTTCTATTACAGTTGCGTTTTCAGGGTTATTTTATTTATTAATGTAGTGTAACTAGGGTTTAGGGGTTAGATAAAGAGACGGATTGAAGAACGATATGATCGTGTTGAAGATAGCAGTGTAGCAGTAGGGCTGGTATTTTGGGGAAGGGACATTTTTAAACCAGGAGACATTTTGGGAAAGGGTCATTATGGACCTGAACGTATGGAGCGATTGTCACCACGAAGGATAACGGTCATCGCAAAGGGGCCAACTAAAAGAAACTAGATACTAACTCGAATTGCCATTTGGTAGACCAGATGTAGGATCGGCATAGGATAAAGTAAGAAAGATTTAAGTATTAGAATACTATCGCGACTTAGTCCGCGTGGAATTTACAGGTTCTAAGCGGGGAAATGAATGATTACGATAAGATGCGGCAGTTATTAAGTTACCTTAGTTACAAATGTACTGTGATACACCTGTGAAAACCGCATCAATATTCATTCAGACATTTTTGCGTGACGCAAACATGCAGACTGAATTTTTTTTTAAATCTTTAAAAGTGCTCTTTCCGTAGAATATACTTTACGCGTAGAATACACACAAAAAGTCTAAACTTGGAGTGAGATAACATGCACATTCAGCTTTTTTATTGTCCAATCAACTAGACTATTCACAAATTGCCCAAATCACGGTGAAACTACGAACTCGGGCAAACAAAAGTATCACTATTCCGTCCGATAGTATCACTTCGATCGTTTGATAGACGTTTATTGCACTTGTTTTTATGTTTTTTTTGCATGTTTCTGTCATCCAGTCGACATGCGAAAACCAATTGTGAGTGTGAACTCTTAAATCGGGGTGTATGCGAAGTTTTTATATGTCATTCATCATAAAAAAAAATATTTAGGCTACAGAAGTTTATGCGAATGCCAGAGCAAAAGGATACGTGATCCTTACTAATATTATAAATACGAAAGCGAGTTTGTTTGTTTGTTTGTTACCTCTTCAGGCTTTATCTTCTGAACCAAAATTTCAGACTGGAATACACATAGTTAAGTACTGTACTGAGAAGAAGATAGGGTGCCTTTCATCTCGGAAAAAAGCCCTGATCCCAAGGAAAAGTCACGCGGGCGAAGCCGCGGCCAAAAGCTGGTATGTATTTTATAATTGGGTGTAATTTTACTTCATATCATAAAGTCATCTTTCAGGGTTCCGGAAGTCAAAATTAAAATAACGGAAACCTTACGGAACCACTCACGAAAGCAATTAGTAAAAAAATTCTGGAACGCTCGAAAAAAGAGAAAATAGCTCAGCTGGATCATTAAAGTGCGGTTAAACAAAAAAGTGCGGTCCTTAAAAACTAAAAGTACTCGATTTCAAAAAGCGGTAGCACAATGCTCTCCAACACACATGGCCCTGATAAGGGCATGCGGGTACACTCGCGTAGATAAGTGACAGCTGTTTGGATCTGGGCCACTCGACGTCTACCGTTTTTGTGTACAGTCGCCGTGAAAAACTAGAAGTTTTATCGCGAGAAAGATAAGGGCGTAAAAATTTAATTATTTAATTTACCGGAATGCCATTATAACATAATTAAGGAGTCTGAGTTGACACTACACTGACAACCAAAGAATTATTGTTAATTATACTTATCTCAAACATGTTTACAATATTTAATACATTTTCAGCTTATGTATCATATTTAGTGTGTTCAATTATATTTATAGAAGAAGATATATGACGATCATCGTTATATTTGTTTCGACCACCAAAGCCAGGGCATTCACCCTTAGAACATTTAACCCATTCACCGTAAGGGTATTTAATGCGTTATATAAAGTGGTCTTCTTGTTAACATACCCACAAACCGCTGAGAAGTTTACAACTTCCATAAACCCTACGCTACGCGTAATGTTACACAACTTATCCAGGTCAGTTTTAATTTAGATGCAACACTAATAAATACGGACCGTCGTAAAAATAACACCTTCCCTAATTGCAGTGTGTGGTGGGCACGAAAATATTCTAGGAATTTTTCAGCATGGCACCGACGCACACTGGGACCCCAGTGCTCAAAACTATAACCAGTGTAATTAAGTAATGAAATGTATTTAGGAATTAGAGGTGTTATATTAGTGTCTAATATCAGTATTCATGTTATCGAATATAACGTTTAGTCGGTATTACGTTCCGTTAACGGTTACCAAGGAACCGTCAAGAACCGTCAGCGTATAATAATATGTAGCGCATTGCTGGCACGGATCGCTTTAAGAGGCTTGGTTGAGAACTTCCGAATACGATACGAGTTCGCCGCGTTCTTGTTAGGCCGGACAACCGACTAATATATTTTATGCGAGTGATATGTATGTAGGTACCACCCAGCCAACCCAATGGACTGGACTGGACCGAATGGACTGATTGGGCTGGACTGAATGGGCTGAATGGACTGGACTGAGTCGTGAGCCACAAAAAGATGATTAGGTAGGTAGGTACCTACCTAGGTACATAGATCGCAACCGAATCGCAACAAAGAATGGACTGATTAGGCAGGACTGAATGGGCCGAATGGACTGGACTGAATCGTGGGCTACAAAAGATGATTAGATCGCATTTCACGAAAGTAGTATATTTCAATTCCAAAAAAGAGTACCAGATCACAATCCACAAAAATAGGAACAGATCCCACTTCATATTTCGAAGACGACGACGACGCCGCAAAGTGCGTTTCCAATATCAAATATTCAGTGTTATCGGTATCGTTCTGTATCATAGTAACTCTTATAACTAGGAACGGCTAGAGATAACCGTTTGAGGTGCCTGATATATAACAGTTACCGGATAACCTATTACTCAGATAGCTAAGAACCTAATATATTCGTATTATGATATCATCTCTAATATCATGTTCTCGATAACGGTTACGATATATTCATAACACCTCTATTAGGAATTAAATATGACACATTAGAAACAGTTTGTAGTGCTACGTAGAGTACTAGCTGTTGCCCGCGGCTACGCCCGCGGCAAAAAGTATATTAAGTGTTTTTCATACAAACTTTCAACCCGTTTGCAGCGTATTGGGCGTTGATATTTTTTAAAGTAGCCTATATTTGACCGCAGGTCCTTAAATATATACCAAATTTCATTAAAATCGATCAAGCTGTTTTGCCGCGAAAGCGTAAAAGACAGACAGTTGGTAAGGAAATATTAGTATGGAAGTATGGATGAACAGTTCACTTGTACAGTCAACATAATAAGTGACTACTTGAATAGCGATTCTATTTTGACAGATTGAGATTAGGACGTTTCTAAAAGAAACTATTATTTTATTACGATTGATATATTGGTGACTGCATATCAATAAATAAATAGGAACGTAAAGTTCAAAAACTAACAGGTAGCTTTTGCCCACGGCTTCGCTAGCGTGAAGTTCCCATGGGAACAGTGGTTTTTCCCGGGAAGAAAGGTATCCTATGTCCTTTTCAGTACTTCAAACTGTGTGTATGCGAAATTTCAGGAAGATTGGTTCAGGAGAGATAAAGCGTGAAGAGTTAACAAACAAATAAACAAACAAACTTACTTTCACATTCATAATATTAATTAGGGTTAGGATTAAATAAAAAAATAATTTTTAAGCAAGATTCATTCAGGATAAAGTAAATATTTCGATAGCTTCAGCTTCGGGATAAAACATTTTTTATTCTAACACTGGCAGGGATCGTCTATGTATGATTATAGGATCTGATGACACTAAATATTATTAAAAATAATCCCCATATTTTTCCCTTGTAGATTTCCTACTAAAACATTGACTTAAATTTTCTTTTCAAAAGTAGGTCACACAACTTTTTCGAGTAATGGTATACGTACTTTTACCTTAAAAATCATAATAAAATATTGATATATTACACAGATTATAATTTAATAAACTGGTAACAAACATTTAATTTTAAAATAAGTAGTAAAATCTCTAACAAATTAGTCAAATTCATGAAGAGACCAATGCCTGATTAAAATGTCATAGCAAAAAAAAATTAATATTTCGAAAACCCGCAACCTACTTTTACTTTTCTCTTCGGTTACTCTATCCTGAAGGTTTCTGTAGTTGCATCTAATTATTACTTTTGCAAGGAGTTTGCGCGTTGAGAAGAAAATATTTTTTTTCTTAAAGTTCAAGTTCATAATGTTTACCATGAATAAATGATATAAAAAAACAGACAATAATTCGATATAAAAGTTGAAATATCATCTACATATCATCATCTACAAGAGACAATTTGATTTTTTTCTTTAAAAACAAACAATTATGAGAAAATTAAGTAAATGTACTGCTCACCGGTACGCAATTATTATGACAATTTGCTATTGCCTGAAGTTTGACGTAGCCTGGCACTCAATTAATAGCTGATAGATACTGACTGTGTATGAAACATAATTCATTATACCCTCCTTTATGACTTACGATAAATAAATTTTGAATATACCCTCTTTTCGAAAATCGAGTTACGAGCACTACTTTGTATGGCGGGGTTCCAATGTGCGACGACCGTTGACCTGCCTAAAAGAGTCAAATTTTTAAGCAGCTAAAAAATTAGAGGTAAGTAAGCTGATTTTAAGAAAGTGAAACTAAAAAGGTTTTAAACTTACTAAGTACAGAGCAATAGGAAAAAAAAAAACAAAGGATTTCTCTGGCCATCCAGCGAGGCAATGTAATATTGGACAAAATATGAGACCAGACTTCCTATTTAATTAAGTAATTCTATGTATGCCTATTCTATGTGTTTGGTGAATAATTTAGTTTGTTAGATGTTTTAAAATTAATGCAATTTCGGCCTTACCAAAAATCTAAATTTAGTTGTTAGGACAGAGCTACAAATGAAGAACAAGCTATTTATTAAAAATAAAAAACACGACTGACAAGTTTTTACACAAAAGTACATACAAACATATAAGTTATATACATTTTTGAAATCGCCTTTTAAAGCCCTTCAATTTGATACCCCACTCGATAAGATTGATCAAATTTTATTTTTTTGGTCTGCTATTTATCGCATATATAATCCGCCATTTTGTTTTTGTGATGACGTCATATAGCCTATGTCACTCGGAGGAATGCAAGGAATCTAAAAATACCTCTCACATCAAAATCTGTTAAGCCGTTCAGGACTTATGGTGGAATAAAGAAACTTACATACATACATACATACATACATACATGAACCCTGAAAACATAACACTCCTTTTTTGGTCAGTCGTGTAAAAATATCTAAATCGTTGTAAAAAAAAAACATAGCTGCCAGCAGCGTCAAGATATTATGTACTAACGTTGTATTTCGATGGCTGCCAGAAATATTTTAAAATAAAATTACATTGCTCAAATTAAAACACGTATTTGAAGCGAAGTTACAATATGAACATGAAATACTGTATAAATAATCGCACATGTTGAATAAAATTACATTACTTTTGATATTAATTCAATCAATTCCATTATTTGCAATCCAATTACGTGTTAATTTATCAGAGGTAGAAATATAATGGTCGAAATGTAACCTGCCACAATGGCGGTGAACTCACGCGCGCATTTTTATTCAAATTTAGAATGAGGGACGATTTATATTTTTCATTAATTCTGGCCAGTTTTTGGATGATTGCGGCCTGAGGGTATTGTTGTATTTTCAAAATGCGTAGAAATATTATCTTGATGATATTGTAAACAAAATTCGTTGTAGAAATGGAGTTGCCTGGTCGTTCTCAGATTGAAAACATTTCAAAATTTAAACAGTCCCTGTAAGACAAATAAGATAGGTACTTGTTCAATCTAAATTCAGTTGAAGATACGGAGAAATCGACATGTTAGATGTAGGCAAAAGCCGATGTGAGTTACAACCCAAAGCCTTGACAAAGTTGGAGGTGAATAAATAGTAAGTTAATTTATTACATAAGAGGAAAACCCAAAATGGCGGGTTGACTTGGAAACGTTGGAATTGCGTTTTAAAAACACATTAAATTTACTTCCTTTGTAGATATGAGTCAAAGTAGACTGACCGTAAAAAAGGCATTACGGTTATCTTTTAATCAGATAATAAACTCAACGCAACCATATACGAAATGTCAACTTTTAAATCGCGTGGGCCGTATGCTTTTTGTCTAATCCTAATCCTATCCTAACTGATTGTCTGTGTGTTTGTCTGTGTTACCTCTTCACGCTTTATCTACTGAACCAATCATCCTGAAATTTCGCATACACATAGTGAGAAGTACTGACCATCGTTCTACTTCGACATTGGGTACTTTAGCACTGGAATACGTAGTACTAGGATACTTTAGAACGAACGTACATCGCACTCGCAAACTTTAGAACTAACGTACATAGACGTTTCGTACTTAGACATTCCGTAGCGGAGTCGACATACGACATATTTATATTAATTCTGTGTTACTGAGAAGGACCAAGGGTACTTTTCATCCCGGAAAAAAGCACTGTTCAGTGGAGCCATATCTTTTTTTCATTTAGCCAATTGGTTCCACTGCTGGGCAAAAGCCCCCTTATCTCTCCAACTACCTATATTGCTCTATATAATATGTAACATCAAAATATATCGTCAGACATAAAATGTAAAAGAAATCACACTTAAAACTTACATACATACATAGAATTACGTCTTTATCCCTTACGGAATAGACAGACAGACAGCCAGGAGTCGTGAGACTCGAAGGCCACGCTTAGCTGATTAGTGGGCTCTCTAATGGAATGGAGTGTCAGGTATAGTGACAGGTTGCTAGCCCATCACCTATGAGTGGAAGAATCCCCAGTTTAAAGCCCTTTCCCTCGATTGACTTTTACAATCTGCGCGGGAAGAGAAGCAGCTGGCACATTTAAAACTTACAGGTTACCCAAATACACATTCTGTAGCACACAATTTGTCAAAACAGTTAGCACGATAACTATGGTGGTTAATGGTTACTAATCTTTTTACTCCATCACATTTCAAGTTTAAATTACCTCGTTTCGAATGCAAAATAAACAAAACAAACAATAACTACTAGAATGTCAATTAAAACAATGTATGTTCCAATTAAAAGTTTACTAAACAACATTTACATAATCCATTGAATTCCTGCTACCTATCTAACTATCCCAACTCCCAACTTAACCACTATTAGAGGTTCCGTAACCTCTAATGTGACGACATAAAGTTGACAATACTTCCTAGCTACAGGGACGCGATACCTTGGCGTACATACGGGTACAAAAGTGCTTATGAAGCCCTAACGAGTAGTGCACATGTGACGATAGGGGCGCCCTCTGTCTTAAACAATACCTTCATTATACGTGCCATTAAAACACAATATTGGACCTTATAACTGAAATAATAAGTCACAAACTTGTTCAGTGTAATCCGAGAACAAAGGGCGAGTTTAACAAAGAAAATCAACAGATGGCTCTGTGATAAAGATGGGGACATCTCGAATGAAGGGTATTCATTATGAAAATAAAGGGTCAGGATTAGGAGTATTTTGACGTGATAATTTCGCCGGGACAAGCCTGTGGGTTTCGGTTTGATGCATAGATTAACACGATTTTCGAAATTTAACTCGTTTGATGTATTACTTGATTATTCGCCAGAAATTAGAATGGGTTGAAGTCAAATAAATTATTTCACAAAGACGCTTAAGGTTTATCTTCATAAAAATATTAAAGATTTTTTAACAAAATTTAAAGCTAGTTTTTGTAAAGTTTTTCTCGATGGCCTACTGAAGTATTTGACTGCGAAGCTTTACTTTTAAATACAGGGTGTTTGGGTAAACAACCTCTCTAGGGGTGAAAGTACTCATGAATTTGAGCAACTTTTTATATGGGACCGACTTTGAAACCTCAAAAAAATATTTTACAACAAAAAAATATTTTTTAAGTGTGCATCAGCTGATTTTTTTTTAAAGATTTCAGAGTCGGTCCCATATAAAAGTTGCTCATATTCATGAGTACTTTCACCCCTAGATAGGTTGCAGATGTTTACCCAAACATCCTGTAATTTGGCTAACGTAGAGCGGGGCTCTGTAAAACAAAACATACCTTAATAAGTTACATTCAAGTTTTTTAATGATATTAAACCATAAGTAAGTAATTTCTTTTACTGAAAACAGTTGCCCTCGATTAGTGTCAGTAACTGGTCTTTCTTCTATTACGAGTAATAGACAAGAAACAGTTTGGATGTGAATTTGTGAAGATGTTTGTTACTCAATCACGCAAAATCTACTGGACGGATTTCGATGAAATTTGGTATACGGGTAGAAAAATACCAGGAATAGCATATAGGGTACTTTTTATCCTGAAATTCCCACGGGAGCGAAGCCCTGGGCGCAGCTAGTATTCCATAAAACAAGGATAATTTAGTAAGCCGTCAATCACGCCACCTCGGTAAGTTACAGTCCTACATTAATATTCTCAGCCATTCCCTATCTACAGCCATTTTCAATTAACAAGCTACGAACTGTTCCTGATAACTCCAAATCTGTAATAACAGCTATTAAAAACAGATTTACGCCCCATCTATAATCAAGTATTTTTTAGCTATATTTTACTGAACATTTTTGTTGGTAATTATACTTAAACATGAAAGCATGAGATATTATATATACATACATAGAATCACGTCTTTATCCCTTACGGGGTAGACAGAGCTAAGAGTCGTGAGACTCAAAGGCCACGCTTAGCTGAATAGTAGGTTCTCTGATGGAATGGAGATTAGGTATAGTGACAAGTCGCTATCCCATCGCCTATGAGTGGAGGAATCCCAAGTTTAAAGCCCTTTCCCTCGATTGACTTTTACAATCTGCGCGGGCAGAGAATATATATATTTTTAGATAAATTCTGTATTATTTTTGCTTTAATTTAAACATTATTAAAAATTTAGATATTTACAGGATCCATCAAAATCTCGATTAATTACTTCTATCTTCTTTTTTTTATAGAAACATTTATGAAGAGTAATACCAGAGGCCTGTGGTGTGGCCCTAGAATAGCACCAACCCATCTCTTCCCGTGGGTGTCGTAAGAGGCGACTAAGGGTCTTAAAACACCGGAGGATGGGCAGCAGCATCCTTCCGCGTACTATGCCATCACACTGCGATCGCCAACCCGCCTGCCAAGCGTGGCGATTACGGCAAAACCCCCCATGGATAAAATCCTTGGGGGAGGCCTTTGTCCAGCAGTGGACGTCTTTAGGCTGAGAGAGAGAGAGAGAGAATACCAAACACTATCTAAATTAATAGTATTTGGTAATACGGAGTACACTTTTTTTTATAATTTACGTTTGAAGTAAACTTACGTGGTTTTTTTAACTACAACCATATTTCGAGAGCGTGACCCCAAGAAGCACTAACAAGAAAATAACGGCCATAGGATAAAAAAGTCAGGGTTTTATGTGAATACCCACATTAATAATTCATTCGTAATCCCTAAGTTGGTGGTGGGCTGGAATGGGTTTTACGACCTTATCTCTTGTTTTATAAGCAAATGTATTAAATTAAACTTCAGACTTAAGATTACACTAGACTAGACTAAAGATACTAAACCGAAATTCAAGATGCTGAGAAACCTGACCGAATCTCGACACGTAGCTGGTCTGGTACGCAGATAGGGTTGCCAGGCGTCCGGATAAAGCCGGACATAGGTAGGCTTTTTGATTGCGTGTCCGGCCAAAATAAACGCTGTCCGGCCTGTCCGGCTTTTGTTAGGCTTTTTATATTTCGCAAACGAGCGAGCGCCGAGCGTGGCCCGCTCCCCTGCGCTCTGTCGGTATAACCAAAAAGCTTAATTTTACATACAATTTTTTGTCGTACCTATTAATACTGAGACAAAATCCTTAATAATGTAGGGTGTCCGGCCTACATTACCAAAATGTCCGGCCAAACTGGCTGGTCTGTCCGACTATTAGGTTTGGCGATCTGGCAACCCTACGCAAAGTAGGTACAAGTATTTGTGCATAGCCTTTTTATCCAAACATATTTCTTGTGCAGGTTACGCTGTTGTTCCACATGTGGTACAGAGTCGAGGGCAGATAAAACTGACCCCCTACCTCACCGAATCCTATCTCAGGGGGGTCAAGTTTCTTTGCATATGGCTGTACATGTCCTAATAAGGAAAAGGAGGTGGAAAGTTTTTTGGTTCGCAAAAAACGTATTATTATCGAATGTGTGAGAGGTAACACTGGTGACTTAAGGCCATTTGGCTTGTTTCAATCAGCACATAGCTAACTTACGGCCATTTGGCTTGTGTCAGCACATTCATCCATCAGCACATAGCTTGAACTGTCATACGCAATGATATGAATTACAATTTTAGACCCTATCATATTGACTTAAGGACCGAAGTGTTTACTGTACGTCTGTTAGGCGCAAGCCGCAACGTCAGGCCAACGTGTACATTTCTGTTAGGCGCAAGCCGCAGCGTCAGGCCAACGTGTACATTTTTTTTATACTACCAAGTCTCTCTCTTTAGTCTTATTTTCTCATGACTGAGGGTCGTGATCATTATATGAAATGAAACACACACAACGACTCTCTTGGCAATTTTAATGGAGTGGTTTGCCACTGCCTTCTCCATTTCACTCACTAGCTAATAATTATCAACTAGAGTGCAGGTTTCCTCGCGATGTTTCCTTCACCGGAAGCAAGTGGTGGTCGATGAAAACTAACATAGGTATATGAATCAGATTGGTATACAAATATAGCACGGGCAGGATTCGAACCTGGAACCTTTGCAGCCACAGGCGGGCGCCCTACCACTCGGCCACCCCACCACCGCTTCCAATACTACCAAGTAGCCATTGCCAAACAGGCATGCGGCCCGGCTAATGGAAAGCAGTCACCGCAGCCTATTGACGCCTGCAACACCAGGGGCACAGATCATATTATAGTTACTACGTAACTGCCAGGGGCTGCCACCTTAATAAAATGTAATGTACAATCGGGGGCCAATCAACCTGAACCTGATTGGATACAGTGAGAGAACCCTATCTCATTGCATCCTATCTTAGCGGGTTCAGTTCTATAAATAAAACTACCCAGTTTTATTTGCCCCTGATTGTACTACATGTGGAACAACCGTGACCTGCACAAGAAATATGTTTGAATAAAAAAGACTTCACAAACACTTGTACTCCGCGTACCAGACCAGTTACGTGTCTCCAAACAGCATAAATCATTAAGCCAGCGCGGAAGTGCGTCCCGGCCGTTATCGTCGCCTGATACTAACTTAGTCCATATTTCTGTGGGGGAATTACAACGTGAATTAGAGCTGGTGATTATTTAAAATACATTCTGTCTGAGTATTTTTCGGGAATTTTTGACCGAAAGATATTAGACTCTATGATAGATAACATACATACATATTATCACGCCTCTTTCTCGTGGGGGTAGGCAAAGACTAGCGATTTCCACTTGCTACGATCCTTACAGATCTCTCTTGCTTCCTCTACACTCATCACTCTCATCATACATGCTCTCCGGTTATGGGTGCTCCTAATATCTCCCTTTATAAGGAGGTCCGCAATGATAATGTTTTACTGATAGATAACGCCACTGTTTTTCTGGAAGAAAGATCAACATTTGTCATTAATCGGCTTATCATAATCTTGTGTATTTTCTTCGATCTTCAGCAACCTAAGACGACAGACACAAGTCTGCCAGAATCTATTAAATTTTGTCAACAACGTTTGAGTATGCAGGGCCGCTATTTTCACAAAGGTTTATTTAGAAAATATTACTGGTATTGCCTTACTTAATTACGTTGTTGACTGTACCTTGTGGTATATTCTCTAAATTAACTGTGAATCACAGAATGTACATCTACATTTTTGCAGTTTCAGAACCGATACGACATTGGAACCTTCAAAAAACGAGTCTACGTCTTCTTGAAAGGCCAGCAACACTCTTGTAATACCCCTAGTGTTGCAGTAGTCCATGGGCAGCGGTGATCGCTTACCATCAGGTGACCCGCTTGCTCGTTTGCCGCTTGCCGCCCTATGTTATATAAAAAAAGTCTTAACCGTATGACAAAGCAATACTTTCAATTTCCTTCGTTTTCAGCATGCAAGTAGAAAGCGCGCCTCCTGCCGCCCTTCCTTCTTTTATGGTTTTCAGTAATTGTCAAAAATGCAACCTCTATATTAAAATTTCAAGTAGTAACTACCAAAAATACCGCCTCTGTTTTTCCTACGTCACCGGCAAGTTCATTACCGCTCAGGGCTAAAGCAAACAGGGAGAAAGAATTTTTTCATCAAAATTTGACTTACTCCATCTGCCCGTAATCTGCGCTTGACAAATATTTGCCGCCGCGAGAGAGGATGTCATATTTATGATTTAGTAAAAAATGTAAGTCACCAAATGGGAGACAAAAAACAGAAGACTCTGGAGCGTTCTGATATTACAGTTCGTGAATTGTGGTAGGTAAATAATGTTTCGTTAACAATAGTAAAACTAGGCTGCTTCAAATACTGACAACCACGGACAAGGAGCCTGTTACAAGTATCCTACAATATTATAAATGCGAAAGTTTGGATGTGAGTTCGTGAGTATGCTTGTTACTCAATCAAGCAAGATCTACTGGACGGATTTCGATGAAATTTGGTATACAGGTAGAAAAATACCGGGAATAGCACAATACTTTTTATCCCGAAATTTCCACGGGAGCGAAGCCCCGGGTAGCAGCTAGTATTGTATACAATCGTCATCTTTTGGAATGTGTTATAGCTACATCTAGCGACAACCTTATCACACGGAACAGCTGGTGTGTAGAGTATACCTCACGATATTTTTCTGGAGTAGAAGAAGCCAGTACATACGTCAATGAGTAAAATGGTTAGTATTTGGCAGTAAACAGTCTAGATTTAATATTGATTTCAAAGTTTCGAGTAAACATTTCGCAACAGCGTCATTTTAAAGCTATATTTATGTACAATTCGCAACCGTTTTCGTGGTATGGATGAAGTTTATGAGGTAAGGTAAACAAGACTCACGGATTGGCCCGTTCTCGTGCGTAGCGTACCTGGAAAAAATAATAATAATTTAGTTCATGTGTATTGCAATTATTTGAGGATACCATAATTCAAGACTAATGGTCTTTTGCCTGTCCACACTATATGTAAGTATGTATGTAAGTAAGTAAGTAAAAATGCTTTATTGCACCAAAGCACGTAAAGGATACAAGTTGAGACTGTACATCATTTCCAAATAATTTTACAAAATCTTGTGTGTAAAAGTTCGTTATTCGTATTTATTTTAGTCGAAATAAATGTCAAAACATCCTAATATTCTGTTATAATCAAAAACTAGTATTTTCATGAGTTATTTTTTTCGAAGTAAACTCAAAGAGCGCAAAAAACAAGCGTTTGGGTAGACTATAAAATAGCAATTTCATAAATTTGACAAGTTTGA
This sequence comes from Ephestia elutella, assembly GCA_018467065.1. Taxonomy (NCBI): domain Eukaryota; kingdom Metazoa; phylum Arthropoda; class Insecta; order Lepidoptera; family Pyralidae; genus Ephestia; species Ephestia elutella. The sequence continues at coordinate 4,019,034 of CM031577.1, forward strand.
AAAAGTTACAAAAAAATATATATTAGCTTTAAGCTCGTAATTCTATTATTACAGTATTGGCAATGTTTTAATATTATATTAAATATGACATCATAATATACTTTTTGGAAAACTCAGACCCTTTGTCTGAGTTTTCCAATGTTATATCTTGCGAGACAGTTGCCAAAATCTCAAATTAAAAGACAGTAAACCAGAGTAGACATATAAGCTTGTGATTCAAGTTCTAATTAAGTAGGTTATAAAGAGAAAAACATTAATTAACTTAATGCAGAAGGCGTGTTTTTAGATATGAATTTCCAACAATAAGAAGACATTTTCTAAATGAAAGACTTTCTATGGGGGAAATTATATTACCAATTAGATGTTGGCACTCACATTATAATCATAACCTTTATAATGTAAAACATTGTAAAAAAGTATTGTCTTCTTCCATTACGAATAACGAAAATCCAATGAAAATATAGTTTTTCTTTCTGACCTGACCGGGAATAGATCCCGGGACCATTTGGTTTAGGCACGTACCACAGAGCCCCAGAGGCAGTACTGTCATAACAATATCATCACAATAAAGTTATATAAACCCTCTAGAGTCTTAATCTTTCTCCTTCAAGATTTGACCCAAATGTTCAAATTGCGAATTGCTTTCCAGTATAAATCTCTATGGATCTTGATTCTTGATACTTTTTCCAATATAATCCAGTTTAAACCAGTTAGGGTCAGGTACTGCGGCGATTCTTAAGAGAATCTTTGAGCTATAAACGTAATAAATTGGAATTCTCTGCAAAGAAGCTTATGTTAGCTGGGTAGAAGGAGCATTAGACATTAGTTGTCAAGTAAATGGGGCCTGTGTACTATAACTATTGTTAGCAGCTTACGTAACAACATTTTTTGGTAGTTATGGACTACTAAGATTGTAAAAAATAGTATTATTTTTGTAAGGATCACGATATTTCTAGGCATTATTATTTATTTTAAAGAATTAACGGAATTTCTATTTTTACTACGCAATAGATACATAATATGGCATGTGATGGTCTGTTTAAATCATAGACATAAGGAAGAAAAGATATATTTTAAATACATTAAAGATTTTTTAATTTTTCTAGTTTGAAACAGTCAATGTAACGAAGAAGTAATAAAAGGTCAAACAAAAATCGGCAGAGGCGCCACTGCGTTTTACTTTTTAAAAACAAAGGCCAAGACATCGAGCGGTGCAATGGCAACACTGGCACCCCACACGTGGCCGAACACACGGCTAGCTCCAGAAATACTCAATGTAAACACCGCAATATGTTCACAAGTAATGAAACGAACACTTGGCCTAAGCTATAAATAGATAAATAAACTGCGCGGAACGCGTTCTTTTTTTTTAATTTTAAGGCAAGGGACTGGTTGTTTCGATTTTTGAGTCTGTTTATGTTACTGAATCGTAAAACTATGCTCGTTTGCCTACTATTCTATAAAAATAAAAATAAACCTTTGCCTTTTTACATTGCTTTTTACGGGCAAAAAACTACGGTTAAAGTTGAATTAGATAACGTTTTTTACAGAGTTATAAACCTTTTTGGGTTTAGCGCAGTTGGTAAAAAGATTTCCCTGAAAGATAGATTACATAGACTAAAGCCTATCAAGTTAAGGAGATTGTAAATATGTATTATTAAGGTTGTCTACCGTATAACCGTAAAACGTATGTGTTGCCAGTAACATAAAAGCGGAGGGCAATAAAAATGGCGGTTTAGAAGATGCTAGAGCTGCGATTTCCAATCAAAAGAAATCGAATCTTAGAGCACACATACCTAAGGGTTTTATTGTATTTTAGAAGTTTATGCAGGATTTTTGTGTCATTCCAAAATAATTCGTAACTTTTCACATTGTTTAAAATAAAATACATTGACATAAACTAGAAAAGACAAGAGCTGAAAACATTCAAATCCCTGCTATGTTATTCATAATTAAATTGTTTTTCTAATTAAGTATTTATAAAGTTTTGTCTACTATGAAAGCTATTGTGATATTAACTTAGTTTATCATTCTATTTTTGTAATATGCATCAATTTTGTTGACTTGTTCTGTATAAGGTTGTTTATTTTGTAACTCCACTTGTATTCTAAGAATTTCGTCGGGAGCTTGGACCTGACCAGTAGTAAGTACATAAATAAAATTAAAAAGTAATAAAAAGTAGCCTATGTGCTATTCCCGGTATTTTTCTACCCGTATACCAGATTTCATCGAAATCCGTCCAGTAGATTTTGCGTAATTGAGTAACAAACATCCTCACAAACTCACATCCAAACTTTCGCATTTATAATATTAAGTAGGATTAATATCAATTTAGAACGCAATAAATCGAAATATAAAATAGTTTCAAACAAAAGAACCATTTACAACAATACTATCTCCTTGCAGCAGACATCTTGAGGCAAAACGCCTTGGAGCCAGCGCTGTAGAAAAAAAAACGATCGAGCCCGGCCCACAGACCTTTGTTGTCGTGGTCAGTGCCTCGGCGAAACAAAAATAAAACTAAACGGGACGAAACAGGTCGCGCCTGTGGATACCAGTCAGGCGAGTTCAGACCACTTTTCCGATCCCACTTATCCACAATTTTAACATCACAACTCATTAAATATCACTATTTCTTTGGCCAAACGATTAAGGCTCAATTTCGATTGGCACGCCAGCATTTATTTTGTAAGTACACATGTTGGGCTATGATTTAGTAGAGTTTCGATTTCTTTAGGAATTCGGGTGTACGGTTAGGTTTTGTGTCAAAATAAGGTCTTTTAATGTTGATAAGATAGGACTAGTCGCAGAAATGAGCTGATGGCGTTTTTAATTATTTAGAAACTGTCAAATCACCATTATCAAAGCAATTTTGTTACACAAAACATCGTTTCTCAGAAATCTGGCCTCGAGGGACAGAGCAAATTTAATACCATTCGGTAGAATAAGTCTGTAAATAAATCTCATTTCAATATAAAAGGCTGACATCAAATAACGTATTATAGGTATTTTCCACTGAAATATTTTGCATTGAATTCGAATAAATCAAGCAAAATGTGGAGTTAAAAACAGAACAGCTAATATGATAACTGAAGCAAATAAAACTGGCCAGATGGAATTTAAAACGAAGTACACAAGAGAAAAACTTACACCTATAAATAAGAAGACATCAACCCACGGAGCAGAGACCAGACATTCTTCAAGGCCAACAAAACGACCAGAAAACATATGGCTTAAAAAAGAAACTCACAACACAACCAATGTATCTTGATCCTTGCCGACCGGGAGACTTCCTTTATTTAACCTCTATGGTTGTATGTGCAGATGAATTAGTATATTCTAAATCTATGGATGAAACGCTCCATACAACACCAGCATTTGATTATGTAATGATCAAAGATAATGATACTCGTAAAATAAAAAATTCTCAGCTATTCTTACACAAAACCCGACTATTGTCAAAGTATGAAACAAGGGAAGTATTAGTCGTGCGTGTGCCTTCTAACCTAATAAAATTTTAGTATCCAGTAGTCGGGTTTTAGTTTTTAAACTTACTTTTTATTCTATTGCAATAAGGGTTATTGTTTAACGCTCACTATAATAGGTGGCGCTACTGGCCAGTGAAGTCCTGTCAATGGTACATTACTGCAATTTAAAACATTGACAGCGTTGTGCCATCTGACAGCTGATCTCTGGATCTCACTCGTACATGCTGACAACTGGTGGAATATTGAAACGTGATAGCTCCTAACTAATATCTTACTGATAGTTTTATTGTTTTTGTTTTCCGTTTCTCTCTTTCATCGTTTCTTCTCAGTCGCTGGTTTATTTTTAATTACAAAAAGCAACAGTGAAGGTTCTTAACCTTGCAACTTTTATTGAACATACCAAATTTAAAATATTGCAGGAATTCACGATATGAAAGATCTTGCGCATTTATGAACAAGAGCAGGGTCGTTGAGTTCTTAGTAAATTGGTGGGATCAACCGGCCAGATAAGATCGTCTCTGGCTCGCTTGAAATTTCATACTGGATGGGGGTCTAGCTTAGTTGGCGGGACAGTAACCCCACAAAGGTCCCTTGTGGTCAGTGGCCAACGCTGAGAATAGCAAGTACCTGGTCGGTATGACGTCACAGCGGTGCTCAATTTATGGGAACAAGATTGTGTTGTGGATTTCTTATTATGAGAGGTTATTGGATGCAATTCGTGCGATATATTGCATACTTGATGCAGTGGCTTGAGCATTTCGAGTCAGTTCTACTGCTAAAGGTCCTGGTTAAGAAGATTTGTTTTATGAAACAAAATTATTTTTCTTTTAATTTTTAGAGATAAGATTATATACGTCATAAATAGAGAAGCTCACATAAACATACATCATCAATTTGTCGATGGGTTTCCTAACATAACCACTCTTTCTTTGGACAGTAAAAGCGTGTTTAGAAGAGATATGTCAGGGACAGAAGTATGTCAAATAATAGTCGGACTTCATTAGACTCAAATCATATTTCAACGAGGCCCATTAACGCCCAAAAGCAGACAGGAAATGGCATTAAACCATACGTTAACTGTCTCCAGCGAACGGCAACCCTGACCTGAACTCATAGGATTTATATCCGACGAAATTAACATTAAGACGAAGTAAGAGATTTATATAGAGAAAATGACCCGAATTTTTACGAAAGTCCTTTACATTTCTAAGGAAGAAATAATTTCGGAGATTTGAAGCGTGATTTTAAACGCAGCTTCTTGCTTCGTCTCGATTTCTTATAGTCCTCGACACAAATAGAGGGGAAATCCTTAAAAATGTGAATTGCGAATGAGCTAAACCCTTGGAAAACATTTTTGATTCATTTATGAAGGGTCCATTATCTTTAATTTTATAACAGGTTGTACAAATATTATTACTATTTAAAAATTAAATCGATATCAATGATCTAAGGATATCATAGACAAACGACACATTAGCGGCTGCTTCAGTAAATAATAACCCCGATTGATCTATAAACGGACGTAATAGCAGCGAATTTGACATGAATTTGGATATGTTGATGTGCTGATGAACATTGCTAAAAAGTTATCGAGTGTTTCATTCCACTAATTGCTTGAAATGTAAAGCCATCTCAGAAACCGTACGCGCAAAGAAACATAAAGACAGTCTTAATTACATATTTCGATATATAAGTAGATATTTGACATTGGCAAGTGATATTTGACCACGACCGACCGCCTACGATTGTAATCGAGTCATTATTAACCTTGCCAAAAGAAAAAGTAAACGCCTTTGAACAGCGGACGTTTAAATCGAAAATAATAGTATAATTAAAGCTAAATACGTAATGTATAAAGGAAATGCTATAATATTTCAGGTTGTTCATAAAAATAGTGCCTGATATCTAATTAAGATCAACAGTTTAAAAATCACAGATATATGGCAGGTGTAGCTCAAGGTGCCATTCTAAGACCAATACAAAATGAAGAAACATGTTATGGATCAACAATTTTACTGCAATTTTAGTGCAATTTGAAATAGTACCTAACTCAAGAATAATTACGAGTGTGCAAAACTAGTAGGTATTTATTTATGTACACAACATATAGGTACATAGGTACATACATCAAAACGAGACTAATCTACATTACTACATTATATTTTACTTTGTTTTGATTACAGATTACAATGTTTGTTTGTCAAATTATCATCAGGTAAGTAGACGAAAAAAGTATTTTTGGAGGCCATAAAGTCTTGTCGATTCATATGATACTATCGAGATCTAGCATAACCTTTGAACTTTATCCAGTATAAATTGAGTTCATAATAAAGTCCTAGTATTGAAGTTGATTCATGAAGCCTCGATTGATGATTGTATTCGACCACCTGCATCCGCTTGGCAGACGCTATTTAAATTCTGTTGTCAGTCTTGTCTATAACTATATCAACTATTATAAAATGGTCTCGTCTGTTGACGTTTAGGTTTTGCAGTATATCCACATCATCATGTTTTAAGTATATACATCAGTATATTACATATATCAAGTTTCATTTATTCATTGTCATTGACCATTTCATCATTAAATTAGAGGAATATACCTTCTTTTCATTTAGTTCTATCTACTTTAATTTGACGAAAGGTATTTCTAAAGCAAAGGTGAATGGAAGAGTTGGTCAGGGTCGATCTCGAAGAACGCACTCCTTAAAAAGGGTGATATTAGGGGCACCCATAACTGGAGAGCATGTATGAAGAGAGTGATGAGTGAAGAGGAAGCAAGAGAGATCTGTAAGGATCGTAGCAAATGGAAATCGCTAGTCTCTAGTAGTCGCAGTAGGCAGAGACTAGCGATTTTTTCCCGTGGGGGTCCACGGGAAAAAGGCGTGATAATATGTATGTATGTACTTTAATTTGGTACTGAAACAAAAAGAGCACATTACTTACTGCCCGAAATAGTCCGAATTCGTCACGGTTGCTCTACGTAACATCAAAAACGTAAACAAATTCGCATAACAAACTTAGGATTAAAATGTAGATTGCGCATTCAGCATTCCATTGAAAATGTTGCAACAAGCATAATGAGCGACTGCACTGTCGACTTCTTTCATTTTGTATTAATCATTGGGTTAGTAGGTCAAGGCGTGGAGACATGTGTTAAAGACAGAAATAACAAAATGAGAGCAAAGGGTGCAATCTCCCTACAATGGTTATATTCTGTCCAATTAGCAACCGGGGATGTACAATTTTAAAGATAAAAAAACGAGCGAGTTTGAAGAAGTGACTTATACTGGGTCAACTTATATTAATTCTGTGACTGGGTCTAACCATTGTCGTTCAGTCAACTACTTGTCAAGACCCAGCATAGACCTCTGTGCAACGGTAATAGAGGCCAATATACAATGAATTTGGGTAGGTTCATGTGATTGTACAGCTGCTGATCAGATTTATACGACATATTATGATTCAACCATAAAGTTTATTTATTTATTTAACCTTTATTGTACAAACACAATGTATGTCACAATAGGTGGACTTAATGCAGAAGCATTATCTAACAGTCGACCTTTGGGGTAAACAGAGAACTTAAGTGGGTCTAATAAAGTTACACATATATTCCTTACTGAAAATAACTTTATGGATTCAACCCCCAACAGATCGACGATGTCGTCTACGCAGTTATTATTTTTAAATCGTGGCAATATAAACTAGGAAAACTAGAATGGCAACATTCACACATTATATTTTATCATTCAGTTATAGCCTGGCCACGATCATTTTGCGCGTGGTAGGAAAGCGAACTTTAATCTTAGCTATAAAAAATTCTTATTCGAAACTAAAGTGGCGACCTCAGTCAAGAGCCAAAAGATCGTGGTCGCAGAATATGGTGTTCAGGCTTACTCTGATGTGTCATATTGATTAGTTCAGCCATAGATCGGTCTAACCTATTAAAATAACGAGAAGTTCCCTATTTGGATTCGCATACGTAGTCAACTCCTTCTATTTTTTACTGTAGTCCACGCCTGTTCTTATGACTATACGTGTTTTAGGATTCCGTACCTCAAAAGGCAAAAACAGAATCCTTAAAAGATCTCGTTGTTGTCCGTCTGTCTGTCAAACATTTTTTTTTCAGGAACACACGAAGTTATTAATTTGAAATTCATATCAAATACTCGGATCCACGGTCTCTTTCAGCTGTAAAATAATCACAATTATACGTCAACGCGATTAGGAGATATTACCGTAAAAGTTGTGAACTTTGTCATATTTTTCGATATCAGACGGGAATCAAATCCTATGGGGTACTTCCCGTTGACCTAGATATGAAATTTGGCGAGAAGCAAGGTCTAACAGCACTTGTACAGGAATAAATCTGAAAACTGTAAATATTTGTACGGAACCGTCGGTGCACGAGACGGACTCGCACTTGGCCGATTTTTATTAACATCAAAATTAGTGATGTGTGTTGTGTATAGTTATCATTATTTTCTACCGAAGGACACTTCCTTCGGCGTGTCACTACAAAAGGTGGGCTATTGAGTTGAGTTTAAAAGCAATTCTATTGTAAGTACCTTAGTAAGTGCCTTTAGTAATATCATCTGGTAATGCTCAAGCCATTTCAACGTGTCTACAGTAAAGTGATGCGGTGGTATAGTGCGAATTAGTGGTGTTATTCCATTAAGATATTACGTTTCATGCTCTCAATATTACAAACAAGGCTATAGTTTTAGTATGAGTTTTATATCTGCCATAGGAGCTGAGTAGCAATATGATAACTAAAATTTGTGTATCTGTATGAAATTACCTACTAATATTGTCTTTTTCATGGGGATCTAAAATAACATACAAACATATATACCTACATACCTAGTAGTACGTCTCTTTCTTCTTCTTATCGAGTGTGTTATTTTATTACTAACACTGGTGTCAGATTTTCTTCAAGTCGCCTAAAGGCATCTGACATGACTTTTACGACTACCGCCATCTAGTGGCAATAGCCGTATACACACTAGTAAACTAAACAGTCAGCCAATGTGCAGGTTTCCTCACGATGTTTTCCTTCACCGGAAGCAGGATTTGTTGTTATGAGTGTAGATTGTAATTTATGAATGTACTGTTCAGTGAAAATTTCTATATCATTATTCGTAATTAAACGCCTGACCAAAAAAGGAGTGTTATGTTTTTTAGTGTTCATGTATGTATGTAAGTTTCTTTATTCCACGATAAGTCCAGAACGGCTTAACTGATTTTGATGTGAGAAGTATTTTTAGATTCCTTGCATTCCTCCGAATGACATAGGCTATGTGAGTTGAGTTGTCAGTCGTGTTTTTTATTTTTTAATACTTAGCTAGTTGCATTTATCGCACGTATACGACGTTTTTGAAGTTTTTGTGTGATCCTATTAGATAATATGTTACATTCGCAATTGGCAGCACAGGTGGTCTAACCATTGCGAAGACTAAAAACAGACCGCATAGTATCCCGCAAGAGATACATTTGAAATTAAAAAAGTCAATTCGAATCTAGGGTTTTGAAACTTAACTCTATATTTTCATACTAAAATGATTAATTTGTTCTTTGAAGTCAACGCAAATAATTAATCTAAATTCAATCTTTTCAAAATATGAATAAAAGTGAAGAAAAGTGTATATGTTATAAAGTTAATAATTCTGCTCGTGATTTTTTTTCGTATAAAAACAGAACAAAATCACGAAAAATCTCCGTAATGTCTACTGATTATATTATTTTTATCCCGTTGCTACGTAGATAGTCGATTTTCAGAATTCTCAGCGGATCTCATTTTCCGGTGAAGTCTTTTTTTACACGATTGACTAAAATGAAAATGAAAACAGAAATGAAACTAAAAATACTTTTTTTTTTTTAGAACAGCAAAGGAACTAAATAAATTGAATGTTTGCCCTGAACTAGACCTGTTCAACTCAACCCCTGGATGTTTCAAGAATAGAATTTCTAGGTCGTGGTTTAATGATTCTCACTCTGTCAATAATTAGACTTTTTTTTTCTAGTATTTTAAATAACTACTTATGTTGTTAATTTGTATAAAGTTTTCAACTTTATTTTTCTGTTACTTTTCACCTTTTTTTTATTTGTATACTAGATAGTTATCAAACAAGCATTTTTGCTATCTTTATGCGAAAACATGTAAATGGTCCTTAGAATCTAAATAGATTAATAATAAGATATATAGACTGTATGTTTTCCAAATAAAATAAAATAAAATAAAAATAAAATACCCCTCACATCAAAGGCTTAACAGATTTTGATGTGAGGGGTATTTTTAGATTCCTTGCATTCCTCCGAGTGACCTAGGCTATGTGAGTTGTCAGTCGTGTTTTTTATTTTTTTATTATTAGCTTTACGCAACTTGTTCTGTTGTTCTAGATATTTTTCTTTAAAAAATATTTTAAGTATTTTTATCCGATAAGCGTTATTGCACGCAACACCCATTGTTTTTGTAAGTACTATATTAGAAAATTACAAAATTTGGTGACAGAAATAGGGCAGAGACTAAATGAAAAGTCTTGAATCTTTTAAAAATTCAACAATGTTTACCAGAGTCTCCTAGTAAGCCAACTTCATGAAATATTCAACCCCTCGAAATCATAAACTTCTATTTCTCGAAGCTAAATTTTGACGAAACATCTTAAATAGACCGCCCACATCTAAGTTTTTATGTCCCGAACTCCCGACGCATCCTTTCCTTGGCAGCCATATTGAAATTCCATAATAAACCCTCATAACCTAATTTTACCTTTGACACCCTCCAAATAAAGTCGAAAACACTTTATCAGCGTTTACATAAAAAGAGGATAGAACGATATGAACTTAGCGTCGTTTTGATAAAGTCTCTTTTGAATTATCAATGCTCGAAGTCCCATTGTGGCACTGAATAGACTGTGATTCGGGGTTCGGATGATGTGACGTGTCATATTTTTTTTTTTCAACCTGGCACAGGAATAAACCCTGTGGATTATTAATCAAACGGGGGTATAAAAAAACCTGTTTATAGAAAGGAAGAGGCAAGTCCTTTTTGTGATAGACTACGTTTAGTTGCGTCACGATTCTGTTTAAAAAACACGCTTTGTATTTTTTTTTATTCCATTACCATCGGTCTGCCTCGCCCAGCTACGCACTAAACTAGCGCTGATGTTGACGTTATTAGAGTATAAATATTAGACTTCTCAAGAGTCACTCACTCTTAGATTTGTCAGAACACCATTGTTGTGAGCATATGAAATTTTGCGTAATCATGTTATATATATTTTTTAAATTAAAGATGGGTTTGCTCTGACAACAATCTTGCCCGAGGACAGACATGAGGTCTACGGTGTAGCGAGCTTACCCAGAAGCAGCCTATTTACTCTGGTTTTGAAGAGAGTCAGGTTGTACGTGCTCGGGAACACAGACGCAGCAGGCAGTTTCAATGCCTCGCTGTTATACTCGTATGTATGTATGAAATTTTGCAGAGAAGTGTGCCTGCGAGTGGCCTCTCCCGTTGGTTAAATGGTCTAAAATTTGGCCACTTTTGCCAAGTTACCTTTGTGTCAACAAACAGCCCAATTTCCTCTAATAAGGTTTCTTTGTTTTAATATTGAACACGACTCTTGAACCAGGTTAGCTGTTGTTTTAGGCATAAATGTATAACAATGTTTGTCATCTCGTCTGACCCCTGAATGACATCATTAATAAACAGCGGATAAAAATACTCAGGACCAGAAATCGCAAACGGTCAGTTCAAAACTGACAGTGTCAGCTCCAGCTCAATGGGTTTCCTACTTATTCCTCCGCTAGATAGTCTGTGCTCATGGCTAAGGATCGTGGTCATTACGTGGAATGAAACAACATAACGACTGACTTGGCAATGGAGTGGTTTGCTGTTGCCTTCTCCGTTTCACACACTAGATGATAAATCGTCAACTAGATTGTAGGTTTCAAGTGGTAGTCTGTGAAAACTTCAATTTTTATGTCAGATTGAGGCACGAGTTCCAAACACGTAACCTTTAGACCACTATAGTGTTTAAACTTGGTTAAACTGGACATTTTGAAGAGGTCATCTTTGCCCATCTACGTTTCGAACAATATATAATACGCCTTTGCCAGGGAGCATTAAACCTTGAATGAGTGGACCTCCAGTTGGGTAAGTAGAGTCTTCTTCTTATCGAGTGTGTTATTACTAACACTGGTGTCAGATTTTATTCAAGTCGCCTACAGGCATCTGACATGACTTACGACTACCGCCATCTAGTGGCAGTAGCCGTATACACACTAGTAAACTAAACAGTCAGCCGATGTGCAGGTTTCCTCACGATTTTTACCTTTACCGGAAGCAGGTGGTGGTCTATGAGAAAACTACCATACTCGTACAGAGTCAGATTGGTCAACAAACTCATGTGCCACAGGTAGGATTTGAACCCGGGTCCTATCCGACCTCAGGCGGATGTCATTACCACTTGGCCACCACCGCTTCCGGGTTAGTAGAGTGACGAGAGTGGATTATTTTGTCACCAGCCCTTATAAAAAGTGCTGGTGATAAAAACTGACGTTTTTTCGCTCAAAGGATTAACGCATAGATTATATATAGCTCGCTCCGGGCTTTGATCCTGTAAAAAATTCAGGATAATAATTACCTATGTGTTATGCCAGGTTTAACATTAATTCTGTACCTAATTTTATCACTTATTATAATATATGTTGTACTGAACCTTGCAAAACCGCTGCCGAGTCGACATGCTAAAGTATCGCACATATAGAAACTACTACCCTGAGGTACTTATTACTACTACTACTATTAGTTCTTATTACTGCACTGACGGGAAGATAGAAGATTGCCCTTCCCTATAAACACGGCTCGTCAGTAGTGGTGCGCTGTGATTGACAGGACGTATGTCATGGCGACGCCAGATAAAGATCATGAATCTATTCATGATCTTTACATGTTTTGTTTAGATAATATTTTATGTATCTTTTGTTTTGTGTTAATGTTTAAAGTAGAATATTAAATGATAAATGTACACAAGTGTCATCCTAGGCTTTTAATTTCAGCGTATCTAATAGTATATATCTTTGATAATTCATTTTTGAAATCCAGACGGTTTAGATTTATTATTAAAACCCGCAAGATTGGAAGGTTTCACCGTTTCAGTGGTGAAATGGAGAAATTTATAAAATGATCTTAAATAGCGTTTAAATTATGCAGGGGTTGAATACCATCGAGGATTAGCTGTGAGATTTGAGAGCAATCTAAATACCCAAACATTAACAACTTTGGATTTTTTACAATTTTAATGGTTTTAATATTTGACCGAGAAGTAATATAATCATGGAAAACTATCAGGATATTACTTCTCGGCATAAAAATCTAAGTAATATATTAGAAATAAAATGTGATAAGCGGAAGATTTTATTTTATACTTATGACTCATAAGTCATAATTGTAAAATAAAACTGTTCGCAATAAACTCAAACCCTATTGAACGGATTCTGATGCTGTTTTCACCCATGGACTGGTTGGGTACTTTGGTCACGTGGAAGGTCTTGGTGTATAATTTACGCAGCCGAAGCAGCGGCCTAAACTTGTTTTCTTATAAATCTATCTATAATTATATTTGTAACTAGCTTGCGGCTTCGCTCGCGTTAAACCTTTCTCAGCGGATGCCTACGTCATAACATCTACCTGCATGCCAAATTTCAGCCTGATCCGTCCAGTGGTTTGGGCTGTGCGTTGATAGATAACTATGTCAGTCAGTCACCTTTGAGTTATATATATTTGTAATAGGAATTTGTATAAACACGGAAATCTCTGAAACCACGACTGATCCCTTATGCATTTGACAGCCTAATTATTCAAGATTGTCAAAATTATCCTACGTTATATCCACGTTCGTGTCTATTTAATCCTCAGCGAACAGTTGCCAAAGAAAGCATCGATATTTTGAGAAATTATGATTTTATATATTTAATGAATGTATAAAGATGTGGGTCGGGATAGAAACAAAATGGTTGTCTTCCTTAAGATCATCGTCGATGATGTTGAGCAAGAACGCGGTGGTAAAAGGAGATGGAACAGGTATAAAGTGTGGTTAGGTCAGCAGATAGACTGCAAAGGAAAAAAAAATGTATACCAAACTTAATATATTTGAAAACGTAGCCTTTGATACCTCATCCGTTCTCGAAAACTCCATAGCAGGAGTCCAAACCGTTTCCGTCCATTGAATTATCTAAATGTTAATGCCTGGTTTCGATTTTTTCCCCAACCAAGATGGCGCGCCGCATAATGATCAGGTTTCCTGACGAATTTCAATAAACGTGCCCATTTGGATTTTATTATGATTTTTTACTGTTCAGTGGGAGAGGAAATGAAGTCTTATAAAAATTTCCAAAATATTTCGCTAATATTAGGGGTTGTGAATTAAGTTAGACTCCGCTACTGAATGTCTCAGTACGAAATGTCGATGTACGTTTGTTCTAAAGTATGCGAGTACGATGTACGTCACTTCTAAAGTTAGTACTACGTATTCCAGTGCTAAAGTACCCAATGTCGAAGTATGCGAGTACGATGTTACAGCCTTGAGATTAGCTAGAGAGCTAGATCCTTGGGGTGACGTAGGAATATGTCAAATGGAATTTTTGGATGAATAAATATCATTGAGCAATGAAAGGATAGCTGGACGGATAAATAAAGTATTCAAGAGAAGAGAATAGGAGAAAAAAGAAGCATTCTGAAAAGTATTGAAAATAGAAGAGGGAAAATAATAGGTCACTTAATACGACACGATGAATTCTTAAAAAAACATGGAACGAAAGACAAAAGGAAAATGGGGTCCAGAAAGACCAAGACAGCATATGAAGCAAATAAAGGTGAAAGTTAGCGTCGTGTCGTATAGAGAAGTAAAAGAGTTAGCAATGGAAAGAGAAAGATAGAAGGAACTCCACTAACAATTAGCCTCGCTCTTAAATTTTATGATGATAATGAGATGGTTGGTTAAATGATTGATCCCTGATAAGCTGTTAGCCCCTAATCGCTAATTAAAATGAAAAAGTACTAAGACATCTTATTACCAACACAGCCGGAATATTCAAAGGCAATTTTTTTGCTAACACAAATGGAACTGCAAACGATATGTCGTTTGCAGTTCCATATATGATGTTATTACATAGAACCGCTGATAAACAATATCTAAATAAGTACATCCTAGTTATGAGAAAAAACAATCTTGCTGCAAAAGCGGAATCGTGAGTGACTAATGTTTGTTGTATAATATAGGTCGATACTTGACGTGTCCAATTAATGCTTAGAACATTATTTTTATATTTCCCATCAGCAAATACAATACAGAATAATTTGTAAGGAGTTCTTTCTATCTCATTACTTTCTTTCTTTTTCTTTCTAAATCCAACATATTCATTGCAAATTCGACTCTTCTCATTGTTATTAACTCCCAATTCATTTTCAATTTGCACGTGTTTTGACTTCTCGTGTGCATTTTTGCATTTAAGAGGCATGATTGTAACAAGCTAATTACTTAAAAATAAAAAACACGACTGACAACTTACATAGCCTATGTCATTCGGGCTTATGCAAGGAATCTAACAATACCTCTCACATCAAAATCTGTTAAGCCGTTCAGGACTTATGGTGGAATAAAGAAACTACATACATACATGAATCCTGAAAATATAACACTCCTTTTTTGGTCAGTCGTGTAAAAATATCAGATTTTTAGGGTTGCGTACCTCAAAAGGCAAAAACGGAACCCTTATAAGATCACTTTGTTTTAAAGTCAATCAGTCAACCAGTGGCAGGTTTCAATGATTCTATTGAGGTAATTCGAATGGATTACGTAAAATAAGTCAGATAGCCTACTGAAATAGTTACTTCCTAACGTGTTGGCAATACGCTTGCACTCATCGCTAAGGTCAGCACGTATTATTGCCTTACTTGCATTGCGCAAGAGTCACTACTCGTATCACTGCACACCACATAATGTTACCAAGTGCAAGTGCAAATTTAATTGTGTGACCAACATGTGGAACGAACGCTGAAGGATGTTTTCAGGGTCGATGACATGGAATGAAACACCTTTGTGTTTCATTCTTCTATCCGATTTTCACACCATTTCGATGGCTTAGAGTGAAAACCTCGGATGTTTCTTTTAAAAACTGTAAGGTATCCGAGGTTTTCACTTTAAGCCATCTAATCGATTTGCACAAGGCACACTATCTAGTTATGTGGTCTTCGAGTCTCGCGATTCTTGGCTCTGCCTACCCCGTAAGAGATAAAGACGTAGATCTGTATTAACTATTGTACCGGGTGGTCTGAAAGCAAGTCGTGGTGTACAAAACTACCGTAGGATATTGATATACTGGTAGTCTAAAACTGCTACTTTGATGAATCGGAACATTAACTGAATATTTGAAAATGAGCCTTATGACACCAGTTATAAGGCTGATTTTTAAATATTTAAGAAATTATAAATTGATCATAATATACTACCGCGCAGTTTATGTGGAAGAAGAGATATCGTCATGAAGAAAGTTTAAAATAGAACACAATCTTGAAGGTCAATTTCAAACTTATTCGGGTCTTTGGTCGTTTCACACTACCCCTTTTTGAATGGGTTCTTTCGCACAGCAGTAGTTGGAGCAGCGGTGTGCGCACCGCGCCAACCGCTGCTGTACGAGTCGCTTGTGGTGCGAAACGACTAAAGAATCACTTATTCGAACCTAGAGACGAAATAAATCAAACTTAAGTAACATCAAATTTAATATCAGTGGTATTAGACTTTGAATCAAACCCAGCCCGTATTAGAAGTAGCAGTACATTATATAATGTTGTTATAGAATCCACTGTTATGGTTGTGGCAGGTTGTTGAATATTCTCTTGTTTAACTATTACGTGATTGAGTGAATAATGGCGTTTTAGAGATGCTATGGTTTCTCTATGTCTGGAAATGTAATCGATATTTAACGTATTATTTACTAAGTAGCTATCCTCTGAAAAAAGTAGCCTATGTCACAAAGTAAAGAATTATTCACGTGACACCACCACAAATCCGACAACAGTGTTAGTAATAACACACTCACTCGATAAGAAAGAAAGATACACGTGACTTTGTTCTCAAGGGAATTTTGGGAAATCCTCTCTTAGTGCTCCCCTACACTCCCTAAGGAACCTACATGCCAAATTCCAGCTTTCTAAGCTCAGTAGTTTCGGCTGTGCGTAGTCTTTCAGTCACTTTAGTCAGTAAAGGAAGTGTATGTGTGCTACATATTCCAGGGTTTTTACGCTACCCGTGCATCACATTTCATCGAAATTCGCTTAGCAGCTCAGGCCTGATTGAGTAACAAACGACACACATCCAAACATTCGCAGTATTATAAAATTTGACGAGGAAAAGGTTCATTTTTAAAAATTCTAGAGGAAAACTTGAAGTTTCGACCGCTGTTACCCATTGGCAGGGCACATTAGGCGGCATTCGTCTCACGTGTCGGAGATTTATGAAGTTACTCTCATGCCGACGATGTTGCCAACATCAAAGAACATCAGTCCCATAATTGTAACGCTATTCGAGGTTTTTGGATATAGATTTTTGAGGACTCATTAAAGTATTGAACTTTGGAGGATTCATAAAAGTATTGAAAAGCATTAAAATGCGAAAGTTTTCTTACGTTTACTTTTGTTTTTGAAAATGAAAAATAAAACGTCCATGAACTTTTTATGGAACCCTCGCTAGCGAGGGCCCTACTCAAGCTTTTACTTTTTAACTACGGCTGTGATATTTATTTGACAGCCATAGAAAAAAGTTTATAAACTTACAAATTGTCAATATGCCGCCGGCCGATGCTTGTCCGTAAATGCTTACCTGTAAAAAAAAAACAATTTATTAATTGGTTTAATTTCTATTAACCTCTATACACATAATTTGGGAATGGGTAATAAGACGTCCATGTCTTTAAATGTGACAATTTATGCCGCTTTGACGCAAAAATATTCAAATTTTAAGATAAGTGTCTGTTGACACAAGAAACTTACGGTATCTCACTCTATCCTAGGATAATATAAAGGACAAAACATGCCACCAGAGACAAACACAAAATATAAATAACACCTTATCCCTTGGTTTACGCGCCGTAACTTCAGTTCAAGATCTGTCAAGGTTGACATAAAGTAAGTAACTTAAAGCTAAACTGTATGAAAATGTAACGAAATTGTCAGTAAAATGGTAAATGTAACAGCAAAAATATATGCGCGAATGGTGAAAGTTCGTGGTAAAAGGAATTAATAATTATTGAATTTAATAAATGAAAAGCTGGGTGCTATTTTTGAAATATTTTCTGGATATCTATGAGCCAAAGGGCATGTTGCATAGCAGGCTATATCATGAGCAGTTCCCCAAAAATCTGAAATAATATCAAAAACCGATTAAGACCATCATATATTTGTTTTTTCGTGATCTTGTTATGGTACAAAAATACACTTAATATCGCTTAATATCGTATAATGGCGATACTGACATGGCGCCCGTACGTATGTTCAGAAATTATGATACAGAAAATCAGATACAATGCTTGATATTTTCATTATAATTTGAAAAATTAATGAAAGAAAATGTTCATAACACATGTTACATGCAATATCACAAAAACATATGTGTATTTCACATAAATAGATGAATAATAAATAAAATAAACAATTCTTTCCCGCGGGCACGTATGTAATAAAAGTACATTTTTGAACGTACCGGAAAGCGGAACTGTCATATGAAGCACATCAACGTCAAATCATAATGGGTGTCGGCCATTTTGGCGGAACTCGCCTAACCTTCATTACGATTTTGTTAACTAAATATACCATAGAAAGGCTACGAATTTATCGGATTTACTTATAAGGCCGATGATTGATACCGACCCAAAAATGAAAAGTTCAGATAGGTGCTTATGATATAGCCGGCTCCCCATACATTTGTGCAACAACCCCTTTGTATGTGAAATAAACCGCTGCCGAAACAAAAGGCGTTTAACTGTTGTATTTTTCTTTTTTAATTTATAGTCGATTTTTTTTTAAGTAGTAAATAATTGTAATTGCATTTTTTCATGGTCCAAAACTACAAGAATAAAAAACCCGATTCACTTACGGATACAAAACTTAATAAAAAAAACCTCTTATCTTACCACGACCCATAGACTTAGTTTGCACCAAAGAAAAAATACACTGACACGACTGTGGTGGCGACCATAAACAAAGGATTTAGAGTGTAGACGTGTGAGGTCTATGTGCTCAGGGCCTAACATTGCTAATCTGCGGGTAGGCGGAAATCCCCACTCGGGTCGTGTTTTTGTGTCACGGGTAAAATTGTTTATGGTTGACAGATGCCGTCTTATATTGTCGACGCCATGTTGACGTACTCCACATTGGACGTCACTTACATGTACATCAGAAGCATAGAGTTAGGTACATTCGTAATAAATTAACTTTATGATCTGAAGTAATCCACATGTGTAAATGATAATTAGGACTCATCGATGTTAAATTAAAACCTTTAAAATTATTTTTTAGGCGTAGAAAATTCTATCGTGAATTTGATTTCACGATTATTAGCGACCCGCCCGAGCTTCGCACGATCTAAATGATAATGAAAATACCGCATCAAACTCGATCGCAGCTATTTAATACATTTGTAGTCATACATAACTGGGCCCATAACCTAAAGTAAAACAACTTTTCGTGACCATAACGACTGTGCTATATTCAAAATAAACATGACCTATCAAAAGATAGATGGCTGTACTAGCCACTTTAGTGATGTATGCGATACAAAACAACAAATACTATGTATTCACTGATGACACTGAAGATAAATATGGACTTGGTAGCTAAAATGTTGATATCAATGAAGGTTATAGTATTTACGATCACTAGGTGGCGCTACTGGCGAATATGGTGAAGTACGGTCATGTCAATTGTACAATATGTCATTTAAATTTAAGACATTGACAGTGTTGTACCATCTGACAGACGTCTGACCTTACTCGTAGGTGCTGGCATCTAGTGGAATATTTAGTATTTACCTATTTCAGCAAGTTATAAAATCTTTTTGTTGGAAAATTACTACGTCTTATTCAAGTCAAAATCTAGAAACAAAGCAATCAGATACTCGTAGACGGAAATATCCCGCAACAGGTGGGCATTTCCCTCACCTGGTGAGCGGGACTTTAAAAATAAAATCTATTTTTAATCAGTAAACAGTGAGTCTGGTCTATTTCCTTCAAGCAGGCGCCGATCAATGAAAGTAAGAGGTATTAGATATTACGTTTAGAACGTGGATTGTGTGAGAGAATTCGTGTTATTTGCTGCGCATTTTGAGGGTCTTTTTCTAATTCGATAGCTCTTTTATTTTATCGAGTTCAATTGAGCTTATGAAACTCAAGCTGAACACGAGTTGACTCCTTGCTATTCTAACTTTTTTCCACGAGTTTTAAGTGTTTATCTTGTAGGAGGTGTTAGTTCGATGCCACGGAACCCTACGTGTGTTATGTGAGTACAACTCACACTTCGCACTTCGACTAGATTTCGGACCTCCTTAAAAAGGGAGATATTAGGAGCACCCATAACCGGAGAGCATGTATGAAGAGAGTGATGAGTGTAGAGGAAGCAAGAGAGATCTGTAAGGATCGTAGCAAGTGGAAATCGCTAGTCTCTGCCTACCCCCACGGAAAAAAGGCGTGATAAATATTTGTGTATGTATGTAACTCACACTTGACCGAATTTATTTTTCTTTATACATTTAAGATTAAAATTGTAGCGGTTGTTATTCCTATAAAATAAAATAAAAAACAAAAATAAATTAAGGAATTGATAAGTTTAGGTAATGTGAATTAAATCATATTGTAATTTGTCAGAGTGACCTTTTCATGACCCCCTATTAAAAATGGGTATAGAAAATTTTGTATTTTAAGACAAAAGATACAAGATACTCTCGAAATAGCATTATACTTAGGATCTTTCAGCAAACTTTAGACAGAAGAAATTCTTCTCAGTAATTAATCTTCAACAAATTACTTCGTGCAACACCGCGTAGCTTTAGACAAGAAATACCTTAGTTATATTTAGAATAAGGAATAAGGATACCAATTGCCATATAACAGTTTACGACAACGATCCCCAAAATAAAATCCATCTTTATGCATAATCTGATTTCTTGTGTAGAAAGGCCATTGCGCACCCTGATTTCTGCATCCCCGGCCCCCTCCCTCAGACCGACACCCCCGCTCGTGGCACAGTCGGTTTGCAATAGTTTGCATCTTCATACTTCTATGACTAATGTAAACATCGAGATATAGTGTGAGTGTAAAATGATTAATAAGTCATCTTTAGTTGTCGTGACACAGAATGAGAATTATGTGGATATATATGAATGTAATTATATCTCTTAATAGACCTTATTTATTGTCCTATACGACTTTAGACTTAAGCAATCGTATTCCAAGGATATTCAGTTTAATATCATTGCCGTCTATCCAATATATTCGGCTTAATTCTACTATCAAAGCGTTTCAGAATCGGCGTGGTGTAATTACCGTTACGTTTACGTACTGGAAATGCAATTATCGTGTTAGATACTGAACCAAACTCAACAGAAATTGATGTTTAGTATTCTATCCAATCGGGGTCCGTAGGTTTTTAATCCTTGGGTACAATTAGGTAAATGTATCAAAAGTTATAAAACTGGCGGTGAGTAATATATAGAAGTTTCTTACAAAAAGTGAAAAAGTACTGTTAGATACTTCAGAATAATACGAGAAAACAATAGGGACCGGACCGGACAAGGTATGAGAATATTAAAAAAAAAAATATTTTATGATATACACATAATTAAACACATTTTGCGACTTTTCAGCATGAGTTTATTCTCCAGTGCTAATTTATTAGAGTTCAAACTTTTAGGGAAAGTCCATTTTCGACACGTGACGTGACGTCATATGAATGTACGTTTAGTTAGGGGCGTTTTGGTATCGTCCAAACATCGCTTAAAAATGTGAATTGTTTTTTGCTATATCTTGGGAAATACTTTGGGTATGGAGGTGATTATTTTACGGATGATTCTATTATTGTGAGATATTTCAAAGAAGCATCAAAAAAAAATGTTGTCCGGTCCCCTATTAAAACTTTATTATTTATCAAGCACATGCACATTTACACTTTTTCGAAATATCATCCCATGCATCTTCTCTTCGCGCTCAAATCTAACGTCAAAACCCCAGCTGTCACCGCGGCTTTATGCGTAACCGAAGTGTTGCTAGCTCACCAATCCATAATAGTACCATCGTAGTGTTGCCAGCGCACATATCTTTAATAGTTCTTATCTATCTTTAAATAAATTATTCAGAAATTAAAATCACAGACGCATTTATCGGTACTTTATTGTTGAAACGTAATAAAAGGGTAAGAATTATCGATATTAATGTCGACATCGAGCAATCTCTAATTTTAGCATAACAAAGCCCAGGGCCGGACTGTCATCGGCCATTGTTTAAACCAGACATTTAATTTAAATATCCCGCTCGGCTCAGACGGATTTTTTATTTTTTCAACCGAGATCCGTCTGCATATATTTGGACGAATTAATGCAGGGTTGCACTGACACATATTATTATAGATACACTTATAAATGAGAGACCAAATGAGGATGTAGTGACCAAAATTGAAAAACGAATGTTAAGATGGTTTGGGTACGTTGAGAGGATGGATAAAAGAGATTGACGAAAGGTATTTTTAAAGCAGAGGTGAATGGAAGAATTGGTCAGGGTCGACCTGGAATAACGCACTTCGACCAGATTGCGGACCTCCTTAAAAAGGGAGATATTAGGAGCACTCATAACCGGAGAGCATGTATGAAGAGAGTGATGAGTGTAGAGAAAGCAAGACAGATCTGTAAGGATCGTAGCAAGTGGAAATCGCTAGTCTGTGCGTACCCCCACTGGAAAAAGGCGTGATAATATGTAAGCATGTATGTATGTGTATAAATGAAACGATGCAAATATTGCTGAGAAATGATCTGTCAGATGATATAGGGAGAGGACATGTGAAAGAGGGACAAAGCTAGGTCTTCCAACGCCTCCATACCATAGCATTCAATAAAAAGACAACGGGAATCACCTCTTAAATGATGATGAACAAAAACTAATGATGAATGGTGCTGAAGACAATGAAAATAAACGTAATGAGGGTTATCGTATTAACGCCCACTAGTTGGCGCTACTGGCGAGCATGGCAATGACAGTACTGTCATTTGAATTTGACACATTGATATTGACAGTGTTGTACCATCTGACAGATGTCTGTCCTTGCTCCTAGTTTGACATCTGATAGAATATGTGAACGCGATATCATTAATACTTAATTTACGTGCTCGTATCACGAAAAACTGTAGAATCAGTGTTAAAAGAACTCAAAATGCAACATTTCGAAAAATCGTCCTCAATTTTAATTCAACACGGAATATCGTCGATTATAAAAACGGCGCGAAATATTTTGCTAAATTGAGGAAAACGGGGTTAAGGCGAAACATGAAGAAGTACAACGAAATCACGCAACGCTGCAGTAATCGTGTGTACGTTCAATGTCATACATTATTTCTGGTCATTAATCATAGTATTTGAAAAAGCTATAAATATTATAAAAGGAAAACATTGAACGATTCATCGGACTATATTGTTTACATAAAGTCTTGTGATATTTTATTTATTGATTTTATGAGCTCTTTATATTATCACGTTGCACTTTATCGCACCACTTACTCTCTGTTTGGCCTAATGTTTGACTGGTAGAAAATGGCGGCGGCGTTAAGTGGACTTTTAAACTTAACGTCTTTGTACATAATGTAATCCCTGTTTTGTATAAATATTTTTGTCAAATCATGTTTGCACCAGCCCAAGTTTTGAAATAGTTTTCAAAATTTTACCGTTCTATCTGATACTGTTTCTAACGTATATGCAAAAATGACAGTCTTATCGATGCTCGCACATCACTACTCGTGACAGAATAAAAAACAGGTTATGCCCAACATATAATACTGATTTAAAGATGTAGGCCTTATAACCCAAATACCTTAGAAATAAGGTTTGAATTGCATTGTATTACACCTTATATAAACTTGGTGACACGCACCATTGTTTGAGTCATACGCCTCTTATTTTGACAAAGGGGACACGTGCGTTTATTTTCTTTCATGAAATATGAATGTGTAACGGTTGTATTAATTACTGTAGTCGGTTAAACTGTATTATTAATTAACTGTTTTTACACGACTGATCAAAAAAGGAGTGTTGTTTTCAGGGATCATGTATGTTTGTATGTAAGTTTCTTTATTCCACCATAAGTCCTGAACGGCCTAACAGATTTTGATGAGAGGTATTTTTAGATTCCTTGCATTCCCCCGAGTGACAAAACACGACTGACAACTCACATAGCCTGTCTATGTGAGTAGTCAGTCGGAGAGATGGACTCAAATTTAAACCAACTGGGTTCCAACCGATGGAAGGAGAAAAAGAGGAAGGCCAAAGACGAGATGCGCGGACTTGAGAGCGTTTGACAGAGAATGGAAGGAAAAGACCCAAGATAGAGATACGTGGAGGAAGTAAGGGGAGGCTTTTGCCCATCAGTGGGACACAAATAGCTAGGAAAAAATATATAGGTACCTACTTCAGATGAGAACTAATTGCGCGGTGTACCACTCTTCTCTCAGCCAAAATACGTCCACTGCTGGACAAAGGCCTCCCTCAAGGATTTCCACAACGACCGGTCCTGCGCTGCCCGCATCCATGCGCAACCCTCGACTTTCACCATGTGGTCGGTCCACCGAGTGGGAGGCCTGCCAACACTACGTTTTCCGTTTTGTGGTCGCCACTCGAGAACTTTTCTGCCCCAACGGCTATCTGTTCAGATGCGAGCTATGTGCCCCGCCTACTGCCACTTAAGTTTGGCGATTCTGCGGGCTATGTCAATTATTTTAGTTCTCCTACGGATCTCCTCATTTCTGATTCGATCACGCAGGGAAACTCCGAGCATAGCGCGCTCCATCGCCCTTTGGGTGACCTTGAGCCTTCTTATGAGGCCCATAGTAAGCGACCACGTCTCGACGTGGCGACGTGGTGTACCACTATCATCTTGAAAATGAAGTTTGGAGATCAGCATACCGTATCTCTCTCAATCTTGAGCGGCGGGTTACATATTGTGTATTATTCGTTGTAATTGTGTACCACTATACCTTACCGTTACATCTACTCACTCCAACCTTTTACTAAACACATGAAAATAAATCCTCAACCAATACAACATCAATTGAAATATCCGATAAAGTTGAACATGATGGAGGTTAACCCTTAACAAGCGTACTTTAGTTTAATGTTCAAAAAGACCCGATCCTAGAGGCCATTCAGTATGAAAACTTGCGTGATAAAACGCGAGAGGACAGGCCCTGTCACAGCCAGCCGTCCCATATCACCCTTGACGTATTGTGATTTAAATTGTGCAGTCCTTCAGTGAATTTAGAACGCGTTTTAGGGTTAAGATGGAATGCATTATGTATCAGGTGCGCTGGAATATATTTCGGGGTATGGTGGTCTATTTGAACTAGTGATGTGCCTGTTCAGAAATTTTCAAAGAAATAGGAAAATTTTCCTAAAAACCCGAGAAATTTTTGAGAATTTTAGGAAATTTTCACGGGAAGAAATTTTCGGGAAAAGGGAAATTCTCGGCGGCACATCGCTAATTTGAACCACTTTGAGTAGGTATACAATTTCTGGAAATTTCGAGACGACAGAAGGTACCTAGCCTATTATAATTATTCCAAATCATAAAGAATATTGTGTAACATGTTTTATTAAAATTTAGAAAAATAAATACAAATAACTGCATTTTTTTCTAAAGCATAATCTCAATAATACTAATAATACCAATATTACTTAATGCCGAACAAAGTTACATAACCGCTAATCGAAAGAAACATATTTTTCAAAGACTCCACGAATTATATAAATGTCGGGAGCAGGAAAATTCATTTTCTTGGCGTGCCCATTCAACCCAAATAATATTAAAAGATTATCATTCTCTATTGAAGATGAACTGGAAAAGGCGATGTTTATGTCATAAGCATAAGTAAATGTTGAATTTTTTTATTAATATTACCTCCCAAGGGGGTAAAAGAAGAACATAACGTAAGCGAAGCCGGGAGTAAAAGCTAGACCGTTGAACATAAAGTAAGTAGACCAAAGCATAACTTCAAAAGTGTTTTTCAAACAAAAATTAAAACATAGTGCGCAGTGGCGCCCTCTAGGGAGCGTGAACTCTCGTAAACTACCAGCACTATCTCACATCTTAACATAAACATGAAACAGTCTTAAAATCTCTCTATGTGATAATCGTGACGCATAGCGATAAAGTCTGGGTCGTTCTTTCATGTCGTGTGTAACTTGTTATAGAGGCAAAAAATGTGGTGTCAGATTCTACCGACTGACTGAGGCATATGACATTAAGATTAACTTCATCTAAATGAATGGCTAATCATTGACCAATAACAACAGAGCATTTGAATTCACGATATCTGTTGCGAGGCGTTCTGTTTTGTCAACTGACTGAAGCATATGACATTAAGATTAACTTAAATATTTAAATTCAATATTCATGATCGTAGTTCTGAACACTTTTTTGTAGATTTAGATGAAGTTAATCTTAATGTCATATGCTTCAGTCAGTTGACAAAACAGAACGCCTACAACAGATATCGTAAATTCAAATGCTATGTTGTTATTGGTCAATGATCAGCCATTCACGACCTCCAGCGGTCAAATTCAAATGGCAATTCTGTACCACCTGATAGTAATTTACACTATCAAGTAGCTCAATCTGGTGGGAGAAAAAGGAATCAGAACTACCCTCAAATGCCCTCCATGCTTTAGTTGTTGTTCTGAGCCATAATCACACTAAAATTATAAAGAGGAAGTGCTTGTAAGTTTGTTGTAGGGGGAATCTTCGGAACTACTAAACCGATTTCAAAAATTCTTTCACCAATAAAAAGCTACATTATACCCGAGTACCCGAGTGACATAGGCTACAATTTATGTATGTACCCCAAGCGAAACCAGGGCGGGGCGCTAGTGTTCTATACGACTCCGCAAATACCACTTAAATCTTTAGCGAAATTATCAGAAGACGCAACCAAACGTCCATGAAATGGACCAATTAAGATCTAATCTTTGTTTAACTGTAGAATTTCTATAAACAATTTAAACTTTGTCCCGAACGGAAGACGGTGAAATGTGGGCGCGTAAACTTTCCAACTAACGTTCAATTTATTTTAACTAACTGAAATAGCCCCGTTTCCGCTGCTCAGTTAAACGGGGGGTTAAGGGCATTCATGACTTGCGTTTATTTATAGAATAACGACTTTAACTCTGGTGTAGTGACGACTTTATGATTAAATACATCTGCATTGAATCATCAACACATAAAGCATGTTGTTGTTTCTTTTGTTAGCATTAGAACTGGTCAACTGTAAGTAAATAGATTCTGTATGGTTTTAATTTTTTAAGTAAAGTAATTTGTAAGTTACAATTTTTGCTCACAATCATGGATATGGACTTTTCAAATAAAGAAACTTGTAATTTTTTTGCTCAAAATCTTGGATATGGACATCAATAATATCTTGAAAAATTATATGTTCATTTTTCGTTCAGCCCACTGATTTTTATCCCACATAAAAAAGAACGAAGAATAACCGACGGGGGATCATCGGAGCAGTTAAACTATAAATAGTCGGACTATAAATAGTTAAGGGCAAAAGAAAATTTAAGAAAATGTCAGTCAATTTATACAATAGAAAAAACGCACGAAAATATCGTAGACATCTTCGAAAATATTTAGCAACATATTCATAATCCATCATTTTAAACGAACACGGTCTGAACGGCCCATCTTAAAATGCATTAGTGACGTAATACCCCGACACGGCTCCTCTCCGATTACGTGCTGAAAAAAAAGGAGAAACTTAAAGGAGCCGATCCATTGGCATCGAATTAAAAATTACCAGTAGTGGGGTGAGCACGAATATTTGCGAGAACGTAATCGAATGGACACGTTAAATATGTTTTATGGAAAATGAAGAGCGCCTATATCGTAAGTGAAATTAACTGGTCAATTTATATGTAAATGTTTGACGTGACAGAGTCAACTGTCACGTCAAAAATTTACTATAAGTAGTGAGACACGTAAGTACTTATTACTTCCATGAGTGCGACAACAGGCCATTTTCCTAGCCAGCCCAATTATTGTAGACCACACATTTCAACCATCCGTTATCCTTTGTAGGACATAGGCCTCCACCACATCTTTCCATTTCTCCTTCCGTGCCACTTGCACCCGGCTACAGCCAGCGTGACGAATATCTATTTATAAAATAATGTGCTTAAACTATGTCTGGAGAATGCACTCGATTCTTGCCACCGTGCTGCAAGTACTAGAGCAGATTGCAAGGCCGGCAAATATTGCCATCAGGCTCAAAAACGTCTGACGTATTGGTAGTGGTTATGAGGTAATTTGCCGCGCTTCCAAAGCAGTGGATCTATACCTTAACTCGTCGAACGTTCGATCGAAAAATAATCCTATAAAAGTTGAATGGCCCGTCGATTTATTTAGTTTGGCCGCTGAAGGCAACGTTTTAATTTATCCTGTTATCAATAACTATTGCGTCTTTTTACCCTTTTATATTTTAATAAGTTTTATATGCTTTCTATGTCCGACACTAAAGGCGATTTTTCAAATCCGACATTCTATAGACAAGGAGGGAAGTGTTATTTTCAACCGACTTCCCAAAAAAGGAGGTTATATGTTTCGATGTATGTATGTTTTTTTTTTATGTATGTTCGCCGATTTCTCCGCCAATTGTGGACTAATTTCCAAAATTGTTTTTTTATTCGAAAAGGTGTATTTCCAAGTTGGTCCCATTTTAACCACGTCAGAATCTGTTCGGTAATTTAAAAGATACCTAACAAAATACAAAAATATCAACATTGCATTATAGAGCAAAAGCCCGCGACTGCATGCCCTTCCTTATTTTATTAAAGCTCAAGATTTTCTGTCCCCAACATAGAAATAGTGATTAACGACTATAAAAGTTGAATCATGATTACTTAGGCAAATAATTTGTAGCAATAACATATAAAGTGGTAGCTCAATTTCCTCAAAGTAAAGTTTTTTAAAGATTTTATTCCGAATAATATTAGAAATCACGCCATCCATTACCAGGCAATTGGTGCAGATATAAACCCCGGATAGACATTGTAACTTTACTAAATTATAGTTATATTTGTTTTATTATAAAAGTTGAATTTAATGTTACTTTAGGAGGCCCCAAGGGTGCTTTTTATACCTATAAAAATCATCCTTGCTATCCATATTACCTGCATAAGCAACTAAGATCCAAACTTCATACCTAGTCGCTAATATTTTTTACCCGTATATACCACGCAGAGAAACATCCAGCATTTTTAAAATAAGAAAGGTTTGGTTGTCGCGGGCTCTCGGTCTATTTATGTGCCAAAAATAAAAGACAATTTGACATGTTCAAATCAAACTGACATAAAAAGTTTCGAATTCTTTATTCTTTATTTTGGGCCCGTGAAAGAAAAGTTTAAGTTTTTATTGAAGAAAATAGGTGTAGAAGCACTAAAAATGATAAAATAAAACTTTTTTCCAAAAAATGAACCGACTTCCATCATAAAACTTAAAATCATGAAATAACAATAAAGAAAAATGTATTAGCATGCTACCTACTGAATGAGGTGAAGTCGGTGCCAAATTGAAAAATAATTACCTAATCTAAATTAACATTAGATAGAACCATGTATAATATGTATATATATGTAAAATGCCTAGCTAAACAATTAACATAACACAACACCCTTGCTCCTGCACTTGGCACCGACTTCACCTCATTCAGTAGGTAGCATGCTAATACATTTTTCTTTATTGTTATTTCATGATTTTAAGTTTTATGATGGAAGTCGGTTCATTTTTTGGAAAAAAGTTTTATTATGTAGAAAATAATAAAAAAAAGCATGGCCACTACCACTTGCTAGTCCTCAGAGATTTTTTCTTTGGGAATCTCGGGATAAATATTCTATAAGCATCGCAGATTTTTTGCGTCATCTTTCTTAATGCAATTTAGCGCTAAACACATTTCGTGACTATACATAATGCTATTAAGTTTCGTGTTATATATTTATGATAATACGCTCCCTAGACCTACGGGGAACTCTTTAATCCCTTGCCTAACCTTACATAATTCAGAATTATGAGTAGGGAAATGCCACAGGAGGGTAGTTTGGGAAGAGCATTTGTGTTTCATTGTATGGTGATATATTCTGTTCGTTGTTGTAATGCGTTTTTGACGGGGTTATGCGGCTTTGATCTTTTTTTTTATTTCTGTTACACGGGCTGCGCCGTCGGCGTCGGCGTCTGCAGTCTTATTGATATTGACATAAAGTTCATTTTTATTTGCCTAAAATGAAGGTAAGGTTTGAGTGTGCAAACTGGTGACATGCGTTCCGATCAATGACATTCTAATACAATGTGTATTAGAATGTCATTGGTTCCGATCAAAGAGTTAGGTACGTCCTGTATTAGGTCTATGGTTCCGATACTGAAAGACTGCATATGTCCCTTTTATCAGACTTTAAAAAAATCCTATTTCTAGGATTGAGGGATTTTCCGTGACACAAATTAAAAAAAGAAATAGTTCCAGATGACTTCATAGATGGCGCTTAGTAAAAGGCGAGAGAAAAAGTTCTATACAAAAAGCAAAAAATTCACGGGATTGGCATTAAAAAAAAATAAAACTTAGTAAAAAAAAAAACAACTATAAAGTATCAATATTGTGATTTGTGCAACTGTCAAACTGTTATATGATTTTTTTTCTGTCTCTGGTTAATAAAGAAAAGCGCACAATATAGGACCCCATTATTACGACTCTGCTTTCATAAAGCGCTATCTATTGAGCCTTTTTTGTACTGATTTTTTTTTTTTCTTAATTAGCTGTCAGAAAAATCGCTCAGACAGCAATAGACAATGTTCTGGATATTTTACTTTTTTAGTAGAAGGTGTCAGGCGCGGTAAAGCCACAGAAGGCGGTGCGTGAAAAAAAACCTCAACTCGAAGACCACAGGATCCAATTTTCCGGGTCAGTCACCTCGAGACCTTCGATCTAAAGCATATTTTGTTTTGTTCATATCGATCAGTGTATTTTATAAGGTCAACCACCGGACGGGAGGTCAAAACCCAGCAGTTTTCATATTACATAAATGTACAGATGTGCGGAAAATATTAATTATGCAAAATTTTTGTGTGAAGAATTTAATTTTAAGTTTAATAAAATGTTTCTATTTTTTTATTAAAACAAATAACTACCTATTATGAGAGTGCCCTGTGCAATTTTCAAGAATGACAGGATACAATCCTACTCATTTACAGAATCACGTCTTCATCCCCTACGGGGCAGACAGAGCCAAGAGTCGTGAGACTCGAAGGTCACGCTTAGCTGAATAGTGGACTAACTGATCTGATGGGATGGAGATTCAGGTATAGTGACAAGTTGCTAGCCTGTAGCCTATGAGTGGAGGAATCCCCAGTGAAAAGCCCTTTCCCTTTCTAAAATATACTGGGACGGATTTTGATGAAATTATGTATACGAGTAGAAAAATACCGAAAGTGCTATTATCGGTATCTTTCTACTTCTTATACTACTTTTTATCAAGAAATTCCCACGGGAGCGAAACCCCGAGGCGCGGCTGGTATTTTAATAAAGATTTTGATGGCACCCCAAAGATGCTAAAATGAGAATTAAAATTTACCTGATCTGATTCCACATTCATCATCATGCATCAAACCAAAACGCATTAGGAGGTATACCATAACAAAACCGGACACAATAGCCAAATAAAACCAAGCCTATAAATAAATTAATATTAAAAAACTTAAAAAAAGCTATTATTGTTACTCTCAACAAACCCTTTCATTTGATACCCATATTGTAGAAATGCATTGCAAATAACTATTCCGCCATCTTGGATGGTCCGCCATGTTGGATTTAGAATGACGTCATATACCATATCATGCATTGTCATCCAAACTAAACGTGTGTACAAAATTTCAGCTCAATCTACTTCTAAATTAAGTTCTAAGATTCCACCTGAACGAACATACTTAGGTACATTGCAAGTTAAATAAAAGCTTTTAAAAATAACATTTTTGACGAAGACAGTACAGTACACAGTGTGAGTCTGTGTGAGTCAACCGATTACACATGGGGATGGTACGCAGGTAGATAAAAAAAAAATCAGGTGCCGCGAGAGCGAGATAGTTGAACAGCCGTCCCGCTCGCTATCATCAAATTAAGCCGTATCACGATTTGAAGAAAAAACTTAAAAATGTTCCTTTAGTTTTTTTTTATTGTTCTATTAGGCGCGTGTTTTAGATTGTCAGCATTTTTATTAGTGGAAAAAGGGGATGTAAATGTCCGCATTCCTGATTTATAAATTATATCTATGGTTTTGTTTGAGCGAGTTTAAAATCAATTTTATTCAAGCAACTATATGTATGAAGAAACTACTGGCAATTGTATAAATAAAATATTTTTTGTTTTGCGGAATACCTATAGGTACAGCATACATAGTAGTACAAGGTATAGGTATGTATTATCAAAAAAATTCAATTTAACTGGCAAATAATTCAATTCGTTTATTTGCAAAACATGAGCATAAAGATGACAAAAATAAATTACAGTATATATATTCAATATTCATTAATTATTCGACATGTTATTGCCGATACAATTTTATTACATTAAATAAAAATATTAAGTACTATGTACTTACGTCAAATTTAATTAATCTATTTATTATTGTAGTTGTAGATAGTGTCAAATATCAGTTAGTTTAAAATAAGAAAAAGAACCTCTTAATTTTGGCATAAGAAATATTTATATTTGAGAACTCCTAGTATTAAAAGTACAATCACCCAGTCGTCACGCGTTAGTACGAAGAAAACAATTATTCGAGATCAAAGTACAATTTCAAACATATTTTATGATCAAATTTCACAACAAATGTAATAAATGATCAACTAGGTACTCGCACCGCGTATACCTAATTCAAATCCCAAACAAAACTGCCAAAATAAACCTAATTTTAAACACCATAAGATTCAAAATGTAATGAGTCATCGTTCTTTCCATAAACACCACATTTCCGTACTAAAGATACAGAGTTCGTTGACCCTAACCTGAGCAACCCGACTTAGCCCCTGTATCGTATTGTCATACTTCATACTGAGAGTACTGACCGTTTTCAATACTATATGACAGATATGCATAACTAATGCGTTACTGTTAATTTTATTTCGGAAAACTACGCTGCTCTTTGTAATAACAAATGTTTACGTCATATGCCAGCTGAAAATATCGTGTATCATACATACATAGAATCACGTCTTTTTCCCTTACGGAGTAGACAGAGCCAAGAGTCGCGTTATACCTCTTGATTGTTGCCATGTCCAGCCGAGAAGCTCCCACGAGGAGCAGTCTGGAGGACTCTAGACAGACTCCGGGCTGGTGTTGGGAGATGCCGTGTGAACCAAGTCAAGTGGGGGTACTCGTCTGATAGCCTTTGTGATTGTGGAGCCGTCCAATCTAAGGCTCATCTTTTAACCTGCCCCAACTGCCCTTCCTCCTGTACGTTGCAGGACCTGAATGAGGCCAATGATAACGGTGGAAGTGGCCAAATACTGGTAAAAAATCAAATGGTTGGTAATTTCTGCACTTTCTACTCGAGATGATGATGACCTCTTGATTTTGTCCCCACCAGGACAAAGGAAATTTAATCCTAACTAGTATTATAAATGCGAAAGTGAGTTTGTTTGTTTGTTTGTTACCTCTTCACGCTTTATCTACTGAACCAATTTTCATGAAATTTTGCATACACATAGCTGGAAGTACGGAGAAGGACATAGGGTACCTTTCATCCCGGGAAAAAGCACAGTTCCCGTGGGAAATTCACGCGGGCGAAGCCGCGGGCAAAAGCTAGTAAAATAATAAAAATTACTTCCCATTGTCCCCACTCGCTATTTTCATCAATGAGGACAACAGGGTAAGGAAATTTTAGGACACGTTCTGTGTCCTAGTGGGGATAAAATGGTACGGGAATACACGGAAAAAAATTACCATTGAGATACGATTTTGACTAACTTTAGTATTAAAAAAAAAAAAAAAACAAAATTCTTTATTTTCTCCACAATCTAAAATAGACACCCAAAGTCATATATCAATGTATGTAGTTATTTTGTAGCAGTGGTAGCCCTTATTTCATCTATGAATGAGATATGACCAAGCAGAAAATTATGTATTAGTATTACCGTATTACATAGTATACTTAATGAAAGTTAACAACAGAATTCAAACTTTAACTCCTAAAAATAGGGTAGATTTTCCAATAGGACTATCAGTAATGGAGATTCCTTTGTCACAGACAAAAAATAAACAAGCGACAGAAGGCCTTTCCAAGAAACGCGTAATCTCAGATTTCGTGGCGAGAAAATATTCGATTTTATTTTATACTACTCGGAATTTTCCGATGCCATGGAGGTAACGACAGCATAATATTGAGTTACTCTACTTTGACCTTTATGATCTGGTGATAAGGTGAATATTTGGTTATCTTTATGATATGCTGTCAGTCCGAGGTTCAAGATATAAAGTGAAATTGTTGGAAAACCTAAGCTTTAATTTATTTCCGCATATTTCTCGTTTGTAAGGGACACCTGACAACTTCAGAATAAGTTGCCAGAAATACAATAAATAACTATTTCGAAAAGTGTCATACTCTAGTACCACGAAGCAAGATCAATGATAGTACATTTCTGAAAAATACGATAGTATATCTCGCTTAAAACACACCATTTTAATATGGAAGCTTCACGTACCGGCACGCACAGTCGCTCACAAATAAAGGACTATTTACAATGCGTATAAAAAACGCGGCGGCGGACGACTCGCCACGTCCGTACCTCCGGTTAGATAACGTGAATTATTATCATTATATTCACGTTCCAACACTTAAAACTCTGTTTAACAGACTAACCCTGTTCAACATAAAAATGTAGCAATAAATTATGTACTTCAAATGAGGGCGCCACTAGCCTTAGAGCAAAATCATCTGGTTATGTCGCAGTCATCTGGTTGAATCTGCTATTTGATTGAATGACTAGCTCGTTCATTGAATGACGGTATTCAATTGAATAACTAGGCTAAACGTTGATTGAATGAACAAGCGTCACTCAACGCCCAACTAGTAAGCGGATTGTAACATAGCCCTTTGAACATAGGCGGACGTAAAATCAGTCAGGTGATATTGAATACCGTCATTCAATGAACGAGCGAGTCATTTAATCAAATAGCAGATTCAACCAGATAACAGCGACATATATACGACCGGTGCAACTACATATAGATAAATTTGCATTAAACCAAATATTTGGTCATAAAAGGAATCATTTATGAAAATGATTTCGCTTTTAAAGAAATAGAAATAGAAATATTTATTTGCAATAACATGGTACATAGGATTTTTAAAATATATAACATAGAAGAACAACATGTTATACCATCACTGGCATGCAAATTTTTAAACAATTGAAACATTTTAATTAATTAATACATCAGTCGATCATTTCATTTTATTTATAAATTAATAAATATATATAAAGACGGATGCGACCTAAACTAATTAAATATTGGAATTGTATTAAACGTATAATTAAATTTCATTAAAATATTCATTTATATCATAAAAACATTTGTGAACTAACCACTTACGCAATTTTATTTTAAATAATTTTAATGATAATTTTCTAATGTCAAAAGGGATTTTATTGTAAATTTTTATGCACATTATATAACAGTTATTATTAAATAGGGCACTGTTTGTAGCTGGGGCACTTATTCGTTCCGTATCTAAAGGTCGGAGCCTACTATCTCTTACATATTTTTGAAAATAAGATGAATGTTCTCTAACAAAACAAGCCGCTTCTAGTATGTACAATGCTGTTACAGTTAAAACATTTTTATCCCTGAATAGGGGTCGACAAGTGTCTATCGGACCTGATCCACAGATTGCCTGTATACACTTCTTCTGCATAAGAAGAATGTCATTTACATCCGTAGAATTTCCCCATAATAAAATACCATACCTCAGTACCGAGGAGACATAACCATAATATGCGGTTAGGGCAGTTTTTTCACCAGATATATTTCTAAGGCGTCTGAGAGCAAAAACAAAACTACTTAATCTTGTACAAATATTTTTTAAATGGGCCTTCCAGTTGCAATGCTGATCAAGTACTATTCCTAAAAATTTGGTAAATAAATAAATTTCAATGCACAGACTCGCACCAACCTTAAATCCAAAGTGTTAAACAGACCAACCCCGTCCAACATAAAAACCGTTAATACCGCATCTTTACAACCGTGATAAAACATAGCCCTCTCTGAATTGAGACATTTTATTATTAGAAATACGCTTTTGACAGTCGTAAAACAACGTCGATCTCCTAGTTATAATTTCGGTTTACGATTTGATATCACAATGCCCATTTTTATATCAAACACAATTATCCCGGATAGACTTGATATTAAAAGACATGAGAAATATGCAATGTGTCATAGAAACTTCCGTTTTCCGCATTGAATGTGAGCCAATGTCATTGTCATTGTCGCGTTGCAGTCTTAATAGTAAATGTGACAATTCATAAAACGGCTAATTCTCGTGAACACGTAAATTGTGTTGTAAGCCGCGCTAATTTGGCTAGTGCTACGTGTCAGTGAGTCACGTCGCGTTTTTTCATCTGTGACGCAGATTTTCCTGTCGCTCTGCGTACGACCATGACATTTGGATGTCTGACCGATTGTGCGGCCTTCGCGGCTTGCTCGCGGTCATCAACTCCGCGCGTGAGCCGGTACATTACCTTACGCTGCGTTTTCACTAGCCGAATATATCTTCTATCCCCTTCACTCATAAGACAACAGAAAGAGACTTCGCTCAAGAAAACGCCAGTAAAAAATTGTTAGAAACAAAAACTAAAGAAGTCGTTACAGTGGATGATATAAGTCGGTTGGTTACTTTAAATAATGGTCGTTAGGATGACGAAATGGAATTCGAGCTACAGGAAACGTGTGGTATCTATGTTAAGATCAATTATAATGTAAAACGAACCAATTTGTACCGAAGCAAACAATACATATTTTTTTGAACAAAACTATGAGTTCACACACCTCGTGTACTACCATTGAGCAGACATTTTGTGTGTGAATATTTGAAATACTGAAATAATAGGTTTAGATTTTTTAAATGTAACTCTTACTAAATTATTATTAAGGCCAATACTAAAGTGTGAAGGTCTTTTATTATCATTTGACCTCTCTAATGCACATGTACTCGAGTGAGCTTTCTTTAAAAAAATCTGGTTCATTTGTGTGTTAAATAAATATGTGCACCTTACAAAAATCTTTTATTTTTGCGACAAAAAGCAAATTATTCCCGGATTAATTTACATATGTCTACTTCCTAATGTCTTTAGTATCAGGACTGGAATCCTGGTGTGTTAAATAAACATCAAAAACCAAAATAAGTGAGATCAGGCACATCCTGTCTGGTCCGATATTGATTTCGCTAGCGGACATCCTGCTCATTTTGTTGTACCAATCAATCTATCGGAATATCTAATTCACGGTGCCTGTCTAGTCTACACGACACGATACGAATTTTCAGATAAATCTTGTCAGAATTACAAATATATTCATGTTAGATCGGGATAGCTATATGCTCTTTTACATTGCTGCATCAAGCAAGCATCGCGCAAGATTCGGAAGGATCACCATATGAGCTTTTTTTATAGGCTCCTCCGTGCTATTTAGTCACGTAGGTGATCCATTTTAGATTAAGGTAGAAAAGGCAAAGTAAAATGGTTAAGAATTATCTAAATTTATGTAAGCTTGGTTCAAAATTCAAAACATAAGGCACCGTCAAATTGCTATTGCATTTAAATTGTTACAAGTATTAGAATTGTATAGTACAATATACAATTCTAATACTTGCAACAATTTAACCGACCAATTTAACCGTCAAATTGCTATTGCATTTAAATTGTTACAAGTATTAGAATTGTATAGTACAATATACAATTCTAATACTTGCAACAATTTAAATGCAATAGCAATTTGACGGTGCCTTATGTTTTGAATTTTGAACCAAGCTTACATAAATTTAGATAATTCTTAACCATTTTACTTTGCCTTTAAAACACCGGAGGATGGGCAGCAGCATCTTACCGCGTACTATGCCATCACACTGCGATCGCCAACCCGCCTGCCAAGCGTGGCGATTACGGCAAAACCCCCATGGATAAAATCCTTGGGGGAGGCCTTTGTCCAGCAGTGGACGTCTTTGGGCTGAGAGAGAGAGAGAGAGTGCAATAGTGTTACAAAACTATAGAGAAGTTTGACCTCACAATTATTATTGTAATATGAAGTAATATGTAAGTTAAGGAACAGTTTTAATTCTATTATAGATTCAAAATAGTATTGACAGCTGATACTGTGTCGCAGATTACTAAGAAAGGCTGCAAGCCCTGTACGGAAGTATTTTCAAGGAAATATGCCTTGTTCTACGCTGCAATACTTGCAAGGTTACAAGTGAAGGTAGTCCGCATGGTTAGGAAATATTTCTCATTGCTAAGCTATGTTTCAACTCTCATATCACCATTCTCAGTGAGTGGGTCGAGCTTAATTTATTTACTAATGACACGATGAAAATGAGCATTCGACGTGGTGGGTCCTAAAACAATAGGCCTGCCAGGTCGTGAAGTCAACGATCTCCAAAATTCAGATAATCTACCACTTTGCCTCTAGATATGACATGTAACAGACGTGACTTGCAAGTCATTTTTATTCCTCGTAAAAGGAACACTTTTGTAAATAATACAAATGGTTTCACACGTCATGTTCGCGTTAATATCGCCCCAAATAAAAACAGAATCTTGGCAACTGTAGCAAATTCTGTATCATGAAAAAAATCTGATAATAATAAAACTGCCATTTTGGTGAGATGTTGAAGCGAGATATCTAATATTCATTTTCATTTATTCTTGTACCGACAGTAAAGATTTTATTAGCATCGGGTAGTACCCACAGAAACGGGCGAAATTCAGGATACAGTCATGGTGTTATTCGCATCACAAACGCTGTATTGCAAACGGTCAACATACTCAGAGGCCAGCGAAACATTCAACAAAGAGCGGCGATGACTAATTTTACTCACAACTTATGAGTCAACCCAACATTACTAAATCGGTCCAAACGAGGCATAGGCCTGAGAACCGACTTGCGTGGCGATACGCTTCTTGAACAAAGAAAAAGGGGATGTAACGACACGGGCGATGACTATACTAGTCTCTGAGAATTTGTCTGCCCACTATAAATTGGCCCACCCTCCCTCGCATGCGTCGCTTTAATACGCGGACAGGTGAAGCCACAAAGGTGAGTTCGGAGGTCTTCGTTTACTGGTGGCTGTTATATAACAAAATCAAAAGGGGAAGGTGCGTAGAAAAAGAGCATTGGTGACTGATTACTACGATTCCCATGTCTGTTTAGCGATTACTTAGCAATTACTTGATGTCGTAACAGTTTTTTTCAATGTCAATAAACGAGAAAATTGTTTCTAGCACGGTTGTTAGAATGTTAACGTTTTAATGACTCGAAATGTGTTACCAAGATCATAAAAGCAGACCGTCGTCGGCCAGAAGTTATGACATCAGACAATTAAGATAAATACCAGTCATAATTTCATACATTTATTACTAAATTCAATAACTTTAGGCATTGAATAAATAAGCTGTATTTAAAGTTTAGCGCTCGAATAACATGACAAAGAATTTCAGAACTTGCGGACTAAAATTTCGTCCTGAAATATATTAACCTCTATTTTTGCGTCTAACTTAGACTTCGGCAGCATGATATAATCAATTAGTCATTATCATTTATAGTCGGTCTGTTTATGAATAGGTACTAAAATAAGCGAATACGTACTATTATTACCAAAATTAAGTGTTCAAACAGTAAAAATAGTTAAAACGCTTTTATTTGTGTGTATATGTATACTCATATGTTCATGAAACATTAGTAAAAAAAAATGTATTTTCAGTTCAAAACTACAGAACCGATGTCTTAAAATAGAGCGTAACCATGGCAACAGTTGACTTTTACTCGGAAATGCTCAAATTACCCGCACCCTAATGTACTGAGTAATTGAATGATTGTCCTTAATTGCAGTACTCCAGACCTTTTAATAAAAGGCTGGGGATGTGGTTTAACGGCTACACACTGTCCCCTGTAATTTATGTATGGAAGAAATGATATTCTAAACCGCAACATTGCAAATGATTTTTGTAAGTAATTAAAAAAAACTGCCTTTTGCTTCCAGTACCCAAAATATATTTTAGAAGATTTTTTATGTCTGTTTGTCCAGGGTAATAAGATTTTCACAGGAGGGCTAAGGAAGTAACGGACTAATATATAGGGTAGTTTTTCACACAGAAATATTTAGGGATAGGGCGTGATTCACTCGTGCGAATTATAAAACCCTAAAACAAAAGAGGCCTTTGCCCAGTACTGGGACATTGATGGTTATTAAATAAAATAATAATAATAAAAAATAAAACCACCAGAGAGAAGGACTTTGCCTAACAGTAGGTCCCTATAGCC
Source organism: Ephestia elutella (assembly GCA_018467065.1). Taxonomy (NCBI): domain Eukaryota; kingdom Metazoa; phylum Arthropoda; class Insecta; order Lepidoptera; family Pyralidae; genus Ephestia; species Ephestia elutella. The sequence continues at coordinate 4,059,400 of CM031577.1, forward strand.
AGGATATAATAACTTTACGCTTTGAACATGGTGACGGCAATGGTCGTATATTTTCTTATCAATAACCACACACAACCTGCACAACACATAACCCGACTCTCTTCAAAAGTTCAAAACCAGAGCGAATAGGCTGCTTCTGGGTAAGCTTAAGCTCGCTACACCGTAGACCTCATCTCTGTCCTCGGGCAAGATTATGGTCAAGACCATCTTTAATAAAATAAAACTTCGCAGTTTGTTATTGTATACATAGTTAAAGTACCTATACGATTAAAAGGTACTACGTCTTATATCTTTTATTGTTTTGATTTACAAGCAATATTGATATCTTAAACGGTATTATAAAAATGTAAACATTGATAACGAACGATGACATTAATTAATATTAATTGTGATAACACAGCTCGAGTTGACTTGTTGAGGATGGTTAGTTCACCAACTTGAAACTACATACATACATATTATCACGCCTTTTTCCCGTGGGGGAAGGCAAAGACTAGCGATTTCCACTTGCTACGATCCTTACAGATCTCTCTTGCTTCCTCTACACTCATCACTCTCTTCATACATGCTCCACACGCATACATACATGCTCTTCATCTCTCTTGCTTCCTCTACACTCATCACGACCTTCATACATGCTCTTCATACTTGAAACTAAATCCTCCATTTTGATCCTCCTGACTCATTAAGAAATGCTCAAAAAAACAATCTTTATCTACGATCTACGAACATTTCATAATTATTACGGACTAAAAATGTATGAAACCTCAAAGATTAATATTCAATTTTTCTTCATAAGTTCGTTTTTGTCCGTAACTTTAGTTACCGTGAGAATTTCGAAAAATCCTTTCTTAGTGCTCCCCTAGACTCCCTAAGGAACCTACATGCCAAATTTCAGCTTCCTACGCTCAGTAGTTTTGGCTGTGCGTTGTCTGTCAGTCACTTAGTAACGGAAGAATTTCATATATATTGATTAATGATTGATTCAGTGGCTTGGCTAATGCTATGTAAATAGATTAAGTATAAAATTAGATAGGTATTTCGTCAAATGAAACCCACCTAGGACTTCATAATAAAAGCAAATACCTAGGTACCTCTCTACTTTACCTACCTATAGATAGTAGAACAACTCAGGACAAGATTTTACATAGAAGTAAGTTCCATATTATTGCTCCACTCTCTTAGTCACATAAACCAGTTCAGTGAGGAAACAAAGCTGCTGGTTACATAACACTAACAAATACGCGACCAATCTACTTTAGTAAGATTATATGTAGTAGGTATTATACTACCATAGAAGTAGGAATAGGTACAATGAGATTTCAGGAGCAGAAGGGACAAAAAAAAATCGTTTGTTCCCATTGTGTCATCCCAAGATATCAATTGTGAAGTATACATTGATACACATGAGAGCGAAGCCGCGGGCAAAGCTTGCGTTAAGTATATTAATCCTAATAACGGAGGCATACCAATCCTATAATCTGCTTTTACGATTAAAATTAAATTGTGTTATTAGTACCTACATACCTACTTAATTCAATTATTATTAATTATACCTAAAGTATATATTTTTTCGTTTTAAAAAGTTAATCAATCAAGACGAGTTCACTGACATTTAATTTGCATATCTTTAGCCAAATAGGCAAGTTTGAAGTTCCCATTTTATAACAATAATTTGTCTTTGTCTTCGAGCATTAATTGGAATGGGTAAAAACACGGATAATGTCAAAGGTTTGAAGACTTTTTAGTCTGAGGTCCAAAAATAAGAACAATCTTCAATATAGGTACCTACCTATACCTAGTTATAAAAGATTCTTCAGTTACTGACTGACAGACAACGCACAGCCGAAACTACTGGACATAGGAAATTAAAATTTGGCATATAGGCACAGAATAAAATAAGTATAGGTTCCATAAGGATTGTAAGGGAGCACTAAGAGAGGATTTCCTGAATTTCCCACGGGTCCCGAGTCCCGGGTCAATGCTAGTTAATGTAAAGAGTGAATCGGTGTTTCATATTTTTTTCCACAATTTCCACGGGTAAAAGGTAAACATACTCACAGCTCACATAAACTTGGATAAAATAAATTGCACGTTATTTTATCCCGACGACATTACATTGGATCACGGAAGGGATCCCTGCGAATATGAACAATAGCAATATAGCATGCATTGGTGACTGCCTACCTACCTGCCTAGTTAGGTAGGTTACACAGGTAGGTAGGTAGCTATCAGATTCAATACCCGACTGTTTCGTTCGATAAAACGGATAAGCAAATTCTACCATCGCATATGGTAACACTACAAAGAACCTTCCTACATTACTCACAGCACAGATAAAGCTCCAGAATAAAGATTAGATATTTTTGTCAATATAGTAGGTAGGTATGTTGACTTTGTCATGATGATACCTTACTCGTATATGGCCAAAAACGGCCATAAGCAACAAGTAACCGATACTCGCTATTTGAAAGGCTGTATCAACTATCAAATGGCAGACAAAGGTTAAGAATTATATAAGGCAGGGTCGGTCTCAATTCTCATATGCAACAACCAACAATCGCTTAATTACATACATTGAGACGAATGATGTTATGCAATGCTTAGTCGAGTTGCATAAAAAAAATTAGCAACCTTACCGGCTAATGCGCGGCTATTGAGGGCGTTGACCCAAAAACGGACATACGTGCGACATAGCTATGGCTTTATTTAATACGTATTTAGGCATGCAATAACGTGATATTCCGCCATTAAAAATAAAAGTCCATGTACCCCAATCGCAGCCATTATGGTTTTTTGAATTTCGAACGTTCACAAAGGCACTACATTTTAATTAGACACATTTCAAAATCAAACATACCTGTAGAATGTTCAATGAAGCACGTTCGTTCACCTTTGCTTTATACAATGTAAACCTTTGTTCCACACAATACGTCTCCAAATCAATCCCAATCGTTTTATCTGGAAATAGAAACGACTTATATTAATGTGGGTACCGCCTATGATTCATACGACCGCGCGGACCTACCCGTATATTTTAAACCCCGCATGCCGAAGGGAGAAAAAAATAAAGAAACACATGTCTGCACCATTAATATAACTACAGATGTAAACAATGAACATGTGTGGAACGAAGCCGTTGAAAAAAAACCGACATCAAGGGGATACGAACCGTTCACGTTTGGAAAAACAACACAGCACACAGTTTTTGTCCACAAAGCACATAAAATTTATCTGAGATGCACAGTGAGGGCGATCGGTCCCAACAAAACTAGTTTATTTTTCCGATCGCATCGCAACTGGCGAAGCGTCCGACCGCAACAAAGGTCTGCGCGAGACTAAACACGAACGAACGAACGAAACGAACGAACGCGAGTAGGTACTAGCTAGCGCCCTCTCATCCGCCCCGGTTGCGCATGTGTGCGTGAGTTCTGACGATGTAGATGTGGGGGTGTTACCGCCCTGCGCCCCTTCCATTTATTTATTTTCCAAAATGGGGTGTACTCAGTGCATATTCTATGGATATTCGTATTTATTATGGAAAATTGTTGTATGCTCGAAGATTCAACGTTTTGAAGCGCAATTGTGCGTGTTTTTAAACGGCCGTGAACCGAGCCAGCGCGCCGGTCATTGCCACGGACATCGATATAAAAATATTCACTACACACACACGCACACTGGTACCTACGCCGACGTAAGTACGACACATGTGTAATTTATATTTTCATTTTTAATTAACGTACCGTTCCAAATTAGCTCCTCCATAGTTTATATTTTGAAGGAAAAATAGTCGAAATACTCTTTTCTAATGTCTAATACCTACAAACTATGATTGGTTTACTTTTATCCTTTTAATTTTTTTGATAAAATAGGTACCTATTCCGAGTAAAACATTGAACAGGGTTGTTACGAAAATGGCTTTCCTTTAGGTAGGCACCTACCTACTTAAAAATGGCGTCTGATGACCAATTTACATATACTTTTTTGATGGCAAATTGACTTTGATGGCAAACTTAACCCCGTTATTTTAAACATATATTTCATCTATTTATTCAGGACTAAGTACAGGTACCTAGGTCTACCTAAACTTAGTATTGGAATGAGAAAACTTAGGTACCTACCTACCTATTCCATGGTGTCTCTCTACTTACATAAACTAGTGGTTCGCCGCGAACTAAGGTTAATTAAAAACTTAAAATATCTCAAAAACGGCTCATCCGATTTTGTTGCGCAACGAACTTAAAAATTCTATGGATAGTTGCTACACGTATTCTTAATATCATCAAAATTAATTCAACGGTTCGAGAGTTATCGCGGTACAAACATACATACAAACAATGTAGTTTTCGCCCCAACTTGTGTAACAAAAAAAGTACCTATAAGTAGCATTAGCTTTTGCCCTCGGCTTCGCCCGTGTGAAATTCGTTTTTCATCCATGATCCTAAGTTCCAGGAGATTGTCTTCATGGGAATTTTGGGAAAAAGTAAGATTCAAAGATTCAAAGATTCAAATTTATTGCAAGCCACAAGTTCAAAGTTGTTACATAATAATATAGGTACAAGTGACGCCCTGCAAGGGCACAGCAAACATGAGGGCAACTAGTTGCCAATTTACTTATAAATTAATTATTTCTAATTTATTATATGATTTTGTATACCTAGTAGAGAAATCATAGTGAATCTACAATTTATCATCGAAAAACTCAGAAATTTCGTAGTAGCTTTTATTTATGAGGAATTTTTTACGTTAATACTAATTATAATTATTTGTTTTTTTTTTTGTTTTGTCCTCTGAAGAGAGGGTATATTTATGCAACTGACGCGGGCTATATAGCCAAGCGATAGGAGCAAGAAATTAAATAGAACTAAAAAGTAGACGATACGCTAGAAGAAGATAAAAATTTGCGGGTGATACGGCAGGCCTACCATTAACTCTTATTGCGATCCAGTTTAGGACCTAAATTGAACTGGGGCCCTATTTTTGATATTTTGACATAGGTACCAACGAAAACTAATAGACTATTATGTCGCGCATAATATGAGCGGAAATTGTGTCTCGCATTATTTATTCGTTAACCACTATTATCACAGCTAAACTTAAGTGTCGCCTAAAATTTTGAGTAAAATAAATATTTAATTTATTTGTTTTAGTTGTTTTTGTTTTAATTTATTTGTTTAATAAACATTACACATTTACATTTTTTATTTTTTTATGAGATGGCGAGATGACATCGAAAGTTATCTGCAGGAGTGGAAGCGGGCTTCACTCAACAGAGAATTGTGGAAGGAGAAAGGGGAGGCCTTTGCCCAGCAGTGGGGCACATCACTAGACTAAAAAAAAATTTAATTGGGTTAATAGGTAATCAATGATCGACTTCTACCTTTAGCCGTAACAAATACAATCCAAGGCATATCCAAGCCTTGTTACTATCATTAAAAGGCCATACCCAATCAGGATTTCTCGAAAACGTACTGTCTTTAAACGTCAAGTGTGAACCATAGGTTAGAAGTACTGAAGCAGGAAAAATATCTTGTAAAGAGAAAAATATTAAACTAGAATTATACCGAATCAAATTACAAATAAAATAAATAAGACTAGACAAAAATAAAAAAATCCTGTTATTTTTTTCCATTATCGTCGAAAATCACCGCAATTTAAGCGATAACAGTAGATTTTTTTAAATAATTAAATAAAGAATACCATTATTTAAAACGATACTGGTTTATTTTTTAAATATATTTAGTGTTTTATCATAATTAAAAGAAAACCTCTAAAATAATTACCCTGAGAGCCTAACGCAAACTAGCAAAAACACAAATTATAGAAAATTCGAAAAGTAACCTTATTGTCTGCTTTTAGGCGGAGCTTACGTACGGCCCCTCACCCCCTCTGATTAGCCTTGGGTGTTGCCTTAAATCAAGCACTTTAATAGGTAAGTATATTAAGTAGTGCTTATTAGCATATAGAATATTTGCATATAAATAATTCCTACACCATTTAAAATAAAGTAGGACATAATAAAAAAATACCTAATATATTTGTCTTTGTCTACAACAAGCGAAGTTCGTCGCGTGGGTCACAAATGTCACAATGTAAAAATAGTATGTCTGTCCGTCCTTGACAATGACACACTTAGACGTAGTTGGCTCGCCCGACTGACTTGGAATTTCTTGTTTAGTAGGTACCTATCTACTTTAACTTTTCAAAATATGTAGGTAACTTTATAAACCACAAAAAAGTTTGTAGCGTTTTTGGTTATTTTGTGTTTGTGACTATGCTATTGAAATGATAATGGGCTAATGTCATTTTGACAAGTTTGACATTCGTAACTATAGTGAAGTTAGTTACGAATGTCAAACTTTTTACAGTGTCAAAAAAATCGGAGAAATTGGAAATAAGCAACAATAAATTAATCGATATGGAGATTGTCACCAGATTGCAAATTTGACCCTACACCAACCACACTTATAATAACAACAGCTTAAAGGTACATCCGTGCAGGTATTGTCAAGATTTTTTACGCGTTTACTTACTTACTTACTTCGATGGCTCGACGACCCAAAGAGGATCTTGGCCTCCGATACTAGAAGCTTCCATTCCTTCCTGTTCTGCGCTACTTCCTGCCAGTCGGCTCTTTGGAGGGCCTCCAGATCTTTTAGGACCTCATCCCTCCAGCGGTACCTGGGCCGGCCGACAGGTCGTTTCCCGCTTGGTCGTCCCTTATACGCTTTTTACGCGTTTAATAAATATAAATCAACGTATACTAAGGAAGACGTAAGACAAAATGGTCGAATGAATTTAGGGCATTCGACAGAAAATGGATAGAATAGACCAGAGATAGGGACACATGGAAAGAGAGTGGGGAGGCTTTTCCCAGCAGTGGGGCATGTATGGCTACCAAAAAAAAATCATTCCTAATCTTGTATCAGAAATTATAGCAAATTTCTCCAAGTATAAAAAATGAAGTTGTTATTGGAAAATTTACAAATAAAAATATTTCCTACCGACCACACGTGTATCTAAATTAAATTTTGATTTTCCTTTGTACGTGGAGACGAAAAATGAGTTTTCATTTTCACGGCGTAAATCATATCTTTCTTTGTTCGAATTTGGTGTAAAATTCGCGGGAACTTTATTGCCAAATATATCTTTTGGCATTTGTTTGCAACGTTAATTGTGGGAAAAGCTGTAAAAATGGTAGTTAGCAGGATTATGCATGTTTTTTTGAAACGTAAATCTACGTAACGGCTGGCACGTGAATAGATTTTTGTGATGAAAAGTTTAATTTTCAAATTAAGTAAGTAGGTACTTTTAAAAAAGAGGAGGCTTTACATAAGTATACGCAAATGAATATTATCTATAGTATTTTATTTAAATCATTTTTTAAATCATCATTATTTGTGCCATAAGACCTTTAGGGAAGCGGTGGTGACCGAGTGGTAGGGCGCCCGCCTGTGGATGCAAAATCCCAGGTTCGAATCCTGCCCGGGCTACATGAGTTTGTATACCAATCTGACTCATGTTAGTTTTCATCGACCACCACTTGCTTCCGGCGAAGGAAAACATCGTGAGGAAACCTGCACTCTGGTTGATGATTATCAGCTAGTGTGAAATGGATAAGGCAATGGCAAACCACTCCATTAATATTGCCAAGAGAGTCGTTGTGTGTGTTTCATTCTTTATGATGACCACGACGAAATACTACTAAAGAGAGAAGACCTTTAGGTTGGCCTAAAGCCGATACAATTTTATATTCTAGTAGTAACTAACTCGATAACAAGAAGAAAATTTAAAGTCCATTTATTCATAATTGTCCTATTATGTAAACAATCTTACCATATCTTTTTATGATTTTACAATAATATAAATTAAAATAGACTTTTTAGGAAAGTACTTTCGTGGTTTTACTTTAGAATGTTTAGGTTTGAACTAATATTTGATTTATTTTCAACAAAATTCAGTAAAAAGTACTGTGAAGATTGTTTACATCATAGGACTATTTTAAATAAATGGACCATACCTATTCTGTACTTCTAGCTAAACGCAGCATCTACTATGTCGAAGACCACTATTTTATTGATATTTTTGATAAATCGATGTGTAAACTTGTAAGTTTTTTTAGCGGTATTTATAAAAAATGTCCCACATGTCTGAAGCAGCCACACTGAGCAGATTATTTTTATAAATATCTTTTCTCATACATAGTAATCAAACAAAGAACCATGGTTCGTCGGGCCATGGTATGAGTCAACCAGAGTTGGTAGTTCGCCGTAGGTCGGCGTAATTATAGCTAATACTCGACTACATTACTTCCATTTAAGACTTTTGACTACTTTCGTAGATGTTACAAGGGTACAACTATTTAAAGGTCCAACCCACACCAAATGCGAACACCGTGACAACAAGCTAATTATTAAAAAATAAAAAGCACAACTGACAACTCACATAGTCTATGTCACTCGGTGGAATACAAGAAATTTAAAATACTTCACACATCAAAATCTGTTAAGCCGTTCAGGACTTATGGTGAAATAAATAAACTTACATACATACAAACATACATATATGAACCCTGAAAACATAACACTCCATTTTTGGTCAGTCAAGTAAAAGCTATTTCAAAATACATATATAAATTTAATTAGCAAAATTAAGGTTGTTTAAAATAAATTTATAAACGAGTACCTAATTTTGACGAAATGACGAAAAATAACGTATAAATTTTATAGTCAATGACCAGACATCCTGTGTCGTCACACATGATGGTGTGTGAGTAAGATGAATGATAAATTTACATTCTAAAGGTCGCACACATGTGGACGCACGCACACAGGTGCAGTTTTCGTTTGTATCCACGTCATGTATGTATGCATAATAATATGAGTACGGTCGATGACAGAAGTGTCTGCTGAAATTATAAAACAAATAGATACAATTGTTTATGTCCGGGTTCAAAGGTTAATGGTATAATGGCTAATGCTAAGGTGATTTTATAACTGTTTATCGTATGCGTCCATCTGTATTACGTGTCTCTAAAATTGATAAGCTATTTGCTGTATTTGTGTCAATCCACGAGAAAAGGTAAGGTACCTAGCCTTTCTCGTGGATTGACATGGTCGTTGGCACTTACGACATTGCGCTTATTATGAGCTTAGTAAACTCGTATGATTTCTTTTTCTAAACGACTTAAGCGCCAACGACCTTTTCCTGTGGTATGACACATTTGAAGAATAACATCAATTTAATTAGGATTATGATGTTATAAGGAGTTAGAGCCACCAAATCATTAGGTACATAACTATAAAACACAAAACAACATTTACTAACAGTGGCGAAACTCTATGTTTACTGATAGTATTACCACAGATTACTAAAAACTATAACCTTAAACTACTCATGTGACTCAACTAACCCTTTTAACTACTCATGTAGTATTACAATTTACAATAGGTTAGTGAAGTAGGGCAGTATACTATATACAATTATCAATTTTATTTTTGACTTACAACTCAGCAGCCTGGAGACACTTCAAACATTACCTGTAAAAAAAACAAAACGTTTCAATTAGTCATCATTCGTAATCATCATAAGTAATTTTACATTTCAGTAAAATTATAATGCAGTGACCGATACCTACCATCAAAATTATAACATTTGATGTAATGACGTTTGATGTGTGAGCTATTTGGTTTCAGTGTCAGTGTTTTAAAATATAACTATTAGCAGAGTTGGTTAGTTAGTACAATATAATGTAAACAAAAAATAACCAGAGAATAATTGAGGTCCGGCTGCAAATATTTAATAAGCTTCACAATTAAAAATTGTCAAAAAGTTAAAAAATACTCTACGCAACACATTTGTTGGTGATTGTACTAGATGCATCGGACCTACCTCAAAGTATGGTAGGTCGGGATCTATTTTTAAATGGTATAATTTGAAATTCCTTAATGTATTCCAAGTGGATTTACATATATGATTTTTTTATTTTTTAGTTTGTTTTAGTAGGTAGGTCAATACTTTTTGTTATTTTTTCAAAAAAACAATAAGCACATGCAGTTATAGGATTTGTTTTTCTCGTCGATCCTCATATTTTGTTCCGAGAAAAAATAGCAGCGCTTTTGTTTGTTTGTAAACTCTTTATATATACACATAAGTTAAATACAAAACAAGATAGCTAAACAAAAAGGGAGGCGTACAATGGCGGACTTATCCTAGTAAGGGATTTCTTCCAGTCAACCAAGTATTTGAAAGGAATATTTAAATGAATAAAAACGGCAAAATATAGGATCAGAAAAAATAGACTAACTAGAACTATTTCTATCTTTAAGAAAAGAGTGAAGGAACAAATACCTCTCTCTCTCATCCTAGTATATATTTTGTATAATTTATTTATTTATATTCATATATATTTTTGTTATACATTGTATGTATAATACAGTCTATATGTATTATATGTAGTACATTTTTCTTCTTATATTATATGTGTTGTTTTTATCTGTTACTTATCTCTATTAGCTATTTTCTTTTTAGTACACGCCAATGCCTCTTTTTTTCCCTTTTCAACCGACTTCCCAAAAAAGGAGGAGGTTATATGTTTCGATGTATGTATGTTTTTTTTTATGTATGTTCGCCGATTTCTCCTCCAATTGTGGACTGATTGCCAAAATTGTTTTTTTATTCGAAAGGGTGTATTCCCAAGTTGGTCCCTTTTTAACCACGTCAAAATCTGTTCGGTAATTAATAAAGATACCTAACAAAATATAAAAATATCAACATTGCATTATAGAGCAAAAGCCCGCGACAACATGCCCTTCCTTATTTTATTAAAACTTAAGATTTTCTGAGTAGGTACATACCTACTAACATAGAAACCCCAACATAGAAATACCCCAACATAGAAATAGCGATTAGCGACTACAAAAGTTGGATCATGATTACTTAGGTAAATAATTTGTAGCAATAATATATAAAGTTGTAGCTCTATTTCGTCAAGTAAGGTTTTTTAAAGATTTTATTCCGAATAATATTACAAATCACGCCATCCATTACCAGGCAGTTGGTGCAGATAAAAAATCCCTGCTAGACATTGTAACTTTACTAAATTATAGTTATATTTGGTTTATTACAAAATCTGAATATAATGTTACTTTGGGAGGCCCCAAGGGTGCTTTTTATACGAATAAAAATCATCCTTGCTAGCCATATTACCTGCAAAAGCAACTAAGATCCCAACTTCATACCTATATTTATACCAATATATTTTTCCCGTATATACCACGCTGAGAAACATTCGGCATTTTTAAACTAAGGAAGGTTTGGTAGTCGCGGGCTCTTGGTCTATTTATGTGCCAAGAATAATAGACAATTTGACAAGTTTTGACATTTCAAATCAAACTGACATAAAAAGTTTCCTTAATCCGTTTTTTTCGGCTAGAAGAAAAGTTTAAGTTTTTATTAAAGAAAATAGGCGCAGAAGCACTAAAAATGATAAAATAAAACTTTTTTCCAAAAAAAATTAACCGACTTCAATCATAAAACTTAAAATCATGAAATAACAATATAGAAAAATGTATTAGCATGCTACCTACTGAATGAGGTGAAGTCGGTGCCGAAAAAAATAAATAATCTAAATTAATATTAGAATCATGCATACATACACTACACATATATAAAATGCCTAGCTAAACAATAACATAACACCCTTACTCCTGCACTTGGCACCGACTTCACCTCATTCAGTAGGTAGCATGCTAATACATTTTTCTATATTGTTATTTCATGATTTTAAGTTTTATGATTGAAGTCGGTTCATTTTTTTTGGAAAAAAGTTTTATTTCTTTCGCGGGTCTACTGGAAGAAATTTCTATAGAAATAAGTAGAACCTTTGTACTTAGTTTTCTTTTGTTTTATGTTTCCTCTGTATGTGTTTGTTGTGTACAAAAATTAATAAACAAATAAAATAAATAGAATATGAACTACATACAAAAAATTTTAAAAATCTATATAAAATAAACTTTTATAGGCTGGTCTTCTACCTATTAAAAACGGTTTTAATTCAGATTGTTTAAATGTTGCATAAAAATATGATGAAAGCGTCCATTTTTCGCTCTAAAAGTATTTTGAAATTACTTATGGAGCGAAAAAAGGAAAATGGAGGAAAGATTAACGTCAAAGGTTTATTGCCCTTTTAAGCAATACGGATTATTATGGGTAATTATTTCTAACTGAAATGGTGTATTTTTTAGAATAATAATGAACATTACATAAGCCGAATATAACAAGGCGAGTTTTTATTATGTTTTTAAATTATGCTTATCGTAAAAAAGAGGTGCTGTGTCGAATATTAAAATTAATAAAGTTGTTAAAAAAATTATATTAATAAAATAAAGATGAAGTGCATAATAAATCTGTAAAAAATATGTACCTAACTACCAGTCGGATTAAATAAAAAAAAATGATTAAATACTCATTGCTTAGGTTTACTAAATATCGCGAAATAAAACCAATCCAGGTCATTAATAAGTCTCTTTATAATTAAAATTCTAGTCAAAGTCAGAAATTCTTTATTTAAACTTACAGGAACCTTTTCACAATGATCAAAATAATTACAAAATTATATTGTATTATAAATCTCAAAGCTACAAACTACTAGCATTTCGAAACGACCACTGCTGAGAAGAAATGCCGAAAGAAACTCATTTAACAGTCTTGGTCGCCTAACATGTAAGGTAAAAAATCTACGTCAGTTCTCTCTTACTTGGAGTACATACATCTGTAGTATAGTATATACTGTTTCACTCAGAGTATAGTGTGAAAGGTCCCAGCGTGGGCGGTAAATCTACCGTCTGGACAGATACCTATATGTGCACATTTATACACAGACAGAGCGAAGTTCCTGCTTATAGTTGTAGCTACAATGTTACGTATTGGTGACGTGCATGTTAGTTTCTTAGGAGAGTTAATGGAGAAAATAATCCCTTGAGAATTTTTGGATAAAAGTACCTTATTGTGAATTTATTTTACTCTATTTTGCGGTACTAAATTTAATCTAAATTCGTGGTATTATAGATTTTTCGAGAAGTAATCCTTCCACCCAAGCGCCAATCAAAACTAACAGATGGCGGTGATGTTAAATCACGCTATGATTTCGTTTTTGAGAAACCTTTTATTGACAAATTAAAAATGTAGAAGGAAAATGGAAGGAAGGTAAGATATTTGTTGAATTTGTTCAACAAACTGCTATTATCCTACTACACCACTGTACAACAGCTGCTACAGGGTGATTTGTAAAACCTCCTTTTTAGGGGTGCAAGTACTCATGAATACGATAAACTTTTTGTATGGGACCTACTCTGATATCTCAAAAAAATCTGCTGTTCCATACAATCTGAGAGAGTAGGTAGTAGGAACAGCAGATTCTTTTTATTTAAGAGTCGGTTCCATACAAAAATTGCTTATATTCATGAGTAGACCCCTAGAAAGGTTGTTGGTGTTTTAAAAATCATTCTGTATAGTAGAAAGGCAGTTTGTTGAACAAATATCCTACCTTCCTTCAATATGTTGGGTACAATTTGTCAATTAAAGATTTCTCAAAAACGAAACCATATCGCGATTTAACATCAGCGCTATCTGTGGGTTCTGATAGACTTTTTTTTATAAAAGATGGGTTTGCTCTTGACACCAATCTTGCCCGAGGACAGAGATGACGTCTACGGTGTAGCGAGCTTACCCAAAAGCAGCCTATTCACTCACTCTGGTTTTAAAGAGAGTCAGGTTGTATGTGCTCGGGAATACTGACGCAGGCAGAGAGTTCCACTTCTTCGCTGTGCGCATTTAAGGGTTTTGGGTGTGGAAGTTTGTTAATCCTCGAAAAATCTATAGGACGGACGGTATTTTACAAATCAACCTGTATAGGATAGGCAACCACAGCCCGCTATCCTATAATACTATAGTCCCCTTCCGTATAGCCCGCCAGACGGCTAGACGTCGAGACGGGGGGCAGCGCTAAATGAAATCAGTGTGTCTGTCTGGGTCTATGTGCTACGTAACTAAGTATATTGTCCCGGCTTTAGAGTGGTTTCATTAGGGGTGGACTGTAGTAGGTATAATCTCGCTTTGTTTATCTTATTTGATGATTAATGAGGATATTTCGAGAGATAAATAACATGAGGATGAATGACAAGAGACTAACATTGGAAAGCAACAAAAGATTGGAAAGAAAAAGTTGGTCAGGGTCATTCTCGGCGAACGCATTACGATCAGATTGCGGATCTCCTTAAAAAGGGAGATATAGGAGCACCCATAACCGTCGAGCATGTATGAAGAGTGTGATGAGTGTGGAAGTAAGAGAGGTCTGTAAGGATCGTAGCAAGTGGAAATAGCTAGTTTCTGCCACCTCCATGGGACAAATATACAACGAAACAACTAGTATATGAAAAATTGCATAGACTGCGATTAGAAGCACAATTTGGCAAGTTATTATTTATGCTGTGCCTCGTTTTAATTTACCAACGACATGCAAAGAAGAAGGAGCTACATATAGGAAAAGTATTATGGATGCTTCGAAGCGGTGGTGGCCGAGTAGTAGGGCGCCCACCTGTGGCTAAGGTCCCAGGTTTGTATTTATGTATGATGTATGTATATATGAATTTGTATACCAATCTGATGGTACATAGTATGGTAGTTTTCATCAACCACCACTTGCTCCGGTGAAGATAAACATCGTGAGGAAACCTGCAACTGCTAGTATATGAAATGGAGAAGGCAATGGCAAACCACTCCACAGTCGTTGTGTATGATTCATTCCATATATGACCACGGCCCTCAGTTACATGGAATACGACGTAAGGAGTTATATACCCTCTCGTATTTTTCCCACAATATAAAAATTTACGGGACACGGATTTCGGAGCTAGCATGACCGTTTGGCGTCAGTCAACATGTGATGTAACAAACGTATTTCTAAAACAGCCTCTTAAGTTATGCGTGGTAAAAATCATCTCAATACAAATGAACTAATAACGTATTCAAGGAATGCCCTGTTCAAACTATGAAGGAATAGTCTCGTATCAATTATGGAGACTACAGAAGCAACACCTACTTTCATACAATTTGAATCTCTCTCTCTCTCTCTCAGCCGAAAGACATCCACTGCTGGACAAAGGCCTCCCCCAAGGATTTCCATAACGACCGGTCCTGCGCTGCCCGCATCCATGCGCATCCCGCGACCTTCACCAGGTCGTCGGTCCACCGAGTGGGAGGCCTGCCAACACTACGTTTTCCGGTTCGAAATTTAAATTAAATTTGAATATCCGGCCATAAATATTGCACATAGAAAGAGACATTCAGTTTGTAGATCGTTATCTCTGTTGCACACTAGCCAGATGACGTTTGTCAATTATTGTTCAAGTGCGTCATCGATAAACGCTCTACAAATGTAAATCATGCAAGGGGTAAAACTGTGCTTTAGATGTCTCTAATATATCTTATATTTTTAAACAAATATATTTAATTTTATGTCCTCTCTCTTATACGTTTGTCAGTCAAAGGCGACAACTATAGGTGTGGCATTTATGTCTGAAATAGGAAATAATTTTCAGTTGTGTACATTGCTACAGTTCTTTGTAAAGGGTGTCTATTCTGCTCTTTAATTATTTTGCTCAGAAATTCTCATTTATGTTAATGTGACCCTGGAATGTTGTTCCATTTATTTGACACAGCCTTTAGACATTTTTTTATCTATTCACGCCACGGTATGAGGAGAAAGATTTATGATCAGTGAATTTTTGGACCCAGGAGGTAAAGATGAACATCTGAAATGTGTACAGAAATGACCATCAAAAGGGTTGCCATATAAAAAAAATATGAAAACATGTTTAAAACAAATATATTTAAAATACAAATAAACCACCAAGGTGTGTTCAAAACGATCAGAATAGAAGGGTATGTTGAAGATTGACAAGAAGGTAGGATCCCTAATAATGAGGAATTAGACTAAGACTGTGTACGGCTCTTACTCAAAAGAACCGTACACCTATTCTTAAACCCATTTCCCAGTACACGGTCAAAGTAAATTTCATAAATTCTTATTATTAACCTGAAACCGAGCGCGAGGCTTTCAAGTGGCAATTTATTTCATACCATTCCAGCCGATGTTCGTGGAAGCCCGGTTATTTCCACAAAAACCCGGTAAGTTCCACAAAAAACAGGCGCAGTGCGCTTCTTCAGTAAAGGGGTTTGGGTAAAGTTGGCGTCATTTTCAATTTTCGCGGCCACTCACCAAACTTGGTTATTTTGAAAGAACATATCAAGGGGATCAAACTTTATTATGGAGTACATATAGCTAAACTATATCGGAGCTGAGATATTAGGCATTTTAGTTTTCATATTTTTGACTAACAACTCAATTCGATTTTAACAATAATGCTAATAAAAAGTAAAAAACGGCTTTGTTTATGCTGGTTTTAAACATGCGGCACGATTAGAATGAAACAAGTCTAGTTTCGAACGATATTCAGATGTATTTACACCTGCCGGGTGTCCTGTAACGGCACACTGTTTTGTTTGTTATGAATCTACAATTCTTCAATTCGTTACACTTTTTACGTTATAGCCATGATTCATACAGAGATCTGTGCCCAAAATGAGACGTATAGAGACCTTCAAGGGCGGATCCAGCTTTCGCGTCAGGGGAGGTTCACATGGTCGAGTGCGTGTTGTTAGCCCGGCACTGTCCCCAAGGTTTATTTTTAGTATAGAAAGAAATATGTATACATGCAACTGGAATTTATGGGGGCATGCTCCTCCCTAAATCCGAATGCAATAAATCACTAAATTGAATTAAATGAGACCAGTTGAGATTCCGCTCCAACCGCTCTTTCGTGGACCAAATAAATTCACTCCGAATTATACTCGGAGAAGCAACCGAAGGGAAGCGTGAAATCAATTTACGTTTGTCGACTTCGAGAAAGCTTTCAATACATTGCATTGGCCTAATATTTGGCACCAGCTTGACGAAATCGTTGAGTCACGCCCAAGATTAGAGACCTACTAAAAGCCCTATATTTAAATAACTTCTCCAAATTGCTCACAAAGGTGCTGATCTCTCAAGATATTGCAGTTCACGCCAGAGTCAGACTGGGTGCATAATGCTCATAGTGAACGACTGCAAGCGACGAAGTATAGAGTGGGGGTTGTCCGATCAACTGGATGACCTAGACTACGTTGATGACCTGTGTCTGCTCAGTCACAAACACGTCGACATGTAAGGTAAACTGGACAACCTACAGCGAGTGGCCGCAAAAGTTGGGCTTAAAATCAACGCAAAGATGCAAGATGTTCTCCTATCTCGGAAGTGTAGTCTCGAAGTCTGGCGGAGCGAAAAATGATGTTGCTGCTAGGATATATAAAGCTCGGGCAGCCTTTGCACAGCTCCGGCCCGTGTGGCGTTCCAAAAGTAAAGTCCCTCAGAGTGAAACTCAAAATGTTTCGGTCAAACGTCAGTCAGTCAATCAACAATCCTGTTTAATCGATGTAAAACTTGAAAAGTCACTAAAAAGATCACGCCGCCGATCCAGCGTCTTTGTGAACCGCTGCCTGCATCAAATACAATGAACAGCTGTGGGAACAACGCCGGGAAATGCCAACAGACCTCCAAATTAAGGAGCCTCAAGTGGTCATGGATTGGTCAAACACTAAGAAGGGATCCCTCACATATCCCGAAGCAAGCTCTGGAGTGGAACTCCCAGCGCAAGCGCAAAGTTGGCCGTTCCAAGCAGACCTGGCGACGCTTAATTGCAGCGGAGCTCAAGACAATCGGGTTGACCTGGCCCGAAGAGGAGAGGGTAGCCTAAGACCGAGGAAACTGGCAAAATACTGTCGACACCCTCTGTGGCCACAGTAATTGCATTGTCGTTGGCCCCGTTAAGGTCCTCCATAGTGCAGGAAGTGGGGCAGAGTTGGGACATGCCAGAAGGTGGTCCATTGACAGAATCGCACCACAGTTTCACGGGTTATGATTTTTGCGGTTTTCATGTCAGGTCCTAACACCAGCCCGGAGTCTGTTTAAGAACTTCCAAACTGCCCAGGGGAGATCGCCACCAGGTGAGAGCTTTTCAGCAGGGAGGATATTGGGGTGGGAAAAAGTATATATTTTTGTTTCCATAGCTCCAGACTAGTGTTCTTTGCCTCCTGGTCTCAGACGTCAAACTGTCTAAGGAAGCTATTTTGGCTCTTTAGACGACATGGAGGGGGTCTCTGCCCATACAGGATATGCCGCTGGTCCTCGAACTGTTTTCACTGCGCAAGTCAAAATGGGATTAATGGAATTTAAGTTAACCTCCATGGTTTTTTTTTTCAAGCATTTTACTCCTACTTAGCTGTGTTCAGCTCAGTATTGAGGAGTTCGTTTACTGTTTGGTATGGTGGGGACTGTGATTTCCGACGGTGTGGTGGCGGGTTGGCAAACTTAATGTACCAGCAGGTTGGGGTTTCTGTGGATATTTGTAGCTTCAGTGAGCAGTGTTTGTTCTCAATCAGATGTGATTTAGTTGAGTGTCTACAGCCAGTTTTTGCAAGATATTCTTCCTCATTAGGAGCTTTTTACACAGTTTGTTTATGTGTTTCGGGCGTAAGTGTGGCTGCGGCCAAAGGTATTTTGGTGCTGGGTTATAATGCAGTTGAATCATTGTTGAAGTTGTTGAATGGCTGAAGTTTATATCCAGCAAACTCGAATGTGGGTTTGTATTTCGTCATTTGGTTGGAAAGGTGGAAAGGCTTCTGTTTTGGTGGTGTTTAACACTAGTGTCCACTTATTACAGTTTAATGCAGAAGACCAAATATGCAGGCCATCTCAGCGTTATGACCGAGAAATTAACGTGCAAGCCACTGCAGATCAACCTGTAGAAGTTCTTGCTGATCCACCTGTAGAAGTTTCCGCTTATTATGATAATTACGAATACCTTCGTGACCAACCAGATGAGCAGTACGACGTGCTCACGCGAAGAACTTGTGAACTTAGCCGCTAGCCACAGCGCGAATGGTCACGCGGGCTCGACGACTAATGCGCGGGGAGATATCTTACTTGATGTATTGCTAGATCATTGTATATCAATAGCCAAGATGTAGAAAAATGTATCCAATAGGTTTATATTGATATAGTTAAACACAAGGGCTAATGCGAGGGGGATGGTTGGGGGAGCATCGAACTCCAGGTCATAGCCCTCTTTGGAACATAAGGCTGCAAATGTTCTCGGGTTTATTTTGAGTATCGACCACGCATTCGACCATTTGACCCCCCCTGACGCGAATGCTGGATCCGCCCTAGATTAAAGTAAGGTTTTCTTATTTCTTCTCCTATTTATGCATTTTTCTACAGCTGTTAGGTAAGATTAGCACCATAGTGTAACGTTTTATGTGTATTATTCTTGTGAACTTCAGGCAAAAAATAAATATTTTAAAAAATCATACCTCAGCTCCGATATTACTTAGAACAATGATTACCACTACGATATGTTTCTTAATGAGGGTGCTATCAAATAGTAATAAAATTATCCCTGGCCGCGAAAAATAAAAATGACGCCACTGGTCCATACAAAATTACCCAAACCCCTTTCTACAAACTCAATAATAATCGCTTGGCAATCCAGCGAAATGAAATGATAAAATACTGAGACACAAATTCTTTAAATAGAAAGGTTTATGTCACCTAATGAGCAATTTTTTGAAAGCTAAATTAGAAAAATAATCAGTATAAAAAAGTCTCAACAGATGGCGTTTTATGAAAGCCGAGTCGTAATAATGGCTCAATCACCTATCACATTGATAGTTACACAAATCACAATATTGATACTTTTTAGATGTTTTTTTTTACTAAGTTTTATTTTAAAAAAATGCCAATCCCGTAAATTTTTGCTTTTTGTATGGACTCGGCTTTTACTTAAGCGCCATCTATGAAGTCATCTGGAACTATTTTTTTTTTGTTGTTATTTTGTTGCATTGTTGATAGCTAGAAATCTCATCATTCAGAATCACAAGGAATTAAAAATAAAAAGAATATTCGACTCTAGTATAGATAAACTTCACATATCATCACATTTTACATTTCAGATAGAAATAACTTATTTTACCTTTTAGATAACATTAGGAGAACATCATGAGGAAACCTGCACAGGCGACTTTTCAGCCTGAGAAGAATAAGAAGTTACACAGAGTCAGAACACGACTTGAGGACTAATATAAAATATTTTGGAGTACCAATACCTCAGATATGCTAAATGTGTTTGTATACCAATCTGACTCTTGTACCTATGTTAGTTTTCATCGACCACCACTTGCTTCCGGTGAAGGAAAACATCGTGAGGAACTCTGGTTGATGATTATCAGCTAGTGTGTTAAATGGAGAAGGCAATGGCAAACCACTCCATTAAAATTGCCAAGAGAGTCGTTGTGTGTGTTTCATTCCATATAACGTCCACGACCCTCAGTCATGAGGAAATACGACTAAAGAGAGATACCTCAGATGGTCGCCTAAGTGTGACAAAGTTCAGCTTAATTAAATTATCGGTCATATAGGTAACTTGAACAGAACATGCAACTTAAAGTGGACTTACCTACGCAAACTAACTTGACTTCCCACTTGAAAAGTTAAGCTACAGGCAACTTGCGAAATTACATTGAGCTTTTTTACATTCTGTTATAAACCGTAATTATGCTGCCACAAAGAGAGAGCTTTCAGGAAAGCTGGAAATGCTATTGTAATTTATTTTTGCGCCGACTGCCTCTCTGTGCAGCTTAAAATATAATTTGTTGCTTAATATCCACCCTGTGGTGCAAAAACAGTTGAGTTGAAATAAAGTAATTGAATTGTGTGATGAATTAATAATACTGGAATTACTGACAGTTTTGACTGTTTTATTTTGACACTCGGCTCCTGTGGGAAATCCGGGATGAAAAATACGCTATGTTATATTTTGAGTACCAAAGTTCAGCCTTTTTAGTAAGATTTTGTAAGCAAAAAAATATCGAATATGCCTGCTGCTTCTCTTCCCACGCAGATTGTAATCAAGAGGGCTTCAAAGCTTAGAAGGGGGGGGGGGTTCTTCTCATAGACGATGGGTTAGCAACCTGACACTATATCTACCTCTATAAATATCTATATAAGATTATAATCAATGTGCAAAAATTGAATATAGTAACGGTGCTCCAGGTTCCCAAATACAGGGAGTTCCTAATTTGGGATCAAATGTTTCATACTTTTGTTGTAGCATATTTTGCTAATAAACGCAAAGATTTAAATAATGGATACGCCTTTACGCGTTCCACGATTGTCACTGTTTACTCACACACGTATAACGAGTGACGTCAGCAACACACTCGGTCGGCGGTCGGCGATTGGCCGCCTGCGCCTGCCTGCCTGACGCAATCTGCGCGAGACTTGCACGTGACCTATGAGTCCCCGCACTCCGCGCGTTGAACGAGTGCGTAGAATAATCAAGAATAAATTGAAAACAAATTCTTACGCGTGAAGAGTAACACCTTTATCCTTATTTGTGTTTCTGCTTGTGTTTTTGCACTTCCAAGATGAACACGACGGCATAATTATGTTAAAATTTGTTAAAAAAGTGAATCGTTCCGTTACGCGTAAACACGGCAACACGCAGCGGCGTTCGTCTCGTACTAAGAAAAAACGAGTGCACGCGCTCGCATGAGCGTTGACAAATTTTTCCGCGCTCTTTGTATGAAGGGGCGCATCCGCATTTTTTTATCTGTATTTCAATTCCACCTGTGGGCTATACGTGGCTCTTTCTACACCATAAGGGATAAAGACGTGGTATCTGTATATGTATAAAAAAATTATATACTTTTATTAATCTAAACTAGCTGTTGCCCGCGGCTTCGCCCGCGTGAGTTTCGCTTGGATGAAAAGTCTTTTGGTGTTCCAAACTGTTTCAGATGTTTCGGATCTTCGATTTTTATACGTCTACAGAAAATGCTCATCAGATTAATCAAGTTTTGCTAAGGCGTCTTTTCTAATACGTTATAGTATAGCTGGTCTCTTGAAATTATTCATCAGATGTTCCAGATCTTCAATTTTTATACGTCAGCAGAAAATGCTCATCAGGTTGAACGATTTTTGCTAAGGCGCCATTTTCGTATATGTTATAGTGTAGCTGGTCTCTTGGAGCTTTTCATCAGATGTTCCAGATCTTCAATTTTTATACGTCAGCAGAAAATGCTCATTAGGTTGAACGACTTTTACTAAGGCGCCATTTCCATATATGTTATAGTGTAGCTGGTCTCTTGCAGTTCTTCATCAGATGTTCCAGATCTTCAATTTTTATACGTCAGCAGAAAATGCTCATCAGGTTGAATGACTTTTGTTAAGGCACCATTTCCATATTTCTTATAGTTTAGATATAGTTATGGTTCTTCATCAGGTGTTCCAGTTTTCAAATTCAATTATAGCCTATATGTTGCCCAGACGTAATAGCTATACAACAAAAAAAGTTTCATTCAAATCCGTCCAGTAGTATTTGCGTGAAACGCGTACATACATACAGACAGACAGACGGACAAGAAATTCCAAAAAATTTTTTTGCTTTCTATTGTTCTTTTTAAGTGTCCCTCTATCCATTTTAGTCAAAAATACTAAATGTACAGACAAAATATTTTAACTGTTTTATTGTATGTATAGATAGATATAGATTATAAATGTAAAACAAGTGCAAAAAAATACTGACTGGTTCGAAAATGCGTTATAATAAGCGTATTTTCAAAAATGCTCTTGTCTACGAAACACAATAGAAGTTTAATTGTTGTTCACGTCGAGAGTTGTGTCCACGAACGTGTTAATTTGTCAAAATTGTACACTCATGTTGTCACGAATGCAATTACTCTACAGTTGGAAGCAGTTTCTGCGAATTATTTCATACAAACCATGCTTCATAACATTTCCCAACTTTGAAACATTCCTAAATTATTTCAAACTCGAAATAAAACTGAAACGCATTCAGTGAAAATCCGAAATTTCCAGCTTCGAACAATGCTTTGTCACAAAATTACGTTTAAGTTACTTATATACCATTTACCATCCTCGCGATATCAATTCGAAACACGATCCCTAAAACAATATACGTTCATTAATGGCCAATGCGATAAAATTAAATTGTGTAATGTAAACCCTAATATAAACACAAAGAGGGTTTTAATTAAGCCCGAAAATGATAAATTGTGTCGCAAATTCAATTGTCGACATCTCGCATTACATGTCCCATCACTATACTTCATACAATATAGGATGAGTCCTTTGACAGCAGGATGAACTGATACATTTGAAATGAGAGCGACAGAGACAAATGTACTATTTTAATATTTGACAGATGTCAAAAATAAGACTTAACCCTAGACTGTTGAATCGTTCCCTAGTATAGACCAAGCCTATGATTCGCAAATCGTGACACGTCGGAGCATCGCGTGGTGCATCTTTTGACAGTTAAATTCGATAGTGATGAGACACGTAAACTTCAATCATTAATCATGCTGTTTTTTTTTTAAGTATTTAATTTCGATTATAATAAAATAGGAGATAAATAAAATATTTGAGGCCTATTTGCATTTTTATTTTGTGTTATGAACTTTATACATTACTTTAAACTATTCTATATTATGATTCGCAAATCGTGACACGTCGGAGCATCGCGTGGTGCATCTTTTGACAGTTAAATTCGATAGTGATGAGACACGTAAACTTCAATCATTAATCATGCTGTTTTTTTTAAGTATTTAATTTCGATTATAATAAAATAGGAGATAAATAAAATATTTGAGGCCTGTTTGCATTTTTATTTTGTGTTATGAACTTTATACATTACTTTAAACTATTTACATGTAACAAATGAACACCATATTTAAATGAATCTATTGATTATGATATATTTATGTGCGAGTGTCGGCTGTGCCAATCACTAATACATCTATCTTGTCATTTGTTTATATCTTGTTTATGAATTGTCTGCTCACGCAGAAAACAATAGGACTTGGCCGATAATAGTACTCTAGTACTAAGGGAAAAATCTTTAAAGCTCTATGGACTTAAAATATAGGTTAAGTCCATAGAGCTTCAAAGATTTTTCCCTTACTACTAGAGTACTAGTACGAAGTATAGTCTATTAGTGAATTTGAATAGGCTCAGTTGGTAAGCCGCTAGACTTGTGTCTGAAGGTCGCAGCCGGTTCGAATCTCACGAGCGTTGCCCGTACCTCTGAGGCTTGTATATAAAGTACCGGTACTTTTCTGGAGTTTATATGAAAATTTGGTACTGGTCTTTCTTTCTTATCTCGTGTGTTATTACTAACATTGGTGTCACATACTAACATTTTATTTAAGTCGCCTAAATGCATCTGACATGACTTTTCCAACTACCGCCATCTAGTGGCAGTAGTCGTATACACACTAGTAAACTGAACAGTCAATCAATGTGCAGGTTTCCTTACGATGTTTTCCTTTACCGGAAGCAGGTGGTGGTACTGGTACTAACCGGTAACAAAGCTGGGTCTGTAGATCCCAGTATATTCGATATTTTCTGCTTACGGTGAAGAAAAACACTTGCATACTTTTTACCTGTTCAGCACCAATGTGTAACACAGCTGCCGCTGTATGGCGGCAGTAGTTAAGTCAACCGGAAAGAGAAAAAAATAATTATCTGACACAAGTGTAAATTTATGAGACACACATGAAATGAAGATTTTTCTTCCACTAGTGAAATGAAATGAAATGAAAAATGTTTATTTGAATAAGCTTAGCACACACATGCTTAAAAGAAGGTACAGTCAAGCGTCATGAGTGCAGTCATACCTCAAAGACTAAAACTTATACACACAGATACAACAAGTGTGCGCTGCTGTAGCAATTTAAAAAAAAATGAGTACATACAATGTGTCCCGTCATCAGTGTCGGAGCCTTTAATGGTATGTTATATATGCGCATTATGAACAAATCTCAAAACTTTTTTTAATTTTTAATTTTTCAAATTTTGTTTAAAAATAAAAAATAAATAGTCTACTGGACTAGTTCATTCACAAGAAGCTAATAATTCAAAAAATTACAAAATTTTTTTTTGCTTTTACATTTTTTTTACGTTTTTGTCCTTCATATTGAAACATCTTTCTTATTTTATTGTTGTCTACATGAGACCTATTTTATGTCGATAGCACTTTTACACGAGTAGTTACGATTGAATTAGTACAAGAGCCTGAAAAAACAAAATGGCTGCCATTTTACTACAGTAAAAGAAAAAAAGTTATGAGTGGTTATTTAAGTTATTTGTTCATAAAAAATGACACTGATGATGGGACACATTGTATAAGAGAATAATTATAAAGTTAGTCCTTCTTGGGGATGTAAGTGTTTGTGTGATATTGTTGGTTAAGTTGTGAAATCCATTTTTGCTAAGTATTTTTAAGCAAAGCGCTATAAGCGGCTTGAAGGAGACGCAAAGACTCCTTATTTATGTGGCAACTTTACCAAAATTTTAGCTACTATAAAAAAATAACCGAATTGAATAGAGATGTCAGAACAAGACATAGAGGTAAATGTATTGTATTTTTTTAGGCCAGCGTTGTATTTTTTAAGTTTTTTACTATTTGATGGTATTTCCACATGTCTGTTTTTGTTTACATAGGTTGCTGACCATTTGCTGACTCGATAAGGTATTATGTTATGTCATTTAAGAACAACAGTAAAGGTACAAAGACGTTCACAAGGATATTGACACATTTGAATTAATCATAAAAGCACTTGAATTATTCCAACATAATTTATTTTAGGAGGGGGAAAGCCCAGAAAGTCGCCAGTTCGTTGACTATATTTTGTAATAAGAACTTCGTTATTCAATTTCTTAATTTCGTTAACGAAATTCTATTGGTTGTTAAAACATCTCTCTTTTTCGATTTGGCGGTAGACAGGACGCGTCGATGAAATTCATATTTGAGTGTCGATAGCATTGATCTCGATATACAACTGTCACATCCCTAGTGCGATCAGCATAGCAACTAGAAGCTATTAACGTCCCCCCCTCAACGTCTCTGTAACTTGACAATGCCGCCATTATTGGACTACCCGCATAAAAATACACTGACATAAACACACCCTAACCTTGGTGGTCGATCCAGACTGTTAGAACGAGTACATGTACTTATATAAACTGTCTTGGCTATAAAATGTGATGAACTCCGAGTTAAAGGGAGGGGTTTGCTCTTTTGTTTTTTAAACCACAGCAGCTTCGATGATAGATATAACAGGCTCATAGAATAGGTAAGGATAACTATCCTCCTGTCCTATCCTATCCTGAATGTAGCTCTCGCACAAAGAATAATTTTTATATTTGATTTGTAATTTCAAAGATGTGTTGTTGAGATATTATGTTAATTTCATTAGATGATTAAATCTTTGTTCTTCATATTTTTTCAGTATATTACTGTAGCTATTATTTAACTCGCAAAGTGTTATGAAGATATGCACATTACTGCTAGAAACCAGTTTTTCTATCACTTTTCCCAAGCCTTGTAGTATCTTAATTTAGCCAATAGACTTTTAGAAAAATGTATTATTTTGTTACCTATGCATTTAAAAGTTTATGAGTATGTTTAACTTTTAAAAATAACTGTCAGTTTGGTCATTACAAATTTTAACTTTTTTAATTGGAGGATGTGATTGTAAAATTAAAATCTGACGATAACATGAAGCTTGCTTTAAACAAAAAAAAACACGAGTTCTGTTCGGAAAACTCTCGATTTTCAATTAAAACCTACGTCAATTCGGTGAACTATTTTAAACTCGTACAGCTTTGTCAATGGCATGTACGAAAAACTGCAAACTACGTCCCGTCCTGTAAAGGTTGCTAGTTAGCAGTTGTGCATCGATAGAAGAGCATCGTTGTATATGGCGGCGTATTTACAAACTCTTGAGACAAATTAATGCCGCTATCGGTCTGAGCATCAGGAGGATTTATCAAGAGCGACGCATAGAATAAAATAGCTGGCTGGGTAAGCAAGAGCAGCCTAGCTTTTCCAAGAAATTCAATGCTTATAACATGTCTTGAACACGCTTCTCTAGGCTTACTTACAGTCACTAGTTTTGCCTCCCTGAAGAAGGAGACCAGTCAGAAATCGTTTTGGACTTGCACATTTAAAATTGTAACTGATTATGGTGAGAAATATTATTATCACTGGTTGACTTGTATCCTTATCAATGTTCTTTGGCAATGCGTAGATACTCTGACCTTTCGGAAAACCAACGGGTATTATCAAAAAAAGGACATTATTTTTATTATGTTAATAAGGTATTTTAAGAAATTAATGCATTTACGACGATTTTAAAATTGAATACTAAAATTTGTTATCATGAAACATAACTGAGATCAGAACGCATTAGATTTTATTATAGCATGGTTTGAATTCACGCCACGGCACTTTATTGTTTTTTTTTTCGGCAAACTTATTTGATTTATTAAAATGTATAACAGTTATCCTGCTGCAACTTTATTAACTTTAAATTATAGCCACTATAATTGAGACAAAGAGAAAAAGGAAGAAAATAACTAGACGATAAATACAAGTTGTCCAAAGATATCATAAAACAACGCATAGAGGAAATACACAAAGCAATTTAGAACAAAGTGCATGTAGCTTCAAGTGGAACTTACACAAAGTTACTCCTGATTCTTTGTACTGGAAATATCAACTCAACTAATATTTATAGTTTCAAAAGCAGAAATGAATTCAAAAGGCTTGTATTGTATACAAAAAGCGGAAAATATTGTTCAGTTACCAAGATATTCCTTTCCTTTGGCTTTGATATCAGTTTTTTGTACGACTCAAAGATCTGAGAGGAGCACGATTTTCATTTTTCACTTTTCCATTCAATTTCCATTAAAAACGCAAACACAGAAAATAAATATCGGGATTTTTGCATTCCAATATCATCAGAAAGCTAGGTAGTAGGGATGCCAACGACGCGTATTTAAATTTTGTGAACTCTGCAAATTTTAATACGAAAATTACCACTGATGTGATTTGATTGGAAAATATTTAGATCCATTTAGGAAATTTTGTCTTTGCTTACACAATCTTGGCTATTAGAAGGATTCAATACTATAAAATAAATAAGAGTCTGGTTTGCTGCTCATGTATAAATGCATACATGAAAACGTCGACGTCATAGGTAAGTAGCATATTCTATTATTTTTAATCTGCTTATTTTGTTATTTCACGATTTTGAGTGTAGTATGGTAAAGGTCGGGTAAAATTTTATGAAATTATTTTTAACGATTTTTTAAACAAGCTGCAACAACTGTGAAGTAGTTGATGACCCTACGTTGGGGTTGCTGGAACGTTCAAAACGCGGCAGAAATTTGAATATCCGATACTTCGTGCCTGACCTATCCCAAGCACTATACTTGATTTACGATAAGCGAACATTTTTAAAGGTCGCTAAAGCCGTCGCGTAGTCACGTAGCGCCATCACCTTTTTAAAATTCTGGTTAATGAGGTTGGGACGCCTGGTGTCCTGCTGTCCCATAATGCAATTATCAGTAAAATACTGGGTTGCCATTGCAACTGGTATATGTAGCTAAATTGAAGTTTACAGTGTAAAGACAAGCTTTTCGGAACAGAGTTAAGGCTGGGTCTCTTGATAACAACGCCAGCCGCTGCGACGGACTACCAATGTTATCGGATACATAATTATATGAAAAACGTTGACAATGATCTCTTGTATCGTCGATATCAGCGCAACGTTGAGGGGCAAGCGCGGTGAGTGGGGAGCGGCTTTGCGGCGTCTCGGATTCTCGCAACATCTGATTTGAACATCACATCTGCCCAACGAGGTAATTAAGAAAGAAATATTAAATATCCATATATTTTACCACCATCCATTTTCTCCAGGTAGTCCCGGCTGAATTCGCAGTTGTTTAATATCACTAACCCGCATTGGGCCCACGTGGTGGGCATCATCATGACCCAGCCTCGTTATCCATCCATACAGAAGCTTTGAGTGTGTATCTTATAGGAGTAATAAGCATTTTTCAAAGTCGGGGTTTTTGTAAAATTGTGATTATTAGATTTGGCTCAGTGCAGCCGAGTTATAAAGTACAAGTTACAAATAACTTACAATAAAAAAGGAAAGGACACAGGAAGATGTTCCATACGAGTGCGTCTACGACTAATGGGAGTAAGGGGGATCGGGGAAGGGGAGGGATGAGACGGGACTGTCTCGCTTCGATACCCTGCGAGTAATGGACTGCTATCGAAAGACTGTTATGGATAAGCTTAAAATACATAGTTTGTTCGGTTACCAGCAATATTGTAACGTTTTTATTTTAGTCAACCATTGGAAATGTATTCGGCCTGTCAGATATTAAGAGGTTACCGTAGCAGATGCCTGCAAAATCAATTACACTGAGTACGCTAGAGACATATCATATCTATGCATTATTACCACCATCAACATCTTAGCCACAAGGATAATTTAGAACTACCGTACATCGGCATTTTATACTTAGACATTTAGTAGTGGAGTCGGAATTCTTGTATTGTTGAAGGTCTCTTAAAAATATGATTTCTCTCTATTTTTTTAACTTTTGCGTTGCTTAATTAGAAGTAAATATACGAGTACCTAACTATACACAGATCACAGCATCTTGCAACAGTGCTGAAACATGGACAATAAGAAAGGTGTAATGTGTGTGCGTTTAAAACCTGTATAGTTATTTTCTCCAGGTTTCCCTACATTCACTCATCTTGATACGAATCTGAGATGACAAGAGTAAGTTATGCAAAGTCACGGGCTGAACTATGTAGTCCGACAACATCAGGATAACAGAAACGTCGTACGCGACGTTCCTGTGGGGTGACAGACGGTAGCGGGGATGAGATTGTCAAGGCGTCAGAGGGTAGCGGGTGGTGTAGCGGGGAAGGGTACGCCCTACCCCGTCTTCGTCTGTACCACGCACAAAGGTCTATCTTATCTTGCAGCGGGATCCGTGTTCACGGTAGCACGTCTTGGACCTTTTTGTACTTACCTCTAAGCCGTACCTACTTACATACAGCGGGATTCCTGAAGAAGGACTGCATAAGCTTCAGGATATCACCCTGCTGCTATGTGCCTGTAGTCCTCCAGTTCCGGATACGCAGTTCCAAAGAAAAGCCAGTCGCTTGTTATCCAGTCACAGTCACACATAATGTGCTCCATAGACTGCCTTTGCACACACCGACATACCGGCCTATCGACAAGTTTTGGCTTAAACAGGTGCCCACGACATTCAAAATATCCAGTGAGGGCTCCCATTAAAATTCTTGTCTGTTTTCTGTTGAGTTTACAGATCCTTTTGTAACACTTTGTATTGCCAGCACCAAGCTGGACTGTAGCCCGGGCCACAGAAGGAAACTCCCTGCCCCTCCCGCAATATTGCATCCCCCCCTCCTGCACGCCCCGCACTTCTCCCCTATTCGTGTGTGTATTGGGGCGCTATGACTATGAAAACGCACACATAACGTGTTCACGGATATACAGTTTCATTTGTAGTAGTAGTAGGTATATTTGACGCGCCGTTTCTATGAAGGGCCCGCCCTGTGCCCGGGCATAAATATATTGCGCGCCGTATCCACACAAATCTAACGTCGAGTGAGTAGCTGGAGCGAGGTCTAGTTTCAAGTTCAATGCTGCTCGGTCATTAGTTCGGATGCCTCTAGAACCAGTGCTCGGCCTTCAGCTTGATACACGTTTTTATGTACATAATATGCATTTTTCTTCTCATAGGCGATGGGCTTGCAACCTGTCGCTATATCTGAATCTCCATTCCGCCAAATCTATTATCCAGCTAAACATGGCCTTTGAGTATCGCGACTCTTGGGTCTGTCTACCCCGTATCCCTTAAGGCGGCACTGATGCTGCAATGCCCATTTGAAACAGAAATTTCTAGGATTTGTATTTAATATTGATTATGAATGTTGATACATTTAATTCTCTATTGTCCAAAAGAAAATCACGATTGAAATAAAAAACCTCTTCAGAAATAATTATACATTTGTAGTAAATTCGGTAATAAAATTCAATCGATAACAATATTTAAAAAATAGTTTAAACTCTTAACTTAAACAACTCTTTAATTTGTAAAGATCATTAAAAATAATAGTTCCATTTGTATTTGTAATAAATTTATCTTTATTGCCCATAAATAAAAAAACACTGTGTACATAAATGTAATTATTTAACCAACCAACCAATGGTAAGACATATAAATGGTTAGTTTATATGCATCGATGTCACAAATGGCTAGTTCGTTCCGCCTCCTGACATATATCGCACAGGATTCTAAACCTCCTTAGTTCACTCACACACAATGTAATCGAACAATGACCAACAAAAAGCTACTGAAAGCTTCACAGTAAACAACGGCTTTGGACCGTATATGATAAATCCTGAGGTAAACAGACGAAGGAATGTACTTAGCGGAACTTTGGAAGCAACTCGTGATTAAACAAGTTCAGTCTAAGACGTTACTTGATAAGTAATTGCTAGCCCGGACTCGATACTATTTATATGGCTGAAACGAAATATTTTCAAGACTGTAGGAATTCTAATTTACGATTCCATACTATACTAATATGGAAGTGCGAAAGTCTCTCTGTCTATCTATTACGCTTTCACGGCTGGATCCTAACTAATATTATAAATGCGAAAGTGAGTTTGTTTATTTGTTTGTTACCTCTTCACGCAGTAGATAAATCTACTGAACCAATCTTCCTAAAATTTCGCATACACATAGTTAGAAGTACGGCCAAGGACATAGGTTACGTTTATCCCGGGAAAAAGCACTGTTCCCGTAAGAAATTCATGCGAGCAAAAGCTAGTAGTGAATAAAATTTATCAAAATATTCAGAAATTTAGTACTAGTATTTATTTGATACACGAATCAATTAATATTATAATTGAAAACACAAACAAGCAAACTAACATTTTAATTCAGTCAAAGCAAATTGCGCCGAACCTGAATTACCTACTACTAACAGCTCATCAACCTACCCGAAATTCATTGTAAATTCGCCGCTATTACCGGCGCATAGGAATCTATCCAGGTAAGGTGGCATGCATTGGACTGTACTAAGAATTATCAGATTCCGGAGCCATTACTCGAATGGAGGATTCGCTTTGGCTGCTAATAATTGCAATTTGCAAATCATTACTATTTAGTTTAGTTTAAACTAGTTATAGCTTCCATTCACACTAGTTTTACTTACTGGCTGTCAACCACCGTAAGTTTTAAAAGACACTTCTTGCTTAGTACGACTAAACTGTGGAATCAACTCAATCTGCGGCCGATAACACATTGGAACCGTCAAAAAACAAGTCTACGTCTTCTTGAAAGGCTGGCAACACTCTTGTTCCCTGGTGTTGCAGTAGTCCATGGCCATCGGTGATCGCTTACCATCAGGTGATCAGCTTGCTCTATTGCCACCTTATGTTATAAAAAAAATGTTTACCTCGATTGCAGCGAAGATGCTGTGCCGATAAGCTCTTCTATTTCGGCATCGGCAAAACTGACACTTAAGTTATAATTTACCTCCTTCATTTGTGCTTTAATATTTTTCCCAGCATCCATAATCATTGGCATGGTCAACTACTCAAGTCAAGCGGATAATATCAAATAAGACATGTATACATATATTATATCTTAATCTAACTCAGTCAGCAATACCATCCCCGCAAAAGTTATATCTCGCATTGCAGGCATAAGCTTAACCTACCGAAGAGATTGCAGAGCAAGGTATGGCGCCACTTTGAGTGAGGCGGATAAGTATTAGTAGCTGGCACACGTTTAATATTCAATAATCAATATATATAAAACATCACCCAGTTGGTAGACTGGTAGAAAAAGCCCCAGGCTTTAAATCCGCCTTTTACTTTTGTAATAAAGTTAAATAAATAAATAAATAAAATAAAATTATTTCGTTACTGACTGACTGACTAACTGACAGACAACCCACAGTCAAAACTACTGGGCATAGGAAGTTGAAATTTGACATGCAGGTTTCTTAGGAAACTTTCTCTTGTAAGAAAGCACTAAGGGAGGATTTCTCGAAATTCCCACGGGAACGAGGTTTCGGGCTCATGCTAGTTGAGTATATGACGCATCGATTTTAATAATATTTGTTAGCGACTAACTTATAGATTGAGATTATACTCGATCAAAAAAAGCGAAAATTAAAAGAATCATGGCTATTAATTTGCAGGGGCCGAAAATACCACTTACGAAAAATTATTCAATCGAATACACAATACGTTATTCATCCAAATGTATGTTATGTGCTGTATTTTGTAGAAATAAAATATATGGCTAAGTAATGAGGCGCAGCGCAGCTACTAATATGGCCTCCGCTTTAACTGAAACCACACCCCATCCACGCAAAGCAGTCGCCACAAAGGGAGCCTATCCTTTACCCATTCAGTACATTTGATGAGAAATGCAAAACGGGTGAAATTTGTTTTCGCCGACAAGTAGTGCAGCATCCAGTCTGATCTGATTTATATCTACTATAGCACTAAGATTAGTTGTAATCTCTTTCGTAGACTTAATTTAAAATGTGTTAAAGTTTATGATGATCTCCTAGATTTATCTGTTTTGAGAATGAACTATGCTTGATCGTAGCGTGTGCGACTCTTGCCCCTTGCAAGACATGGGCCTTTGATACCGTTTTCACTGTTGTATTAAAGAAGGTCTCACTTTAATCTGGTGTAGATTATAGCTATATATAGATATGCGCCTGTGGTGTGGCCCTAGAATAGCACCAACCCATCTCTTCCCGTGGGTGTCGTAAGAGGCGACTAAGGGATTTAAAACATCGGAG
Organism: Ephestia elutella; assembly: GCA_018467065.1. NCBI lineage: Eukaryota > Metazoa > Arthropoda > Insecta > Lepidoptera > Pyralidae > Ephestia > Ephestia elutella. Next base: position 4,093,302 of record CM031577.1, read on the forward strand.
GATGGGCAGCAGCATCTTTCCGCGTACTATGCCATCACACTGCGATCGCCAACCCGCCTGCCAAGCGTGGCGATTACGGCAAAACCCCCCATGGATAACATCCTTGGGGGAGGCCTTTGTCCAGCAGTGGACGTCTTTAGGCTGAGAGAGAGAGAGAGAGAGAGATTATAGCTATATAATACACCGCGTAGAACCTGAGAAATTACGCGTGGACGAAGTAGCGGGCACAAGCTAGTATTAAATGTTCGTGAAAGAATCCGTGCCTTGTCTGTGTTTCACACATCAGGGACGCTCCCAGGTCGTGGCCGGAACGTGTTTCGTTCGGAGTGTAAAAAAATATTGATACATTACATACATTGTCTAGGATTGGATGACCCCAAGGACCCCGCCTCGCCTAAATCTGTCCTCGGTGCCGGGAAGTACTTCTGTTGAATTATCTTGAAAATTAAGGTTGGGGGATTTTACCTTTCCAAAATGTTTTAATTAACTTAAAATCCAAATTCAAAATCTCTTTATTTGCAATAAAATGTATGTATAAAGGTCTTAAAAATCAGGTGTCCAATTACATTCTACCTTGGTAAGGTGTGCAAATATAATAATAAAAAAAATTGGTACTATTTCAAATTAATTCACAAATACTGGTCACAATGAAAGGGAAGCATGTCAATTAACAAATAAAAATACATAGACACTTATATTCTTTTATTAATTTTGTTATGTTTATTTTTTAGTAATTTTAATATTAGAATTTAGATTTCTAAGTTTATTTTAGTGTTTAATGTGTAGAAGCTACATATATTAAGTTAAGTTGTAATACTGTTGTGTGTAATATATTATTTTGTTATACAATTATACTTTGATCATAATGTGGTGTAGTTTATTATTTTTATATGCGGTTTGTAATAATTATGTTTGCAAGCTAAACATATTACGATGAAGTTTATAGGGACGGAGATGATAAAAAACGCCACGGGAACGAAGGACCACGACTCAATTTATTTTTGGGCAAATAACGAGCATATTTAAATTGTACTTATTTTTATTATTAATAATAATATGATTTTTTTATGTGTTGCCAACTTCGCAGTGTAAAACGAACATATAATTCATTTCGTTAGAAAATACCTCTCATAAAGTTATCTCGGTAAAAATGAAGACGCAACCTCACCTGCTTTAAAAATCGTATATTTTGTATGTACTCGTAATGCAGCCATTAGTTACAGTACAAAACATTATCGCTACGGAAACAAAGTTTGTTCAATTAAGGGTCAGAAAGCTTGAATAAGAAAGTTAGATTTCACCCCCGACCCCCCTGTAAGCTACAAAGGCGCCCTCATAGAAACTAAATAGTAAAAATTAGCTCCATCTATCACATATAATCTGCAAACCATTTAACAAACTGTTTTTTTATTTCAACCTTGTTCAACAAATTTGTTCTTGAAATACTTATTTATATAAAAAAAATCTAAATTAATGAATGCAAAATTAAGGAAAAGTAAACAAAAAATGTGTTTTAGTCAGTGTTTTCGTAAAGCTACTTACGTAGTAAATAATTCATGTATAGTACGTTGAAATATGTAATGTAACATTTCGACAACAATGTCATATTAGCATTTGGCCAAGTGTTAAGTTTATGAAATTAAATTCGAAGAGTGCTAGGTTCGAGTCCTTGCTGTTATTTGGGAATTCGGTTTTCTTTTTTAAACATAATTTTATGGTGAAAGTGAGTTGGTTTTTTTGTTACCTCTTCACGTTTTATGTACCTACTGAACCAATCTTTCTAAAATTTCAAATACACATACCTAGTTAGAAGGACGGAGAAGGACATACCTTTCATCCCGGGAAAAGCACTGTTCCCGAGGAAAATTCACGCGGGCGAAGCCGCGGGCAAAAACTAGTGTTATAATATAACATGGGAAATTTCACATGCATTTCGAACAAGTTGTTAGAATAATGGTTACGTACGTACAGACGAAGTACGTCAAAACGAGAAAGACTGTTCAAATCTCCTCTGTGATATTTTTTTTTTTTTTTTAAATTCTAATACATTATTTTATATTTTTTTACACTAGCTGCGCCCCTGGGCTTATTTGGGCTATATATATATGGGCTTACCCTATTTGCTATTCCCGGTATTTTATTACCCGTATACCAAATTTCATCGAAATCCGTCCAGTAGATTTTGCGTGATTGAGTAACAAACATCCTCACAAACTCACAAACTCATATCCAAACTTTCGCATTTATAATATTAGTAGGATACAACATAAGAAGAAAAAATATACACAGTCTGTCAAGAAATAAATTTAGTAGTGTCGTGGGTAAAAAGTGAACCAACATTATCCGATACATAAACGGTACAAATTAGAAAAAGAGGCGCCCTCTTGTCTGTCGGCTTTCTTATCGGAGTATAATTAGAACTTCAGAGAAAAATTCGCAGGTTCGATCCCCAGTACATTTTTTTACTTCATTTTTTATTTGGTAATTATTTTGTATTAATAATTTTTTTGACCATTAATGAGTGTATTAAAAATGTATTTGTTCAAGAATAAGCATTTTTCGTGATTCACGTCGCTCTCATGTCGCAAAGCAGCATCGTGCTGTTTTGACGACTTTTTAAGAGCGCCATCTAGTTCTTGATTTGTATAACAACCTCCATGTTGTTATATTTTACGTAAGTAAATTTGTGGAGCAATTTGACATGCGTCTGCCTTGTCTAAATGCCACCGGCAGTCTGAGGACAGAGAGGTAAGACGAGTTGCCATATGAACGACAAGGAAGGTATGATGTTTCCATTAAAAATTGCGTTGGACCTAGGTGAATAATGTTATAATTTAAGATTGTGTAGTAATAAATAACTTGTTTTAAAAAATTCTTTAATTATAAATTCAGTTATCATATGAACTAAATAAATGTTGAATAAAATATTCAAAATATCATCGTATTACTGAGTTTTTTTGGTAATTTAGGTACAATGTTTAGGATTATTTTTTATCGAGCAAACTTAGTCAAATCATGTTTTCGGTTCTTGTAGTGTGTTGCTAATTTCCTAATCTATTATTAGCAAAAATTTCAGAACTGTACAGTAAGTGCAAGCAAAGTAATTTGGTAGGCAAAACGCGAAATTCTGTCCCTTAATCTTTTTTTTTTTTATAAAATAATAGCTGGTATCGTCGACTACGTTCGCCACCTTCTCATGGGACCTTCTTCATAGCAAATTCTGCCTCAAAATCAATCAAAATACTAACATTATATTCTCCTTAGCATTTTGATTATTGATAAAAAACATCTAAAGCGCGGCTTAGCGCGGCGCGGCAATAAATGCCGTGACGAAAATATTAAATTTGCCGGGTGTCCCATGATGGCAAACTTTTTATTTTCTAAAATATCGCAAAATTTTGCTCTATGCTCGGTTTACACAGTTACCAATTTCTCTTTAAAAAATAATTAAAAACAAAGCAATTCGCTCCCTCTTCCGTAAACTTTTGTATTTCTCTCAGTGCTTCGTGTCGTCGCTTTTCTTAGAATCCTTTGTGGAGTCATAAGTGGAAATTTATCTCTTTACCTTCATTGTTCTATAGTTAGAGTCCGTACGTGTAAATGTTTTATTATACGATTCATTACACAGATTTGTGGCTTTGAGACGTGGTTTTACAGCATTTTTGCAGTTTAATTTACGAGTTAGTTCTTAGTTAGTTAATTGGAACTCGTGTTTTAGAAGAAGCTTGTAGGTAATAATATCCTTTATTCGACAACTACTTTACAATAAATCAAAAACAATTTCATTTTTTCTGTGTTATTTGTTGTCCGTCTGCCCATTGACAAAGGCCTCCAACGTTTTCCACGTCTCTCTGTCTCCGGCTCTCCTAGTCCAAATTGCTCCAGCCAGTTCCATGATATCGTCTATCCATCTCTTATAAGGTCTCCCTCTTTTCCTTGTCAAGTGCCTTGGGTACCAGTTCATTAACGTTCTTGACCATTTATCTTTGCCTCGAGCTTGTAGGTAAATATAATGTTATTTTATTTACACTCATGTCGAAATATTTGAATTACGAATTTGAAGATGGTTTTATAAAGACGTGCTTTATAAATGCACATACATAAATTAAAAAATAAAAGTCATAATAGTAATGCCAGCAGTATCATAAAATAACTTTTTAATTTTTAAAGTACACTTTTACTTTTTAATTTATTAAATTAGGCTATAGTTTTAAGCTGAATGTAAAAAAGAGGCGCACGCATTCGTAGTTTAAACTTAATTTCCCGCTATAAAATTTTTCTTCGTTATACCTAGCTACCAACTTTGTTTAATTTTAATTTATGAGTGAAGATAAAGTAGTGAATGCAACTGTACATAATTAGGCATTAAAACACTCGTGTGAAAACCACACTCATGTTTTAATGCCTCTCATTATGTATCAGTTGCATAAACTACTATTATCGTTTAGTTTTCAAAACAGAAAAGAGAAATTTAAATTGGCTGGATTATTAATTACTAGCTTTTGCCCGCGGCTTCGCCCGCGTGAATTTCCCACGGGAACATTGCTTTTTCCCGGGATAAAAAGTAGCCTATGTGCTATTCCAGGTCATTATCTACCTCTGTACCAAATTTCATCGAAATCCGTCCAGTAGATTTTGCGTGATTGAGTAACAAACATCCTCACAAACTCACAAATTCACAAACTCACAAACTCACATCCAAACTTTCGCATTTATAATATTAGTATGGATAAATGATACATACATAGATAGATTAGATAATTCAAAATTAATTATAATTGCACATCAACTATGCATGTGACTAGAAAGTTAAGTGGCGCAGCAGTGGTTAAGTGCTTTGTCCTTTTTGTCTGAGCTAAAAGTCTTGATTTTTTATTGCTTTTTACCATTTATTAACTACTATTGTAAAACTTTGATTAATTATGGCAGAACAAAAACACTCCAGCTTCAGCAACAACTGCATATTGTTAAAAGTTTTGATTGGTGTTGTTTTATTTTTACCACCCTTCAGAATGCAGAGAATTATAGCATAAAAACCTAGATTCCTGATATTAAAAATGGAAATAATTTTATTTATTTAAACTTTATTGTACACACATACAAAAGTACAGTACAAAAAAGCAGTGTCTCACAGTCAAATCTTAGGGTTGAGCAGAGAGTTTATGTGTAAATAAATCCTATTATACAAATTATTATAATTAAATTATTTTTCATATTTAATTTTAGTTTTTTTTATATTAGTGTAAGGGAACGAGCAAAGGTGTCTAATTTTGCCCAGCACAGTTAGTATCTTATTCATATCTATACACATACATACAAATAAATATAATAGAAGTGTCTGTCTGTAATTATAAAATAACTGCAAAATTTTAATTGCATTGTGTTATTTACCCGTTACCAGTACACAAACATTTTATTTTAATTTTTTGTCTGTCTGTCGGTCTGTTTATCTAAGGTAATCTTCGAAAATCTTCGGATTTTCGCGGGAGGGTTAAGAAAGTTATAGATTAACAAATAGGGTAGTTTTTATTCCGGAAATATTTAGGGATCGGTAGTGAAAATTAAAAAAATCTAAAGAAATGCATGCAGGCGAAGCCGCGGGTAAAACCTTGTATATATTAATATAATAAGAGCCGTTACGAAAACCACACACGTCCTCAGTGAAATCTGGCAAAACAAAAACACAACCTCCTTTATGTGCCAAGTTTCCCGCGCTCAGACGTTGGTTTGGGACGAACTTACTTTTAATTTTGTTTTAAGACTTCTTGGGCTTCTTGGTTATCTTGAAATGTTTTAAAAATATTATATTCATATTGCTGACTAGCCTGTGCTCGCGACTTCGTCTGCGCATATCTCAGGTTCTAAGCAGCGTATCATGATGAAATTTACGCCAGCTTTTAAGTTAGACCTTCTTTTATACAACAGTGAAAACCGCATCAAATTTGGTCCAGTAGTTTTTGAGTGATTCGCGTACAGAGACAAAGAGAAAGACAGTCAAAATTTTTACAAAAACTGGTTTTCGCTTCTTTTGGCCCCATAAAAGACCTTTCATAGTTTTTTTTCTTAAAAATCTTCTTTGTACAGATACAGACCACTTACATTTTTATTATATGTAGGTAGTGATAATACGCAATATGAATATAATATAATCATGATATGTCATAAAGGGACGGTGACCAGTAAACCACCAACTCGCTAGTCAGATGACATTGTTTGAATAGCGGGAAAGCGATGGATGAGACTGGCACAGGACCGTAAGAAGTGGCTCGAAAAAGCGAGGCCTATACCCAGCAGTGGGTTGATGTGGGCTGAATATGATGTCATGAAGGTATTTCAAGCGTACGGCGTGGATAAAGCATTTGGCTGGTGGCATAGGTTATATGTTTCTTACTCAATGACGCAGAATGTACAATGTAAACAAAAAATATTGTAGAGAAAATGGGATTAAATAGTATTGGTTTGATCGCTCTCAAGCATTGAAGTTTAATTGAATTCTGCCCCTTCTCTGGACGGATTTAGATAAAATTTGGTACACTGGTAGAAAATACCGGGAATAGTAAATAGGGCATTTTGTCTCGAAATTCCCACGGGAGCGAAGCACCGGGAGTTAATAAACTAATTTACTTACTAATTTTCGCACCATCAGCCGTGAGAATTATTTTTGTAGTTACCTGGAAAAAGAAAAATATTTTAATTAAATAAACCGAAATTTTATTTTGAATAAAAGTTAAGATTTCATTAAAATTGACAAAAATGTCGTTGCGTGTGTTTCATTCCACGTAATGACACCGGCAAGAGCATTGCTCATAGGTTGTAGTAGTTGATTAAATTGAAAAAACTTTCTTCCTAAATGTAATATCGACTCACCGAACACTGATAAACCCTGCGAGGTTTCCGCAGTTCGGTATATATTGTAATTAAAAAAAAACAATATACACTATATTGTTTTTTTTGCAACCTGTCACTATACCTGAATCTCCATTATCAGCTAAGCGTGGCCTTCGAGTCTCACGACTCTTGGCTCTGTCTATTTCGTAAGGGATAAAGACGTGATTCTATGTATGTATATTGTTTTTATGTTGAATAAATGATTTAAAAAATAAAGGAAAAATGAACTCTGCGTTTTTGAGTCTTAAACATCAAGTGAATCAGAGATCTTTTATTACGGAACGGATTATGCAGGTTCACAGTGATTTAGATAATATATTTCGGGTGGTCTATAGTTATAATACCATGTAAAGCCGGAACAGATTCCTAGTATATGTATAATGTACACATCCCACTACCTGTTAAAATTAAACTATACGTGCCCTAGCAAACATTTACCCCTAAACATTAAATTGCAGCGGAGCAAAATGCGAAATTTCACTAAATTTTTTCATTTACGTTAAAAATTAAGCGGTGAGGCGACTTAATGAGTATCAAACGAGGTCGGCACCTCCACTCCCTTGCTGTTTTATTCCCTTTCAGACTTTTGGTTGGAACCATTTACAAGCTTTATACCCGAATGCAAAGGAAGGGATATGTTTTTCGCGCGTATTTTGTATGTATTGAAGTAAAAACTTTTTGAGTTGAACACCTTTGTTAAAAACCTTCGTTAAAGTTGCGGCCCAGTTTACTTAATTTCTTTGATGACAGTTTACCGGGATACTTAACAGTGGAGGTGGTTGAAAATCTGATGACGGAACTGTCTGGTGACAAAAGGTCGGAGTACGAGTACTAACGCTGCAGTACAGCGAAGAATGACGACTACTAGGAATAATTGTCTACTCTAGAAGTGAAGTTTCGCGCTGGAGTACTTTGGACAACTTTGTACTACAGTATTTTTGTCAAAATGTTGAAGAGATTGCTTTTGAAAAACTTTTGTTTATTAACCTGCCGCGTGCGGAAGTCCTTGTTGCTCGAAGTTAACCTATGAATTGGGTTACGTAATTAGTTAGTACTAGTACTTTATAGCCAATGTAATTTGATATCATATATCATGTAACTGTTATTCTTTTATAAAATAAAATAAGGCTGCCTTTTGCACGTCATGTGATTGTTTAAGTGTTTTTATAGTTCATTGCTATTTTATTTATGAAAAAAAGGGTTATTTATCTATTTAAATCAGGACTTTTAGAAACAGTCCATTTTCAGACCAGTATTTGCCCCAGCTCTGTACCGGCGTAAGACAGGTATTCGTAATTCTCGAAGTATTCCAATTAAACAGCACAGTGGCGCCTCGGGCGGCGGCGCGGGGAACTAATGATTAATGGAGGACTCCATGTGAACACGCAAATACTTTCAAGTTGTTTTCCTTTGCGTGTTTACGTCTTTAAGAGAATTTGAGGATGTACATTTATGCTTTTCTTGCTTTTTTATTTGTTTGTAACGGATATAGTATTACGTCTTTATCCCTTACGGGAGAAACAGATCCTAGAGCGCTGAAAGGCTGCACTTAACTGGATTTATTTATTTTGAACACACTAGAAGCTTAGTAAGCTAATGCATGTTTATCTTGAAGTTTGGAGATTTTGATCTGTTCTTAAAACTGGCGACAGAAGGTGCAGTAACGACATTCTTATTTAATTTGTTCCAGTCTCTAACCACACAGTTCGATAGGCCAATCCCAAGACCCAGGCCAATCTGAAAAAGATAATTTTCCATCTTGACCCGATCGGGGATCAAACCCGGGACCACCCGTCGTGTGACAGTCCGGCGTGATGACCGTTGGGCCACGGAGGTCGTTGAATGTGGCATTCCCTATGTGGCTTGCCGGTTTACGCAAAACGTGGCCGTACCAGCGTAGGCGGCACTTTTGGAGGTTAAAGTAGTGAAATTTGATGAATTTGAGGATTGAAAATTAAAATTAAACATAATATTGTAAAAGAAAGACATTTATGTCAGTCATACTACAAGTATAAACACTGTAGGCTTCGAACCTGGGCCTTTCGATCACAGACATTAATCACCGGACCGCACCGCTGGCTTTCCAACTGGTTAAACACAAAGCAATAATTTAATTGAAAATTTGAAACCCGCTACGTCAATTCGTTCCAACAGAGAATAACAATGTTTATTGGAAAAGGATAAACCGTAGGCAGTTACGTGTTTATTTGCACAAAAAACCGGTCGTGATTAGAGGATGGAATCGCAAAAAGAATAACGGATACACGACACGAATGGGGAAACCAATGTTTAGGTTGTTTTGGCGGGTACGACTGTACTTCTATTTATATAGTAACTAGCTGTTGCCCGCGGCTTCGCCCGCGTGAGTTTCGCTTCGTAGTAACCTAAACTCCAGTACTTGAAATTTCAGCCGTTATCCCGTGTCCCGCGGGAATATATTATTATGTTGATGAACGGGAATTCAATATTTATACGTCAGTAGAAAATGCTCATCAGGTTGAACAACTTTTGCTAAGGCGCCATTTCCATATATGTAATAGTGTAGCTGGTCTCTTGGAGTTCTTCATCATATGATTCTAATCTTCGATTTTTATACGTCAACAGAAAATGCTCGTCAGATTGATAAACTTTTGCTAAAGTACCATTTCCATATCGCTTATAGTTTAGCTGTTCTGTTATGGTTCTTTATCAGGTGTTCCAGTTTTCGAAATGAATTATAGCCTATATGTTGCACAGGTTTGATAGCTATACAACAAAAAAAGTTTCTTTCAAATCCGTTAAGTAGTTTTTGCGTGAAACGCGTACATACATACAGACAGACAGACAGACAAGAAATTCCAAAAAAAAAATTTCCTTTCTATTATTCTTTTTAGGTGTCCCTCTATCCATTACAGTCAAAAATACCAAAAGTACAGACAAAATATTTTTACTGTTTTATTATATGTATAGACTAGCTGTTGCCCGCGGCTTCGCCCGCGTGAATTTCCCCCGGGAACAGTGCTTTTTCCCGGGATGAAAGGTATCCTATGTCCTTCTCAGTACTACTATGTGTATTCGAAATTTCGGAAATATATTATTGGTTCAGTAGATAAAGCGTAAAGAAGTAACAAACAAACAAAAAAACTCACTTTTACATTTATAATATTAGTTAGGAATATTATAAATGCGAAAGTGAGTTTGTTTGTTTATTTATTTGTTTGTTTGTTACCTCTTCACGCTTCATCTACTTAACCAATCTCCTTGAAATTTCGCATGCACATAGTTAGAAGCACTGAGAAGGACATTATGGTACTTTTCATCCCGGGCTAAGCACTGTTCCCGTGGGAAATTTACGCGGGCGAAGCCATGGGCAAAAGCTAGTACATAAATAATATATAAAGGCCCCGCCAGGAGATCGTAGAAACTTTGTAAACAAATAATAGTGGTACGCAACATTTGGGTCAAATCAAATATATTTATGACAGATAATATGAGCCAATTAAGAATGAAATTCATATAATGTAGAACAGTAATCAAACAATAAAATATTAAAAACTACTTTTAAATTGCTAAATTTAAGAGAATACTACTGTTTATATTTATTTTAGAATGAAAAACATGCCACCATTTTTATTATCATAAAACAAAATATTATACCATGAAATGAGAACAAAATAATGGGCTTTTATTTTTATTTTTTAATAAATCAAAATAATAAATGATGACCGATTTATTTCCAAATGGAAATGTTTACACTCAGCTTTTTATCGCTGACGTATAATCCGACCAATTGAAATTGCTCGTTGGTTTCATATCACTCGCCTTTTAATCGAAGTATATTTCACTTAGTCGGTTCAAAACTTTTCTTTTAAACTTTTTTTAAAATGCTACATAATGTACATCAACGTCTTTAAGTATAGCGTCTGTGGTTAATGCTAAATGAATCGCCCTGTAAGCTCCAATCAGGGTAAAATCAATCCTCCATTGCAATCAGTGCTCTGCTCATCCTCTGAGAGATATCTATCTATTAAAATAAATTAAAGCCAGAGTTGAACCCATCTTGAGATTTCTTGGCTGGAGTTCGAATGAGCTACAATGTTGGTTTATTTAATAAAATAATATTGCAATGCTATTTATTATTTACTAGCTTTTGCCTAAGGCTTCGCGCGCGTGAATTTCCCACAGGGACAGTGCTTTTTCCCGGGATGAAAGGTACCCTATGTCTTTCTCAGTACTTCTAACTATGTGTTTGCCTCAGGAAGATTGGTTCAGTAGATAAAAAGTGAAGAGGTTACAAACAAACAAATAAATAAACAAACAAACATACAAACTAAAAAAAATACTTTCACATTTATAATATTAGTTTAATTTAATATTCTGCCTGATACAAACAAATGAATAAATATAATTCCAATAAATAACCTACAAAACTAAATGAAACGCATATTCTGTGTAATTCGACCAAAAGGAAGATCAAATCTTATAAAAATCCCGAAAAAAGCCTAAGTATCAAAGTTTACCTAATTAACATTTTTAAATGCATAAGTAAAAGATTGATTGGTTGTAATCTAGTGATCAATAGGCAAAATTGTTGTCTAGGACGTTTAAACTTTGGTACATCTGTTATTTTATAGAAAAAGTTGATCAATATACATCCAAAATAACTGTGTACAAAGTTAAAACTTTGTTACATTTGTTATTTTATAAAAAAGGTGTAAGTTTGAATTGAGTTTCAAAATTAAAGTGAAAGTAATTCCAACATATTTCGGTAAAATCAATTCAGTGTATTTCAGTAAACAGCTAATGTATTATGACGAAATTCATTGCAACTTCGGTACTATTACAGCCACATAGAGGACATAGCTTGATGTACAGTTACGTGTACTGATAGAATTTCTAGGAACACACGTAAAATATTTTCATTGGCCATATTGAAAAGTTAGAATAAATTGGAAGTCAAAAGCAGTGTATAAAATTATGAGAATTAAAATTTTGAAACTTCTTCTAAATCTTACCTTTTTTATAGGCGGGCCTGTAGCGTAGTGTATTTTTTCTTTGTCTGTTAGAGTTACATTTTCATGACGAGGTGTAGATTGCCTACGAAAAGTATGATGCTACGGCGTAGCGCATCTACGTGTCTACTGTCTACGCCGTAGACCAACATTCGTAGCTTCACAGATGTTTGTACTCAGTTAGAGGTTACCTAGAGACATCTTTTAGGAGACATTTAAAAAAATGTATGAGTTGTCTCTTTAGGGTCAATAGAAGCCAATTTTGTATTAAAATATTTGTCTGTTTGTCGTATGTTTGTACTCGAATCTCGCAAAAACTACTGGATGAAATTCGATGAAAATTTCACAGTTATATTACTGAAAGCTTATTCTGAACACAATTCAAATAAAAAATTAAAAAAAAAAGAATCAGTTAACATGTCTCGTTGAGAGTCACAAAAATGTTTTCAATATATTTTTGTAACAAAGTTTTGAAATTTATTAAACAAATGTGACCGGTTTGTTTTGTAAAAACATTTTGACTACGGCGCAAAGAAGAAAAACGTGTAAATATGGTTCCGAATTGTTTCATTTTTAACTAGCCACCCGGGACTTCGTTCCCGTGAAAATTTCGAAAAATCCTCTCTTAGTGCTCCCCTACTCTCCCTAAGGAACCTACATGTCAAATTGAACTTCCTACCCCCAGTAGTTTTGGCTATGCATTGTCTGTCAATCACTCAATCAGTCAGTCAGTAACAAAAGAATCCTAACTAATTATTATAAATGCGAAAGTGAGTTTGTTTGTTACGTCTTCACGCTTTATCTACTGAGCCAATCATCCTGAAATTTCGCATACACATAGTTAGAAGTACTGAGAAGGACACAGGATACCTTTCATCCCGGGAACAAGCACTGTTTCCTTGGGAAAATCACGCGGGCGAAGCCGCGAGCAAAAGCTAGTTTTGTATATATTGATTGATGGATTACACAGACTGTGAAATTTGTAGAGGAAAATAAAATTATCACAAAACATTTCCAAGAATTTTTAGAGCGCTTCAGTAATGAACTAACGGGGCGGGGGTAAAATTAATGGGGTATTTTTAGTTCAGTGTCGTTAGGGAACATAATTACATGAGAAATTTTGAAATGCTAGCTACTTCTTACCCGTTGTCCTAAGTGAGCGTCAAAAGCAGCAAGGCAGCGCGGTGCGACGCGGTAAATTTCCAATGTATGTACGTGTACACTTGCGGCCTATGTAATATTGACTTGTAGCACAGCATAGCATAGCGCCGCGCAGCGTTCTATCTCTCACCTAGGACGTCGGGTTATCCTAACTAATATTATAAATGCGAAAGTGAGTTTGTTTATTTGTTACCTCTTCACGCTTCATCAGTTGAACCAATTGTCCTGAAATTTGACACATAGTTAGAAGTACTGAGAAGGACATAGGATACTTATCAAAAGCTTGTTCTTTAAAAATTAAGGACGCACCTAGCTCTATGATAAATTACTTATGTGCAGTAATGTATTTTGTATTGTATTATAAATCATAAACAATATATTTTCAATCTGCTGGTGTATTTCTACTCGTTCTATTCTCTTTTCTATTACCCATTTTTCTCGCACGAACGCCCCCTAATATTAATATTAGCTTGATAATATTAATACAACCTACCTAATATTTGGGAATATTACGCGAGCGCCCGGCGAACGCCTTATTACTGAGGAACAAAGATATAAAATGCTGAAAGAGTTCATTAAAATTTTAAATTTGGAAAGTTTGTGCATACTCGCTCTAGGTATAAATACGCAATTTGTATTCTAAAATAGTTTAAAGTGGAATATAAATATAGTGTAGCTTTTAAACTGATTATTTGTAATTTTTTTCATAAAGTTTGGATCCTGGAATTAAAGTATGAAAAATAGCCTCTAAAGAATTATAACTTGCTTGTGAAATAGTCTTCTTATTTTCTTTACCTATAAATGTACGCATCCTAACTAATATTATAAAAGAAAGTCACCTATAATTAGGTCACAAATTGATCTGTCCATAATGTTTGGTGCAATAAAGAGATTTTATTTACTACTAGCTTTCCCCCCGGCTTCGCCCGCGTGAATTTCCCACAGGAACAGTGCTTTTTTCTCGGGATGAAAGGTACCCTATGTTCTTCTCTGTACTTCCAGCTATGTGTATGCGAAATTTCAGGAAGATTGGTGCAGTAGGTAAAACGTGAAGAGGTAATAAACAAACAAACTCACTTTCGCATTTATAATATTAGTTAGGATAAACGAAGGTATGAAAAACCTAACTCCATGCGCGAGGTAAAAAAGACCCATTTAGTAACTTAAGCTCCGTTGAAAGCAAACGTAATTAGTATGCAGCCTCAAATATTACCAGGCGGGCATGGGTTAATAGATTCTATGTACTCATAGTTTTGGTAATGACCTAGGTCAGAAATAACTGGTTTCGCAGCGCGCGACGCGAAAATGAAGGCATTTTCCAACACATTTTGCCCGTTTTCAAGCTAATTTTCGCTTATATTGAGCTAAATTTCTGGATTATTAAGTTTTTAGTGCTTTGATTATTAATAAGCTGTACGCTTTTAATATAAAATGCTCTGCTTTTAAACTCAGCTATACGTTTATTTATTACGTAATAATTTTACCTCGTATTTCTAATATTAATTTTAGCATTAAATAAAGCTTAGTTATCTTGAGAGCGTCTAAAAAATCTTCATTATATTTTCCCATTTTTATGAGGTTCTTACTAATTGCTGCGGCTCAAAGTAGCCTACGTCACTCTCCAGTTCTAGAGAACTATCTCCACACAAAAAATAATCAATCAATTGCTTCGTTTTGAAAGAAAGATAAACAAACAAACAAACACACAGTATGGATTCTTACGAAAGAAATCATAAAGTAAGTTAAGTAAGTAAGTTCTAAATGCAAAAGTTTGGATGTGTGTGCGAGTGGATTAAATCAAACTAGACAGATTTCTATACTAGTCGCTAATTATACAGGATGTTTTTTAAATCATTGGCATCCTTTCTACTGGTGAAAGTACTCATGAACATGAGCAACTTTTTGTATGGGACCGACTCAATCCGATGGAAAAAAAAATCAGCTGTTCCATATATTTCGGGTGAGTAGGTATTGGAAAATAGTATGGAACAGCAGATTTTTTTTTCCATCGGATTGAGTCGGTCCCATACAAAAAGTTGCTCATGTTCATGAGTACTTTCACCAGTAGAAAGGATGCCAATGATTTAAAAAACATCCTGTATAATTAGCGACCCTGTAAAAACACCCTGTATATCAACTACTTTTTTTAAGCACACTTGTTAGGCGGCTACTTGTCATGACAGCCTGTGCCGTCACCACTTATTTTTACTGTAGTCTATAACTTACTGACTAAACTCTATCTACGAACTTGTCATAATAACTTTAACATAAATTATTCCCTGATAAAGTTAAGTAAATTGCCAGACATCGATTATATTGTTTTACAGGGAATATCTGGGAACAATACGAGTGGAAAACACGTGAAAGCCAATTGCGTTGAACACGGCTGATTGTAAGAGCGTTGTTAGCTGCAAATTGAATGGCCGCCATTGTTCAAACTTTGTCATGCCGGCGTAGACTTCCAAAAGACCAGACATGCTTGGTTCTGGGTATGTTTTCTGTGTCCATCGGACCCACGATACAAGCGCATAGTGTGGACTGATGAGCATTGGCCATTTATTTTTTATCTACAATAGGCGATGGGATAGCAACCTGTCACTATATCTGAATCTCCATTCCATCAGAAAGCCCACTTTTTCCATCAGAAATTCAGCTAAGCGTGGCCTTCGAGTCTCACGACTATTGGCTCTGTCTACCCCCCATTTTAGCCCCATTGGCTATTGGGCTAAAATGGGGGGTCAAAATTTACCGGGCCATTGGGGGTTAATTTTACCGGGCCATTGGTGGTTAATTTTTTTTTTCCCTTTTTGGGATAAGTCCGCCATTGTACGCCTCTCTTTTTGTATCACTATGTTTTGTATTTTTCTTGTGTTTATGTGCAATAAAGAGTTTACAAACAAACAAACAAACAAAAAAGTAGCCGATGTTTGACCCCGGGTCTTCAACTATAATACCAAACATCAAAATCGGTCCCGCGGTTGAGCCGTGAAAGGGTAAAAAACAGTCTTTTGCATTTATATTAGTATGGAAGTATGGATCTATGTGATCGGAATCTACGTGATGAGGTCTTGGCCAATCACTCGTACTCATTGGCCAATCGACATGTATCGCCCAGTTTTCTTGCTTATGCATAGATACAGCTTCTTTTTCTTTTTATTTAAGAGCTGTGCTCTTTTCTACTGAAAAGATCACAGCTCTTAAATAAAAAGCATATACGCACACCTCTGTATTCTCGGCTTTACATTTAAGGTCTTAATACGACACGACACGCCTGCCTTCTCTTTCGGCACAGAATTAATATTAGTACTATGTACTTTCGGTTGGCTTACATAACTCTTTCTCGGACTCCCTGGACCTTCTTCACTTCACCTTCCCTTCAATTATATTTTTAAAATGGTCATACAACGCAATGTTGTAACGAAATTGGAAAGAACAAAGTAGGTAGGTTAGGTTAGCTTCCTAATAGACGAGTTTGGAAGGAGATAGGTGAGACCGTTGCCTACCAGTGGGTCAAAATAGGTAAAAAAAATACGTTTGTGTTCACCTAAGAGTTTCCCCTTGTTAGCAAAAATTCCAGTAAACAATTGCGGAATAGTTCTAAGGCAGAGGTCACAACGAATGTTTTTTTATTCTTTGTCTCGTAAAAGCAAAGGAAATGAACTTAGAATTGTTTGCTTTGTTATTGTTCATCCGCAACTTGGTCAACCGAAAGTTGTCCGAAAAATAACTAATTTGAACTACAAACAGACGTAAAAATCATATTGCGGTGCCAAGTATATTTTCGTTTATGTATTTAGGTATACACAACAGATTGTAATCTACAAAAATTCACACAGTACCTATTTTATATAGGTTTTGAGCCAAATTGTGACCCTAAAACGTGTACACAACATGACACCATTCGAAAACCTAATTTCACACGATTTTAAAAGTAAGTAGCAAAACCGCTACAGAAGTAAATTTTTTCACATGCAGTTCTAAAAAATACTAAACTAGGTATTTAGGGCGATTAGAATTCACGCGGACAAAGCTGAGGGCAAAGCTAGTATGGAAATATTTACATAAATATCTAAAGCACTCACCTTGATGAGAATTTACAATCAGGATAAAAATATGGGCTCATAATGGAACTGGGGGGCGATTTCCAATCTCATCCATATGCGCAAATCACACAAGCGTATCCAAGACATATATAGTACAGTCAAAACAGTATGTTTTGATATACTACATACATTCGGCAGTAATAGGGGGCGTATTTGTAATGAATGGAGGAGGATTATGTTAACTGTATAATAAGTATATCTAAATCCATTTATTCGAATTTTAATATTGTTGAAGTAGAACCTACTATCCTAATCCTAAATCGTACCTAATACGAAAGTAAGTTTGTTCGTTCATTTATTTGTCTGTTTGTTTGTTACCTCTTCACGCTTTATCTACTGAACCAATCTTCCTGAAATTTCGCATACACATAGTTAGAAGTACTGAGAAGGACATAGGGTACCTTTTCTCTCCTGGGAAAAACACTGTTCGCGTGGGAAATTCTAGTAGATTATATACCTAAGTACTGACCAAAATATTACAAAAACCAAGGAATTTAGTTGGACAAATTTCTGTCGTTATTATGTTTGATAGTTATGAAATAGTCGACATAAAAATACACAATACAATGGCGTACTTCCAAAAAGTAAAATAACTATATTCCAAAACGAAAAAAGGATAAATTTGGCACGAAAAAGATTGCAAAAATTGTCGCGTAAGTTAAATAAATTCAGAGGGCAAAAATATGTAAGAGATAAGACGGTGTTTGCGTTCGAATAAGCGGAAAAATCCGGTCTGAACCAGTTAGAACTGCCTGCAGCCGGCAGTGCTAATGCCGGGATTATGAGGTGTATGCGCTCTCTTTAGAGATTTTGACTTGTAATTTGATGCAATTCATACGAGTGGAACTACATTTTTGACTGAAATTTTAGTTCTTTCTCATTTTTAACTGAGAATTTTGTAAAATATATATCTTTAATACTTAGGTTTGATGCTGTAAAAGGTAGGTACATAGTACTAGGTACTTTTAGAACTAATATACGTACTTATAATAATTTGAATTAAAATATATTAAATTAATTAAAACAGATTTTTTAAAAGGTAAAAGCATGTTTTGTGTTAAAATTATTTTATTTTTAAACGAGCGAGCGAAGCGAGCGAGGGTTTTAATTTTAGTTGGGGCGAAAACATATTATTGTTTGTATGTATGTTTGTTCCGCGATAACTCTCGAACCGTTGAATTAATTTCGATGATATTAAGAATACGCGTAGCAACTATCCAAAGAATTTTTAAGTTCGTTGCGCAACAAAATCGGTTCAGCCGTGTTTGAGATATACGCATATTTTTAAAATAATAATCGCTAGGTCTAAGTTCGCGGCGAACCGCTAGTTTTCATCATCATCATCATGCACAGCCTTCCGTGACCCACTGCTGGGTATAGGCCTCCTTCTGTCTACGACAACCTAGTCACTAGTTTTATTTTTATTTTATTTTTAAAGAGTCTCTTCTGGTCTCTTTATAATCTACAGTTTACGAGTGGTATAAACATCCAGGTGCTATTAAGCATGCATACAAAATTTTAATTGGCTTTTTACGTTGCAGTAAATTATGAAAATATATGAAAGGGTGAAATTATACTAAGCTAGCTTGTGCCCGCGAACTTCACCCGTAATGTACTATTGTTAATATCTTAGGTTCTATTCTAAGTGACGTATCAGGATAAAACCTACTTCAACAATATAACTGTGAAAACCGCATCAAATTTCGTCCAGTAGTTTTTGCGTGATGCGCGTACAAACATACACACATAAAGATAATGACCCTTCATTGTTTTTAGGGTTCCGTAGTCCGACAAGGAACCCTTATAAGATCGTTCAGTCCGTCCGTCCTAGTCTGTCACAGCAGAATATCTTCTACGTTTATGGACTGATTTGCATGTATAACTTGGTTCGAGGATACTTCACATACAGATCTCATTTTTAAAAATACAAAAAATTAAAATTACCCCTTTTTAAGGGTACCTCCCCATACATGTAAAGGGGGGGTGAATAATTTTTTGAGTGCACCCCCTTGTGTGGGGTATCGTTGAAAATGACTATGAAAATAAGGTAGGGATTCCATACAACACTTTTTTATCAGCTTTACCATTTGCGAGATATAGCCCGCCAAAGTAACAAGGTGTAATTAAAAAAAAACCCTGTAGTTTCTAAAGTCTTGGACCTATAAACTTCAAATCACTCACGTAAAGAAACAGGCGCGGAATGTTTTATTTAAAATTATTTCGGGTATCCTGTGATGAATAATTTTGAAATTATAAATAAAATAAAAATATGTACTTTTTTCCAAAAGAACAGTATAGACTAAATTTTTTTTTACATATTTTGATGATGATGCAAGAAATGCAATGCCAAAAATGACTACGGAACCCTACTTTATGCGTGGTCCGACACGCACTTGGCCGGTTTTTTTTTATATGCTCGTATCTCCTATGTTCAGACACAGCCCAGTTACAGTTTTACTATATGTATTGATTGATTGACTATTGACTAGCTGCAACCCCGGCTACCATTGAATTAAAGCTGTGATGGCTCACCCGTTGTCCTGGGTGAGCGTCAGAAGCAGCAACGCATAGATAGGTTGAGTGTGGGTGGTGTTTGTCGATTAACTATTAATTAATCTAATACTTGAAGCGGTGGTGGCCGAGTGGTAGGGACGCCTGCCTGGGTCCCAGGTTCGAATCCTGCCCGTGCTACATTAGTTTGTATAACAATCTGACTTATATACTGTTAGATTTATCGACCGCCATCTTCCGGTGAATGAAAACATTGTGAGGAAACCTGCACTCTAGTTGAAGATTATCAACGAGTGTGTGAAATTGAGAGGGCAATGGCAAACCACTCCATTAAAATTGTCAAGAGAGTCGTTGTGTGTGTCGTTCCATATAATGACCACGACCCTCAGTCATGAGGAAATACGACTAAAGAGAGAATCTAATACATTATAGATACGTGTAGATACTTATTTTTTCGATTATGCTCATCGTAGTGTCGTATATAAGTGTAGTGCCTATTTTTCAACTCGCTCCATCGTGAACAAAGTGCTAACTCGCGCTCAAGCAACAGTTTCACAGGGGCGGGATAATGATTAGGAATCCTTTTTTGCCGCGGGCGAAGCCGCGGGTAACAGCTAGTATTTACATAAGTGAATGCTAGCAGATGAATACCCAGTGCCGAGAGAATCTTAATTTAAGTTAATAGTGTACTGTAAATATGTAAAGTTGTTTTTATTTTTAAATTTAAATTCAATTGTTAATTATTTTTTTATTTTTAAATGAAATGAAAATTATTTTATGTAAATAGGCTTAAAAATTGCACTTTTACATAGTCATATACTTAGTTGACGTCAGAAAATTATTTAAAGCTAAGGTTACCACCGCCTCCAAAGCGCAAGTAGAGAAGAGGCGACTAAACAAACTCCACTGCTGCATTAACTAAAGGGCCATTTAGACGGTGCAAGTTTCTTGAACATTCAAGAGCAATAATTGCATGCAATAATTGAAGTGCAAGAATTGACTTTCAATAATTGAAAGCAACCGTTTACCCATGTAAACAGAACACACTGGCAATTATTGAATGTCAAGATTTGCATTCAATAATTGCATTCCAGTTTTTTATTTATATCACCATGATATAAATAAAAAACTTGAATGCAAATCTTGACATTCAATAATTGCCAGTGTGTTCTGTTTACACCTATACAATTGTTTAGGCAATTTTTGCATTCCATTTTTGAAACACAGATTTGTATGGGCACGTGCCATTTTTTAGCGACTTGCTTTTAGAATTGCACGTATTTGCGTTGTCATATTTTTCATGCAAGAATTGAATGACATTTTCTGGCATGTATTGTTTACACCAAGAACAGTTTAGAATCCAAACTTGCATACCAGTTCAAGAATGTTACGTGTTGTTTAGACTATGCAAGTAAATTATTGCTTCAATTTAATCGTATTCAACAGGCAAGAAACTTGTACCGTCTAAATGGCCCTTTATGCTCTAAAAAAAAGCTCGATGAAGTAACAAAGCGTATTGAACCAGGTTAAATCTGTGTGATTCACCCTGAAAAATGATTACGAATTACTTAGGGTCGTACCGTCGCATTCAGATTTGGGCTGAAATAGAATGTTGATTAATGTACCGTCGTAATACTGAATAAATGTGAAAAGTATTTGGTGATATTGTACATGATTTATGACTTTGAGTTAGGAGTTAAGTTGAGGTCGCCGCGCTTTTGGTGCGTTGCCAGATGTAACTTAGAAGGAAAATCTTTGGGTTTTCATTCTAAATTCTTATTTCTAATAAAGTTTACAAATTTAGGAAAGCGTTGGATGGGAGCATGTAAATATCGGAATAATTTGTAAATGTAATGAATGAAAATCGTTATCCTTATGACTGATGGTCGTGGTCATTATATTATGAAATAAATCACATACAACGATTATCTTGGCAATTTTAATGGAGTGGTTTGCCATTGCTTTTTCCATTTCACACACTAGCTGATAATCATCAACCAGAGTGCAGGTTTCCTCACGATGTTTTTCCTTCACCGGAAGTAAGTGGTGGTCGATGAAAACTAATATAGGTTAGGTACATGAGTCAGAATGGTATACAAACCCATGTAGCACGGGCAGGATTCGAACTTGGGACTTTTGCAGACACAGGCGGGTGCCCTACCACTCGGCCACCACCGCTTAAGTTACAATACAAGTTAAAAATAACCAACCCTGAATAATAGTTTAAAATACTTTACACATTTTAAAGTCAATGTAGAGTGTAGTACCATTTCAAAGAGTTTTATTTTAACGAAACCCGGGAAGAAATCTTGTATTATGAGTGTTTTAGTACTCCAACCTTTTAGTGGAAAAGCTAATGAAGGGAAAGCTTTCTGAGTAATGGATATGGAGCTTTTTAGATGAAATTTAGACTTTTGGGTTGGGCATTTATTTTCATTCAGAGTTTGAAAGCAGTGTTCAAAAACTATGATTTAAATAATTGCTAAAGTAATTAAATTAATTCCATTGTGCTATTTATTATTAATAGTCACTCAAAATATAGGGATAACTTTTGGTTTTAGTTATAACAATTTGAATTAAAATCTTTAGCTTTAAGCATCCTATTGCCTAATCCATACTAATAATATTATAAATGCGAAAGTTTGGATGTGAGTTTGTGAAGATGTTTGTTACTCAATCACGCAAAAGCTACTGGACGGATTTCTATGAAATTTGGTACACGGGTAGAAAAATACCGGGAATAGCACATAGGGTAGTTTTTATCCCGAAATTCCCCGGAGCGAAGCCCCGGGGGGCAGCTAGTATATATATGTCGGAATAAAAACACATCACAACCGTCTTGAAAACTGTTTTAAAGCCATTGATTAACTAACAAAATAAACCACAGTAATTTAACTAATGTAATCGCTCCGACGACATATATTAGTTCAACCACGGAATTTCAACACTAATAACACCCGTATTCACAAACGTTTCCTTGACTTTCACTTCACTGACGTTTAACCGACTCGACCAATTTGGTATGATTAGCCCATATAAGGCATGTTCTTATGTATCATAATGGTTTTTTCACATAATTTATATAAGTGGAATATATTTGCGTGTTTAGTAACGGGTGAATTACTGTTCCCACAAAGTGAGCCCTTACATGACAATCCCCCGAAAATGGTAACCCAAAAATTTTCTTTACAATGATAGTAACAATCTCTACATATTCCATATATGTTATCTCCCATGTAATCTTTGTCATATAATATACGAAGTCATAAAATTCGAATTCAGAAAGCTCTGTAGATCAAACCACATGTCAAACCCCGGAAATGTTAACCAAAACCCAAAAACTTTAGATATCTACCTAGCTTTTCCATGTATGTTATCTTACACGTACTCTTTGTCCTATGACAATGAGGATTAGAACAAGAATTTATCGTTTATTTACCGTAGGTGACCGATTACTTTCTAAGAACGCACTTTTGTTTTATTTAAGTAGGCTTGATATGCGCAGCACGAAGGACTATATTAGAGATGTAAAATGACTGAATCTGACCAATTCTGACAGTCAATAACGATAAATGACCGGTCAACTATTGTCAAATTCAGTCAATTTGACTTTAAATGATCGGTCGCTTACTACTAAAGGAACTGAATGTAACAGTGACTAATCACAATTTAATTGTCATAAACTATGAACTTCACCCGAAATACTAGCTTAGGTTCCAAGCGGCATATTAAGATGACATCTATACTAGATTTTAAGTTATAGCTGTAGTTATAGTTGTAAGTTATATTTATCAATTACCGTAAACTGTTGCAACTTTTCACGGAATTTGACGTTTTTTGCGTTTTTTTCGGAACCTATTCATTTATGATTCTCAATTAGTTTTAAATGGAAAACAGACATAATAGCTTTTCATTGAGAAACCAAATCTTAACAATTTACACCCATTTTCTGAATTACAAAGGTTCGAAGTCGTAGGCAAAGTTGTATGTAAAAGACTCAAGTTTGTCTAGAAGGATAACTTGATACTTGTCGTTTCCGTTTATTTTTTTTACATTAGCATGAGACAACCTGATTGTCTCTGCCAGTTTAATCAGTACAATGTACCGTATAATTTTTTTTATTACAGCTACTAGGCCAAAAAGTTGTCGCAGGTTCTACATTCTACAGACTTTCCATACAAAAATGTCGTTGATTATAGGGTTGTCCCAAAGAATACAGATCCTTTATAGTCCTAATCCTTTATTAATCCTTTATATTTAAGAGTTAAAAACAGTACTTTTAATACAGCTTCTTTCATAAAACATCACAATTTTAATGTGTAACTTTTATCTAGTTTAGAAAAAGAGAACAATAACAATTTTATTGCTTTTTGGTAATAATGTCTCATCGTTATTAAATCAAAAATAATTTCTTTAAAAATATTTGAGTAGATATCGTTTTATAAATTTAAAACTAACACCGTAAATGACTGTCAGTCAAATTCAGCCACTTTGATCTTTTTCATCTCTAGACTATATTGACCTGACAAAAATAAATAAATTATGAATGATGATGTCCGAAGCGCAATTAATTTCATTGTGTATAAAAAGTCGCTCTCGCCCGAAACGCACACAGACCGGCCACGCCCAATTCATGACATCCGCCCGACATGTTGTCTATTCGAGTTGAATATTGAAACGTCAAATCAAAGGTAGGTCGATAGGTACCTTGAGATGGCATATGTTAAATTGAAATATGTATAGCAGCTGAATGGATAAGTAATTTATAAAAATACTAGCTGGCGCCCGCGGCTTCGCCCGCGTGAGTTTCGCTTAGATGAAAAATCTATCTTGGAGCTTTTCATCAGATGTTCCATAGATCTTCAATTTTTATACGTCAGCAGAAAATGCTCATCAGGTTGAACGATTTTTGCTAAGGCGCCATTTTCATATATGTTATAGTGTAGCTGGTCTCTTGGAGCTTTTCATCAGATGTTCCAGATCTTCAATTTTTATACGTCGGCAGAAAATGCTCATCAGGTTGAACGATTTTTGTTAAGGCACCATTTCCATATTACTTATAGTTTAGCTGTTCCGTTATGGTTCTTCATCAGGTGTTCCAGTTTTCAAAATGAATTATAGCCTATATGTTGCCCAGGCTTAATAGCTATACAACAAAAAAAGTTTCATTCAAATCCGTCCAGTAGTTTTTGCGTGAAACGCGTACATACATACAGACAGACAGACAGACAGACAGACAGACAGACAGACAGACAGACAGACAAGAAATTCCAAAAAATTTTTTTGCTTTCTATTGTTCTTTTTAGGTCTCCCTCTATCCATTTCAGTCAAAAATATTAAATGTACAGACAAAATATTTTTACTGTTTTATTATATGTATAGATTGGCCTGTTTTGATAGATTGCATAACAAACAAGAGTTCCTAATACATTTGTCGTGGTGCAGAGCCACCAATAGGTTTTACATTCATATATACTAGTGGTTCGCCGCGAACGTAGACCTCGTGGTTGTTATTTATTAAAAATATGAGAACGTAAATTTACTGAACCAATTAGAATTTTCAGTAAAATACGGGATTCTGTTAAAACAAAAATGTAAGGCGCAACGCATTACATTATTCAGTTATTGCGCGGTTGAGGAGAACAGATTTTCCAATCTTTTTTCTTCATCTATTCTGAGCTGCAACAACTTCATTTTTTAATTTTTTCCAAGCGGATATAATCAAAACCTGGATCAAATATAATATCTGTAAACCGTTTTGATCTCGAAAGAGCTACGTATGTACATCCGGCTGCCAACTCTTTTACGCCAATGTCCACGACTACTTTATCCAAAGTAAGTGATTTATAATCGAGTATACATCCCCGAGTTGACCCCCTGTTGACGATATAAATCAAAGATCAGGAACATCTGATGAAGAACTCCAAGAGACCATCTACACTATAACATACATGGAAATGGGTCCTTAGCAAAAGTCGTTCAACCTGATGAGCATTTTCTGCTGACGTATAAAAATTGAAGATCTGGAATATCTGATGAAGAACTCCAAGAAGTCAGCTACTTTATAAGATACAAGCTTTCGCCCACGGCTTCGCCCGCGTTAATTTCCTACAGGAACAGTGCTTTTTCCCGGGATGAAAGGTACTCTATGTCCTTATCCGTAATTCTAACTATGAGTATGCAAAATTTCAGGAAGATTGGTTCAGAAGATAAAGCGTGAAGAGGTAACAAACAAAAAACCAACAAACAAACAAACTCACTTTCGCAATTATAATATTAGTTAGGATATGGAAATGGCGCCTTTGTGTAAATCGTTCAACATGATGAGCATTTTTTGCTGAACTACAGTTTGGAACACAAAAAATTTTTTCATCTAAGCTAAACTCACGCAGGCGAAGCCGCGGGCAACAGCTAGTCCTAAATAATATTACAAACGGGAAAATGAGTTTGTTTGTTTGTTCATTTATTTGTTTGTTTGTTACCTCTTCACGCTTTATCTACTAAACCAATCTTCCTGAAATTTCGCATACACATAGTTAGAAGTACGGAGAAGGACATAGTTTACCTTTCATCCCGGGAAAAGGCATGGTTCCCGTGGAAAATTTACGAAGGCAAAGCCGCGGGCGAAAGCTAGTTCAATATAAATGAGAAATATAGCAATACTCATCTCAAAAAATGTTAAGTTTCATCCAAATCTCATTACCGGTTACAAAATTATAGAGAAATATTTATTTTCACTAAAATACCTACGTATAATGGCTAGATGAATCTACCCCGTAAGGGAAAATGTCGTGATACTGTATCCTTATCCAATACTAATATTATAAATGCGAAAGTGAGTTTGTTTGTTTGTTACCTCTTCACGCTTTATCTACTGAACTAATCTTCTATAGTGGATCGTATTTCAGGTGCAGCGGTCTCAGGTTTTCTATGTGGCCCACCGTACCTTTCATCCCGGGAAAAAGCACATTTCCCGTGGGAAATTCACGCGGGCGAAGTCGCGGACAAAATACATGCTACATGCATTCCACGAAATTAATTTAACGTTTTGATAATTATCACAGAACATAAATACATGTACAAAAATGTCACTAGATGTCGCTGATACGAAAATGAACGATTCAGGTTTTAACTCAATATCTCTAAAACTAGTAAAACAATTTTGATATACAATATACATGAAAAAAATAGTGATAATATCTCGTGATTTGTGAAGTTTCATCCTAATCTGAATAACGGTTCAAAAGTTATAAAGCAATATTTATTTTCATAAAAATGCATATTTCTCTAACACGGCTGAACCGATTTTGTTGCGCAACGAACTTAAAAATTCTATGGATAGTTGCTACACGTATTCTTAATATCATCGAAATTAATTCAACGGTTCGAGAGTTATCGCGGAACAAACATACATACATACATACAAACAATGTGTTTTCGCCCCAACTTGAATTATAGCCCTCGCTCGCTTCGCTCGCTCGGTCAATAACAGACTATCTGTGCCTCAGGGCTTTGCTCCCGAAGTGTATGTGGCTACAAATTTTATTAGATCAATATTGTAATGATTATTTAGCGTATTTGTTATTTCTATGACTACATGCTTATAATATTAATAGACCAATGTTCCATTCAAATAAAAATATTTGGAAACCCCACCACGTTTAACCCCATAACGTGGTTTTCACAATATCTCCCGAAACCAGCTCGAACTCTATTTAAAATCCTTAAGACTGCCCAGGGGTGATCTCCACCCGGTTTGATATTCTCGGACGGCGGGACATTAGTCGACGATGGGACATTAGTCGACTGTGGAGGGAACTTGCGTTTCCATTGGTCCATCCTGGCTCTGAGGGCTTCCTTGACCAGAAGGGCTGCTTATAAACGTATAAGATAATAATCGCAACAGAATTGTTTTCCCAGGTTTGAACATTGTAAGACGACATCGAGACTGCTGAGCACGACGATAAGTTCGTTAAAGTATTCAGCAGTTTTGGAGAGTTCAGATAGCCGTGTCTCCTCTCCTGTATGATTCCGACAGCGGGTGTATTACGAGTATGTATTGGTATGGAGATCATATCAAGTCAAATCAAGTCAAGTCAAATTAGTCCGGTCATTCTATGTAATCAATGTATGGGGAAGAAAAACTAATTCATAAAGTTTTGAAATTGTGTGACATATACCTTCGGTTGTGGTGTTCAACGCTCACTACCTCCCCTGCCCTCCCCCTGACGCTACCCCCCCCTTTACTCTGAAATATGTCCCCTTTACCGGTTTTTTCACTTTTTCTCGAAAACTATGATAGACACGAAAAAGGTGTCAAAGGCAAAGATGATCCTTATTAAATTCTTAATAAAATATGTTCCATGTCTTATTTTGATAGACTTGAAAAGAGGTATTGTTGCAGTTTTACTATTATATCTCGAAAAAAACCCAGAATTTCGAAAACATAGTACTATTAAAAGTTTTAGAACATTAAATTCTGCGTTTAATGGGACTAAATACATATATTTTGGACCACTCTGTCCTATATACTAGTGCTCATCGAAATTGCACAAATCCCACAGATATTTTAAGGATAAAGCGAAGGGCTATTCATTAAACAATTTCCGCTGGATGGCGTTGATAGCAACATTTTCCGTTTTATTTTTTTTGTTGCGTTGTTGCAGTACTTATAGGCAAAAATGTTGAATTGGCGAGCGGTAAACATACTATTTTATTTATTTTATGGCCTACGATTATATTTCAGTCAACATAATGAAAAAAAAGCTTTAGAATAGAATCTGCCATGAATCTTCGTATCTCTACACTCACTCACACTACGACGAGAGCTTTCAAAATGACATTAAATATAGCGCAAAGCATGTTATAAATTTAAAAATACGCTACTAGATGGCACTTATTTCAAAAGAGTGTCTAACTACAATAATGCCAATCGGACTGGCTGGCAGCATAAGAAAAAAGAAAAAGAAATTTAAAAAATACAAAGAACGAAATATAACCTATAATTTCTTCTAGTCATTGTCATATTTTGTAAGAAAGCAAGAAAATATATTTATGAAAATTATTATACATAGATAGTTCAAGTTCGTATCAATTGGACTCAGAAAGTCAGCAACGAAAAAGTTATCCAGCGCGTTGCAATGTCTAGACTGTAGTTGCAAAATGTCAAAAAGCGCAAAGTTGAATATTTGGGACACGTTTTGCGACACGACCGATATCAGCTACTTCAACTTATTATGATGAGAAAAATAGAAGGCAAGAGATGTGTTTGAAGACGCAAAAAATCATGGCTAAGAAACATATGCGAGTGGACTAGAGTCACCACGGTTGAGGAGCTGTTTCGCTTAGCGACGAACAGAGAAGAGTTTGCGAATCTGACGGAACCTCCAGTAATGGAGAAGCACTACAAGAAGAAGTTCTAGTTCAGTAGTGCAAAATCATAATAAGTAATAAGAAACTGTAATTTAAATACCTATCTACCAATAGTTTCAGCAGTTTGGATTTCACCACCTCTTAGATTCCCAACAGAAATCTAGCAATACTTCGAACATCTATTTTCAAAAATCAATCAGCAAGCAGGAAAAGCCACCGCAGACGTCATGATCATAATGTTCTATTGAATAGTACGACTAGAATTATATATTTTTAAATAAAACTAAATAGTACATATTGTTGACTTTTATTTTTAGTAATGAAGTGGAAATTTCTTTTCCGAACTTTTTTTATTAAAGAAAACAAAAAAAGATTAGGTATAGTATAGTTATTCCTTTCCCATATAAATTGTTAAATATTGCAGTCATTATTCTGTGCATGATGACTCCTTCATTGCTTGGAATGATGGATGATGATGATAAATTCTTCATCACGACAAACATGTGTTACAGTTTTTGTATTTGTATTACAGAATTAGTGTATAAAGAAACACTTGTGCTGTGCATTTCCTGCCAATATGGACCATACCTGAAACAGATTTATAACGTGTTTACAACAGTTTCAATAAATAAATGTCAAACTTTAGTTGTTTTACAATGCGGTGACCGTGTATATATACATGTGTGATATTTATGTCTTTGCAATATTAATGTATCATTCAATAAGATTTTAACTTACGTCAAATCGGTACCTATATCGTTTCAAATCTCCAAGCACTCGCTTCCTCGACTTTAGCGGGTCAGAATTTACCTACATGCCTCAGATATATCTTCCTATCAGATCTAGTAGCCATTATTATCTTCAATGAACAATAAACTAATAAAGCACAAGAGAAACGTAATACACTTATATGAAAAAATCTATTGCAAAAAAATAAACTTCCATAAGTACAACTACAATACAACACGGGGCGTCATAGAATAGGTAAATAGTAATGTTGCAACAATATTGTTGACTATCGATAGTATTGTCAATAGCATTGTGACCATAAAAAATAGTCCTACTATCGATAGTATTGATTTGCAATACTATTAATGATAACCAAAACTAATATTTCAACAAACAATCGATACTATTGCACTATCGATAGCTTGTAAAAATTCAATAGTATTGTTATATAATAGTATCAATACTATCGATAGTATTGAAAATCAATACTATCGATTGTATCGATAGTTTTGGTTATCATCAATAGTATTGCAAACTATTGGCTATCGATATAAATATATTATCGATATAATAAATATTTTTTCTTTCTTTTCTTTCTTTTCAATAGTATTGACACTTGTCAATACTATCGATAGTCCTGCAACGCTAGTAGATAGATATGTATGTAGTGTAGACTTTACATCGATACCACGACGAATATCGATATCTTTTATTGTTGATAAAAATTAATATCGTTTTAAAATAATTAAAATAAATCACGGAGGTCGAGCCCACCTCGACTTTATCGATAATTCAAAGTATCGATACTTCGTGCCCTAGAAGTTCTAGGATTTTAAATTAGACGTTCAGAAAACATGTTGGGAAATGCAAACTAAAAACTAAAAAATAATTAATCAGTAATATTTGTTTACTTTGAAACTAAATATAAATGTATGCACATATTCCTTTAGTTTATTTTTTGTTAATGAATACCTACGTGTATAATACCTACCTACTATAATGTTTTTTGATAAAAGTATTTGCAAAATTAAATTGTTTAAGTTTCAGAACGAACTCTCTACAATCATAAGAGATGATTGTAGAAAGAAATATCTTTTTGGGTAAAAAAAGCAACGTTGCCATCTTACACCTCGCACGGATCGGCAACAACGTATCGATGAATTCCTGAGATGAATTCGCACAAATATTCCAGTCCAGTCATATACGTAATGGCAAGCTTGTAGTAATAAATTAACTCTAGGGTTCAGTACGTATTTATATGAAAGATTTTTTTATGGTGAAATTTAAATTTGATAACTGGGACATATTATATATTGGATATGAAGGCAGGGATATCTGAATATAACATCTTGACATCTGGATGTGAAGACCTGGGTGTCTGGTCATGTGCATATGAAATGCTGGACAGCTGAATATGAGGACCAAAGCTTCAGGAGATGATCACCTGGACATCTGGAAATGAAGACCTGAAAATGTGGAGCTGAAGACCTGGACATCTGGACATCACCTGCACATATGAATTTGAAGACGTGGGAGTTTGGTCATGTGGATACGAAAACCTGGACAGCAGGACATAAAGTCCAGGACTTCACATCCAGATGTCCAGGTGATGTCCAGATGTCATATTTAGATAGCCTGTCTTCAAATCCAAAAGTCCCAGTAATCAAATTTAAATTTCACCATAAAAAATCTTTCATAAAAATATGATTGAACCCTAAATTGAATTTAATATTGAAACTTGCTATTTTATAATTTTTTAGCATTTCATAATTTTCTTTTGTTTTTCACGTACAGCCGATGGCGCTGTCAAGGCTAGCAACGTCGAGGAAGCATGCATTTAGGTCTCAAAGTGCTTTTATATAAATAGTAGTAGTCAGTAGTTTGTAATAAATCTGCTAGACGTCGCCCCTAAATGTCACAAAATATTACGCACACATCAACAAGAATCTCAATTTTTGTCGTATTTTAAAAGCCGTTTTTCTCGTAAATTATTATACATTATTTTGTTAAATTCAACATGAGAGCACAATTACTTCATAAGAATCGGAAATTCGATTTTATCATGAGAATCATTAACGAAGTTTAGAGCATTGCTGTAGAACAAAATGTATGGACAGCCAAAGCTTGGCTTTCACCTTAAATGCGAAAGTTTTGATGTATGTTTGATCCTCAACTATGCAAAATCTACAGGACGGATTTCAATGAAATT
The DNA here is from genome assembly GCA_018467065.1 of Ephestia elutella. Classification (NCBI taxonomy): domain Eukaryota; kingdom Metazoa; phylum Arthropoda; class Insecta; order Lepidoptera; family Pyralidae; genus Ephestia; species Ephestia elutella. The sequence continues at coordinate 4,125,266 of CM031577.1, forward strand.
TCATACACTGCTAGAAAAATACTGGGTATAGTACATAGGGTACTCATTATCCCGAAATTCCTACGGGAGTAGGGCCCCAAGGCGCAGCTAATATAGCATTTTTCATAGGTATGGAAAACTTGCTACGCCCCGGGGCTCCGCTCAGTTGGCAATTTTGAGATAAAAATTATCTTATGTGATTTTTCAAGTCTTTCTCTATTTGTGTATTAAACTTCGTCGAGATCCGTCCAGTAGACTTCGTGTGATTGAATGACAAAAATTTCAAGTTTGTATGGGAATTTCATTATTTATGATGATAATATACTAGATGCGCCCCGAGGCTTCGCTCCTGTAAGAATTTCAGAAAAAAAGTAGATTATATGCATTTTTAGGTTTAACTCTACTTGTGTACAAATTTTTGTTGAAATATGCCCGGTAGATTGTGTGTAATTGAATAACAAACATACATCCGAGACATCCAAACGTAAAAAAAAAGTATGTTTGTTGTTCTTAAATTACACAAAATCTACCGAGCATATTTCGACGAAAATTAGTAGACGAATAGAGTTAAACCTAAAAATGCATATAATCTACTTTTTTTCTGAAATTCTCACAGGAGCGAAGCCTCGGAGCGCATCTAGTATATATTATCATAAATGATAAAATTCCCATACAAACTTGACATTTTTGTCACTCGATCACACGAAGTATACTGGACGGATCTCGATGAAGTTTAGTACACAAATAGAGAAAGACTTGAAAAATCACGTAAGATAATTTTTATCCCGAAATTCCCAACTGAGCGGAACCCCGGGGCGTAGCAAGTTTTCCATACCTATGAAAAATGCTATATTAGCTGCGCCTCGGGGCACTACTCCCGTAGGATTTTCGGGATAAAAAGTACCCTATGTGCTATTCCCGGTAGTTTTCTACCCGTGTACCAAATTTCATCGAAATTCGTACAGAAGATTTTGCGTAGTTGAGTATCAAACATACATCAAAATTTTCACATTTACAATATCTGTGGGATTTGTGCAATTTCGTTGAGCACTAGTATTGGACCGAATGGTTCAAAATATATGTATTTAGTCCCATTAAACGCAGAATTTAATGCTCTAAAACTTTTAATAGTGCTATGATTTCGAAATTCTGGGTCTTTTTCGAGATATAATAGTAAAACTGCAACAATACCCCTCTTTTTAGGTACATTTTCACAACATGTGCCCCAAACACAACTTTTAGCTGGTAAACCGTCAAGTCTATCAAAATAAGACATGGGACATATTTTATTAAGAATTTAAGAGGGACCTTCTTTGCCTTTGACACCTTTTTCTTATCTATAATAGTTTTCGAGAAAAAGGGAAAAAACCGGTAAAGGGGACACATTTAAGAGTAAACGGGCCCCCCCCTTTACTCTGAAATGTGTCCTAGCGTCAGGGGGAGGGCAGGGGAGGGTAGTGAGCGTTGAACACCACAAGTTTCAAAACTTTATGAATTACTTTTTCTGAAAACATAGAATGACCGGACTAAATGGGCGGGATCCAATCAAACTGATCAGCCAAACCGGAGTAAGGCCGATAATCGCATGCTCCAACCCCATTCGCACCGACTTCGGTGTGACGACGTGCCGATCCGTTGCGAATGGGGTTACAGCATTCGATTAGCGGCTTAATTCCGTTGAAATAAGGGTTTGGCGAAACAGCTTGTTTCGCCCACCTTTTTGATTTGGTTTCCATGGATACCAATATATCAATATATTGATAAATATATTAGGTACTAAAAAAAACAGGTCAAGTGCGAGTTGAACTCGCGTGGAGAGGGTTCCGTACAATGCCAATTTCGTGTAATCTAGAAGCAATGAACTATATTTTGTGATTTTTTTGTGGACGTGGCTAAATTTCAATAAAGAATTTTTGACTTTGACTTTGACTGTGGTCAGGTCAGCATCTCTCGTGGTGTTAACTAACGACGCTGGTCTTCCGTGGGTACCGTATGTTAAAATAAAATAATAAAAATAAAATCGATGTTTTCCTTCACCGTAAGTAAGTGGTGATCGATAAAAACTACGTCAGATTGGTATACAAACTCCTGTAGCACGTAGCAGGTTTCGAACCCGGGCTTTTGCAGTCACAGGCGGGCACCCTAACTATCCACTCGATCACCACCGCTTATGTTCCTATTTAAATTTTAAAAATATTCTTTTAATCGAAGCAAAATCCTCGCGGGCGAAGCCACGAGCAACAGCTAGTTTAATATATGACAGCAATGTTTTGCAAAACTTTTTCTTTATATCCTAATATGTCTACCAAAAATGACACTTATTTTAAAAAAATATGTTTTTACGTGTTTGGTTCATAGGATTTTACCATCCTACTAAATTTCGCCTGATTTGGTCTAGATGAGTGACGGGGCCGTTGGAAAAAAAAAATTCCAACGGGCCCGGCGAGCCTGGATTATGCATTGACGGGGCCGTTGGAAAAAAAAATTACCAACGGCCCCGGCGTGTTTTTTAAATGGGACGAATAGCATAAAAAATTTAAAGCATACGCTCCGGTAGAGTTTAAAGGGGGGGGGGAAATTGTGTATTATATTGTAGACCTTAAATATGAAATGAAATTGAAAAAAGAGTTTGTATGTAACAATCAGTTTTTATTGTTGATAAAAAATAAATATCAACTAGGTATCAACAATCATATATATAAGAAAATAAAATACATGATGTTTGTTTTATATCATGACACAGAATACATAATAGTACAAGTATTAAGATAACAATAATATTTATTTTATTTATTTAACCTTTATTGTACAAACACAATGTAAGGCACAATAGGTGGACTTAATGCAGAAGGATTATCTAACAGTCGACCTTAATAATACATACAAACTCTTTTTTTAATTTCATTTCATATTAAAATTTAAAGTCTACAAAATAATACACAATTTCCCCCCCTTTAAACACTACCGGAGCGTATGCTATAAATATTTTATGCTATCGGTCCCATTTACAAAACACACCGGGGCCGCTGGTAATTTTTTTCCAACGGCCCCGTCAACGCAAAATCCGTGCCCGCCGGAGCCGTTGGAATTTTTTCAACGGCCTCGTCACTGGGGCAGGCCCGCCGGGGCCGTTGGAAGTCACTCCAGTAGATTCGGATCAAATTGACTGTGACAGTGATCCTACAAGGGTTTCTTTTTTTTTAGACGAAACCCTAAAAACGTAAATGCTATCAAGCTATCATATAGGATCTTATGGGCAACCACATCGAGATAATATGTACTGGCAACCATAAGATCCTATATGAAACCAAATCAATAGAGGTTTTTATAATCAAGTTGGGGTGAAAACACATTGTATTGTTGTTTGTTACATGATTTATTAATTTCCTCTTCTCCAGCCATCGAAATACAACAACTGTACATAACATCTCGATGTCTCCACCCAACCAAATGTATCTACCAATTTTATTAAGATCAGACCGATTTTGATAAAATTTGGTAGACAAATAAATAAAAATCCAAATAAATAAAATGTATTCTACCAAAACATTTTTGCAATTAAAATAAACAATAATACACCTTCGCACATACACCACATTCGCAATATCTTGATGTTTCTCACTAAATAAGGTAGGTACTTTTGAAAGTCGCCTATCAGGCGTGGGCACTACTCCTTGCCTGCCTTATCCAATTCGAATCGCACCTTTACTCCACCGTGCCTTTGGTCTAACATGCTTTATTTTCGTTGCATTCTGTAAATCTTTGTCTTCTTTCTTATGGAAGGTAGACACATAGGAAACCATCGTGATACGGTACTTATGTACTATGTCAGAAACATTATTACAATTTTCAACTTCGTTAGGCAACAAAATACGTTTGTTAGTTTTTAAAAAAATCACGGAAATATAAAAATAAATATTGCATCATAGAGCGAAAGCCTGCGACGGCATGCCCTTTGTTATTTTATAAAAGCTTAAAACTCTGCGTGTATCTCCAGCATAGAAAGAACGATAAATTAATAGATAGAAACAATGTATTTCAATGTTATGAAAGTATAGACTTTTTAAATATATATTTATTTTTAATACTCTAAAATACTCTAAAATCATATCAACCATTATTACGTTCCGGGACACATGGTACATTTATAAACCCCTCCTGCTCGAAATAGGAACTTTCATCAATCATATAGTGTACTAGCTGTTGCCCTCGGCTTCGCCCGCGTGAGTTTCGCTTAGATGAAAAATCTTTTTGTGTTACAAACTGTAGTAACCTAAACTCCAGTACTCAAAATTTCAGCCATTTGGTTATCCCGTGTCTCGCGGGAACATATTAGGTACTCGTAGTACAGTCACGGTGTTAAAATGAATCAAAAGTGATATTTCATTCAATAAACGATCTTCGTCTGCTCGTTATTTATAATTTCCCGTGTACCACAACTCCCACCCCGAGTCCCTCTTTGTCCTATCCCGTGTCCTGTCTATCTATACATCAGTAGAAAATGCTCATCATGTTGAACGACTTCTGCTAAGGCCCCATTTCCATTTATTTTATAGAGTAGCTGGTCTCTTGGAATTCTTCATCAGATGATCCTGATTTTCGATTTTTGTACTTCAACTGAAAATGCTCGTCAGATTGATAAACTTTTGCAAAGGTACCATTTCCATATTTCTTATAGTTTAGCTGTTCTGTTGAGGTTCTTCATCAGGTGTTCCAGTTTTCAAAATCAATTATAGCCTATATGCCAGGCTTAACAGCTATACAACGAAAAAAGTTTCATTTAAATCCGTCCAGCAGTTTTTGCGTGAAACGCGTACATACATACAGACAGACAGACAAGAAATGCCAAAAAAATATTTTTGCTTTCTATTATTCTTTTTAAGAGTCCCTCTATCCATTCATTCAGTCAAAATTACTAAATGTACAGACAAAATATTTGTATCGATCATCAGTTATACTTTGGTTTTATTATAAAAGCAGAATTTTATATGTTACTTAACGTGGAGACTATAAAAACACTCATGCTATCTATGTTACCTGCCCGAGCAACCATGATCCGAACTCCATATATGCTGATAGTTGCTACCCGTGTCTCGTGTGCCTCTCTGCGTACATGCCAAATATACCGGTTTCTCTATAGAAACAGCTTTTATAAAATATGAACAGTTTAGTCATCGCGGGCTCTTGGTCCATTTATCTATGTGCCAAAATAATAGACAATTTTTGATTTTATGATAACCTGACATTTCAAAAGTGTTGCACTATTGCATATAAAACTATCCCAAAGTGAAGGGATTACAAAAAGGTAAATAAAAAGACGTTGCTTATATTGGTACATGCTACATGGCAAAATCTGTTGGTACGTTAAAAATATTGTGACAACAGATTTTATGACGATATCACTGATAAAACCTATGATTTTATTTTGATTTTTCTTACTTGTGTTTTCTTTTTCTAAACAATAATGTATATAGGTGCGTGTATCGTGCAAAAAAATATACCTCTCTTCTATTAAACTGTCAATGTTTTAAATATGTTTTTAAATTTTTGCTTTTTTACCTGAATATTTTTATTATAAATATTTTTTTGTCTTAAAATATAACTTACCTAAAATAATCACAGGTTTTTGCGCGCCGCGTAGCAATTCTAAAATATACCTATGCTTATGTATTTGGTATTAATGAGTCAGTTTCGCACGTCCTACAGAATTGAAAATTTACATCTAGTTTCAGTTGCGACGTGGGATAACATTAATAATTATAAGTGCACCGAGAATCAGCCTACCAATTTAACTGCACGGACATGCTTTTTCTAAGGAACAATAAAGACATACATGTGCCTTGTTTTTATTGAAAAATTATTCGATTCAGAATTTTTTATAAAGTTGCATATCTCGTCATTAACGAGGTGACGTCATTGTAATGACAAAAATAATATCTAGGTTCTACTTATGTACCTACCCACTGCGAATATATGCATAACCAGAGAAGGGAACATTTAAAATTGTTATGGCAACCCAGTGCATAAAGTTGCCTGTGTCTGTCAAACGGATATAAAACTTTTCGTCTGGGGTACGAATTCTTGACTGTTATTATCGGCCAGTAAAAAATAAGTTTAAGTTTTCACGCCACCAATATCTAATTTCTATCTTTTTTTTCACAAATAAATTGTTTACACATTAAATAAATCGAAATAATAATAATCGTGAGGTCTAGGTTCGCGACAAACTACTAGCGCTCGAATAAATTTATGCTTAAAATTATGCGTAAGCAAGTTATGTGAAAAAATAATTATGATACATAAGAACATGCAATATATGGGCTAATCATACCAAATTGGTCGAGTCGGTTAAACGTCAGTCAAGTTGAAGTCAAGGAAACGTCTGTGAATACGGGTGTAAATGACCGCTCTAAGCTAGCCAGCCAGCCCAGCGCAGCGCTGCCCAGCGTACCCTTACTGTACGCTAAAAGACCTGTAAGCAACAGATAATGCTGTATCTGTGGCGTCATATTGGTCATCACAGATTTGACCCGCCGAGTCGACACGCTAATGAGAAGAAGAAGCACTAAGCTTGTATTGAGGGTTCGCACGACATAGTACACTTGCACAACACCCCCAGATTGGCAGACAAAGGTGACAACAAGTACAAATATATATCAATAAAACTAATATGAGACCCCTCCCCGCTAAACAGTATGTAAGTGATCACTTAAATTAACTTGAAAGTAAACAAAACATTTCGCGCTGGGAATGGAACCCAGTGCCTTTGGACGGCGATGTTCACCATAACACCAAGTGTGTTTGTTTATTTTTGCAAGTTCTTCCAAATTTGGTTCGCTTAGCTAACTGTAATGGACTTCAAATGCTTCAATGCTTCTCGCGACAATGGTAATATTGTACGCGACAACGCTGCCAACATAGGCCACAAATATGTATAGTCAAAGGTGCAGTCAGTGCAGGCAATTTGATCTTTAAGGACAGGCAATAAGATCTGTATGACTGCACTTATGACCCTTGACTGTACGTCCGTCCATACATTTGACATTTACGCATAGCGCGGCCACGCTGCTTTATCGCGTTTGAAGCGTTCTGCCGCTAACGTAGGACGCAGGGTAAGCGAAACTGGAAAGGCTGTCAGGGGATGAAAGATAGCCACATTAATTCCCTAGTTCAAATAGACCTCACTATTGCATTCATAGGTTTGGACAAAGCAACGCCTGAAAATTCGCAGCCTATCCAACGAGTACTAAACATAGAGGAGACATATTTCACAAAATACAATTTGACATCACCATAATAGCTATAAAGTCGCTAAAAACATTATTTTTATATGGCAACTAGCGGCTCATCCAGCTTTGAATACCATATTTGTGTTACCTATAAACACATTTTTATTAATTTTTTAATTGTTTCTCTTTTTAATTTTTTTTATGGCATCCGCGGAAGGACAGCTTCATGGTTCATGCCACAACATATGTTGAGTGGAGACCATTTTGGCCATTTTGACAATTGTTATAAGTACTCTTTGTCCTGTGTTCATGGAATATGTATTTTTGTATCAAATAAACATTTTTTTCTTTCTTTCTTTAATACAAAAGAAGTCATGTAATGATAGTGAAAACTGTAGATTAGATTCAGAACGCGATATTATTTTATACTATGATAATAAAAGCAAGAGTTATTAAAAATTAAGCATATTAAGCAAATAAAAAAAAATTAAAGCTCGTCTTTTGGGAAGTACAGTCGGGGGCAGATAAAGCTGACCCCCATCACACACGATATCTCACCGAATCGTATCTCAGGAAGGTCAGGTTTATCTGTGTACAATGAACAGGCATGTACAATGTACATGCATGTACAGTGTACATGCCTGCTCTATACATTACCCATCTCTGTAGCCATCCCACTTTATTGACCATTGTTTGTGATGACAAAAAACCGTTTGAAAAATGCCCCTTGAAAAAAATAGAGAGCTTCGCGAAGTTCAATCATAATCAATCATACAGCACGAGCTTTCCAGTGCATGAAAACGTCGATATAGTCGAAGACAATGGGATTTTCAAAATGGATTTATAGGTTAGTCTTTCTAACCGACACTTCTAAATGGGGGAAAGAAAGAAATCACCCGTAAACAATATCTATTCATTGTCACTAGAAAAAAAATCTGTTATTGATATGATTGCATGTTTTTTTTTATTTGAAACTAGCTATTGCCTGCGGCTTCGCCTGAGTGAATATCCCACGGGAAGTGCTTTTTCCCGGGATGAAAGGTACCCTACGTCCTTCTCAGTACTTCTAAGTGTATGCGAAATTTCAGGCAGATTGGTTCAGTAGACAAGAGTGAAGAGGTAATAAACAAACAAACAAACTCACTTTCGCATTTATAATATTAATTAGGATTAGGATTGATACCAAATACCAAGCATGTTGTAGGTAAACAAGTAAGGTGATTTCACTGACTTCGTAGCATATTACTTTGCATTTTCGTGTCTTGGATTATTTTGCTAATTCACGCTTTCGAGTTATTCTATTGTAACTAGCCTTTAAATGTAGGTCTTGTTTGCATCTGCTGGGCAAAGGCCTGTCCCTTTTTACACGACTGACCAAAAGAGGAGTGTTATGTTTTCAGGGTTCATGTATGTATGTATGTATGTAATTTCTTTATTCCACCATAAGTCCTGAACGGCTTAACAGATTTTGATGTGAGAGGTATTGTTAGATTCCTAGCATAAGCCCGAATGACATAGGCTATGTAAGTTGTCAGTCGTGTTTTTTTATTTTTAAATAATTAGCTTATTCTTCCACTCGTCTCTCTCTATTGCAAGTTAAAATTCATAATAATTATAATAAGTTATGAGGTAAGAAGAAGAATCAGATAAGAATTTGTCTATGTCGTCCCGCCATCTCCTTCTGGGTCCGAACGTTATTCATTTCAATTAAATTTTGATTATTACTGAATGTCTGAAGTAAAAATATGTGTAATACACAAATGTGTTTCATTATCCCTATAGGGTCAAAATAGTGTGATACCACGCACAATGTTTACCTAATTACGGACTCAATAAAACCACTGTTTCCCGCCCTAATTCCATGAGTTGCATACAAAATTGGCATCAAGGAAGAAATGAGCCATACGGCCGAAACGACCGATGTTATAGTAGACATGCCTCTGATTATGGCGCCCTAAACCGTAATGACCTTATGAACGTTAAACGACATGTACTGGCATACAAACTAGTTCATTGCCTCACTCAGCCGTATATTTAGCTGTCCGGCGTGCTACGTTGGCGGCAGAACGCTACAAATGCGACAAAGCAGCGCAGCGCGCCGGCTGCCGCGCAATACGTATTTACGCGTTGTCGTAACATTTCTGCTTTTCCTTTTATTTTATGAGGAGAAGCACTTCTGGTTATGATAGGAATGATACGATTGATAAGGTTACGTTCGGCATAGATTTTATATTTTTTTTCTAATTCCTATCCTAACCCGCGACCGGGAAGGAATTCGGGTGAGGATCGGAATAAACCAAATGTATTGACGTACACACTTGAGCCCTATGTTGGCGGAGTTGTCGCTTGTAAATTACTATTGTCGCGTGAAGCACGGCATCGCATCGCGCCGCATTTGTCGCATTTGAAGTCCACGCAGGACAGGGTAACCCAATGATGTAAAATAACATACTGAAACGCGTCAAAAAAATTGATTGAATATATATTCATAGTAGTACTTGTAGACAAATGATTTTTATGTGATTCAATAATTTATAATATTAATTTAACTACTTCAGCGAATACAGGAAAAAACATACGACTATTTGATTCATCCGTTTGTTATTTACTGATAATATCACATCTTGGGGTCCTGTAAGACAGGTACCTTTGGTTACCTATATTCAGTCACCAGTTCTCGACAACAGATTAGGCTACCTATTGTTTACAATATTTATATTTCTAGTTTAGTTAAGAACCTAATTAACCTGTTTTCTTGTTGTAGAGGATTTTTTATTTCTTTTTGTTGATGTGATGTAAATGCAGCGTATTTTTAAACCATGTTTTAAATATTTATGTCAAATAGCTTTATTAGCATTATATTGTTGTTAATCCTATTAATACACACGAATCAAAGGATCAAGTCACGATTTACGACTCAATTACAATTAACGCTTACCTTAATTGCAAACGGATTAATGCTAGCTGCTAAGCTGATTGTGATTAATTCATAATTACACGAATGAACAAAATTTTGTGTGTAGATGAAAGGTATTTATAAAGCAGAGGTCAATGGAAGAGTTGGTCAGGGTCGACCTCGAAGAACGCACTTCGACTAGATTGCGGACCTTCTTAAAAAGGGAGATATTAGGAGCACCCATAACCGGAGAGCATGTATGAAGAGAGTGATGAGTGTCGAGAAAGCAAGAGAGATCTGTAAGGATCGTAGCAGGTGGAAATCGGTAGTCTCTGTCTACCCCCACGGGAAAAAGGCGTGATAATATGTATGTACGTATGTGTGTGTAGATTTAAACCACATATGTAAGTATTAGCGTAGCATATTAGGTATAAAGAGGACGGATCGTGTCAGAAATACCACCCTACGTTCCATCACACAAATAATAGATGTTGGTAAGATGTCGCCAAGATTAAAGTGGAACTGGGCGGGCCACGTCAGCCGTATGGGAATGGAAAGATGGACAAAAATAGTCACATCTTGGGTCCCGACTGATGGCAAAAGAGCGAGAGTCTGACGAATTGTCGGCCTTTGATAGACAGTAGCAGCAGATAGCGAGTGATAGAGGTAGTTGGAGAGATAAGGGGGAGGCTTTTGCCCAGCAGTGGGACCTATTAGCTAAATAAAAAAAATGTAAGTATTAATGTGGTTTAAATCTTGAGATGGTCAGGTGAACGAAGCAGCTACTTAATTCTCGTATTTAAAATCGCTGATATCGTAGCGACTAGCAGCGTATGAGTGATGTGGATGTGACAGTATATAATGCCATTTTTACTATTGTCGCACGAGTCACACACTGCAAGTCGCCACGATATCACAGCGACTTTTGTTTCGAGAATGGACACAGGTGGACCACGACCGACACGGGATTATTTCCTGAGTCAAGCGTTTAATTGAAAAATTATTCAGGAAAGGATCTGTATTAACGCGATACAGATTCTATCCTTAGTAATTCCTCCCTGCCTGCGTCTGTGTTCCCGAGCACATACAACCTGACTCTCTTCAAACCTGAGTGAATAGGCTGCTTCTGGGTAATCTCGCTACATCGTAGACCTCATCTCTGTCCTTGGACAATGTTGTGATCAAGAACAAACCCATCTTTAATAAAAATAAAAAAAACCGTTTATAAATCCGATGTGACTAAGCGACCACCTTCTAGTGAACAATGCGCTAGAAAGCAAGTTTCCTCACGATATATATCCTTGACCAGAAACTGGTAGTGGCTGATACTGATCCATGAAGGTGGTATGAAAAACTTCTTCGATAAAATCTTCTTTAACGACAGAGAGTCTTCACTATGAACCTTGCATTATAGTAAGAATTATGACTAAAAATTCTATAAGTCTCTTTATTTTCAAGAACTCATTACTCAGTTTATTACTTTTTGTTTTAATGGATATCTATTCGATTTAATTCTACGGTAGAAAACTTTCATACATCAAATTTTTTATACGTTAATAAGTTTAAGGTTTCTCAAAATAGAAAAAGTATTTTATACTAGATTTTTTAGAAGGGTCGATTCTGCTAACGTTAATATTTCAATGGTGATTCAATAGTAGAGCTTTTTTACGTAGTTCTTGTTTTCTATTAAAGATCAATATTATTGAAATACCATTGTGACATGATTGTGACTTAATGGGTTATTCAAAGTCAAAGTCAAAGTCAAAATTTTTTATTGAAACTTGGCCTTCAAAGAAGGCTCTTTTTCACGTCGATAACTAATTATTTAATCATAATATTTTATGTCTCAAAGCTACAAACTACTAGCATTTCGGAACGACCACTGCTGAGAAGAAATGCCGAAAGAAACTCATGAAACAGTCTTGGTCGCCTAGCATGCCAGAGGGGCTATTCATTAACTTTATACATACACTAGATTGTGTACAGTCAAAAATAAAATAAAATATAAGTAAAAAAATAATAATAATATAATAAAACATGTTATGTTTGTGATCAAGTAACCACAATGAATTGGTTAAGAACAAAAAATAAAAATAAAATTCGAATCAGGATCGAAGCAGGATCCGTGGCAACACCCGTTCACAAGTTTGAACATTTTAGAAAAATAAATACTTTCAGTCACTTGAAGATCACAATACACGTACATGTTTAACAATTAAATGTCAATGTAATTATTCACCAATCCTAATATCCTAATCCTATCCTAATCCTAATCCATACTAATATTATAAATGCGAAAGTTTGGATGTGAGTTTGTGAGTTTGTGAATTTGTGAGTTTGTGAGGATGTTTGTTACTCAATCACGCAAAATCTACTGGACGGATTTCGATGAAATTTGGTACAGAGGTAGATAATGACCTGGAATAGCACATAGGCTACTTTTTATCCCGGGAAAAAGCACTGTTCCCGTGGGAAATTCACGCGGGCGAAGCCGCGGGCAAAAGCTAGTAATATTATAAATACGAAAATTTGGATGTGAGTCTGTGAGTTTGTGAGGATGTTTGTTACTCAATCACGCAAAATCTACTGGACGGATTTCGATGAAATTTGGTATACGGGTAGAAAAATACCGGGAATAGCACATAGGGTACTTTTTATTCCAAAATTCTCACGGGAGCGAAGCCCCGGGGCGCGGCTAGTATATTATAGACCACATTCGGCTGACAGACCACAAAATCGTCATCACTTTTCCGCATGCAGTTGCAGTATCAAGAAAAAATGTTGGCGATAATGTGGTCTATTTGTGAATCACACATAGTCCTTATATTACAGGGTACGTCTTACCACTAGGTAAATACCTTTAGGATTTCAGCTTCGTTGACAAATTACCTAAAACAATAAAATGTTCATTAAAAACTCGTTAAATCATCACCTTAAGATTGAGATTTCCACCTAAAAATAAGGCTACAATATAATATACCTATGTATGTAAAAACACTGGGATCAAACGGCTTGTAATAATTACCCCGGTTTTGTGTCGCGTTTTGGCGGTATATTACACGGTAACGAACACGATTTGAATGGATATATAATGAACTGCAACTAATAAATGAGAAGTTGTCCGGAATTCTTTTATGATATGATTCAAGCGTATTCTTATTTCTATGTTAGTATTTAGGGATAAAAAAAATTATGTTCGTTTTCACGCATGTTTGTTTGCCAGTTGTGTATTAGTACAGAATATATTATAATACTATCCTAGTAGTATTATGTATGTTGATGCGTTTATTTTCACAAATATGACATTTGCATTAAGCTAATAACGTCTTTTCAGATACTAGATTGTCATAGTAGTCTGTAGTAGTTCTCACACATTCCCAGCTTAAGAAAATATAGCTCCATTTCAAAAATATATAGTTTACTTCTTTTATAATATTTTCTTATAAATATTATAAAATGACGATATTATTGAGAATTGATTTAGATAATCTATAAAGCGAACAAGCGACAGAGAACGGCACTTACTAAATAGTTACACTACGGTGTAACAGACGGCCATTTGATGGCAGTTCACCCATTTTAATTACAATTATAGCCCTTTTATTACAGCTCCATTTGTAATGGTAACGAACGGTGAAAATTGTGTTTTGCTGTGAAATAGACGATTTATCAGACGGCAGATTGTTTTGTTTTTGGTAGACATCAAAATCAGAAAGTCTGGTATAATTTTAATAGAGAAATCAATGAAATTCTAAAAGATTGTTAATAAAGAATCTACTACGAATATTATGATACTAGCTGCGCCCAGGGGCTTCGCTCCCGTGAGAATTTAGGGATAAAAAGTACCCTATGTGCTATTCCCGGTATTTTTCTACCCGTATACCAAATTTCATCGAAATCCGTCCAGTAGATTTCGCGTGATTGAGTAACAAACATCCTTACAAATTCACAAACTCACATCCAAACTTACTTTCGCATTTATTCAATTAGTAGGATAGCGGCCTCTGTAGCTAGTTAGAGGTCGTCATGCAGGGAGGTCCAAAGACAAAATCCTACTGATATTATAAATGCGAAAGCTTGAATTTGAGCTTGTGAAGAGTTTGTGAGGATGTTTGTTACTCAATCACGCAAAATCTACTAGACGGATTTTGATGAAATTTCGTACACAGGTAGAAAAATACGGGGAATAGCACATAGGGTACTTTTAAAACCAAAATTCCCACGGGAGCGAAGCCCCGGGGCTCGGCTAGTAATAAATTGGTCCCGGCTTCGAGCAACCAACTTAACCAACTGAAGAGAAGACCAAAAGAGTCCGTGTTGCTCTATGAGCCCCGTAATGGAAAATGATCTGTTTCAGATTGACCTGGGTCGTTTGTCTTTGGACCGCTGAAGCTTGTATGCGGCAAGCGGACCAAGGCGCCTGCTGGTAACATGGCCTGCTGCATTTACAGGGCTATGGGTTCTGGGCTGTACAAGGCGGTCGTGCTATCAACGTCCAGGGCGTTCCTGGACTTCTGATGTCTTCACTACTGTTTGTGGAAATAATGTATGATTTAAGCGTCTTAAAATATAGTATCGTTGAGTTACCCAAACCACAAGTGTCGATCTTACTTTGTTACTTTTTTAGCTCAATATATGTGATTTGTTCGTATAATGTGGATATCTGTACCTCAGTCGCCTTTGAAATTAAAATTGCAACGTTTTAATAGAACACACATTAAGTTCTATTCACCACAGCGTACAAAGTATCTCATCTACACACTTGGATAAAAAATATTTTTAATTTACTTCGTGAAGAAAAACAATGGCGGTCTCTGAAAGGAAACAAATGGCTTGAAAGTGGGAAATAATTAGTTTTTCTCGCAAAATACGACGGCTGAATGCGACGGCGACCGGGCCCTGTTTAGTATTAGAATTTTTATAATAACTTATTTTCTTTGAATACAAAACAGAATTCCTGAATTTTCTTCGATTTTTGATGATTTTGTTAGTGAATTTGGAAGAATTTATAAATAACTTTCCCCCGCGGCTTCGCCCGCGGCTTCGCCCGCGTGATTTTCCCACGGGAACAGTGCTTTTTCCCGGGATGAAAGGTACCCTATGTCCTTTTCCGTACTTCCAGCTATGTGTATGCGAAATTTCAGGAAGATTGGTTTAGTAGATAAAGCGTGAAGAGGTAACAAACAAACAAACAAACAAACAAACTCACTTTCGCTTTTATAATATTAGTTAGGACTAGTTGTCCGCGGCTTCGCCCGCGTGATAAAAGGTACCCTATGTTCTTCTCAGTACTTCCAAGTATGTGTATTTCAGGAAGGTTGGTTCAGTAGATAAAGCGTGAAGAGGTAACAAACAAACAAATAAATAAACAAACAAACTTTCGCACTGTTAGGATTATTTTTTTAACACAACAATTTTATTTCTAATTTAATATTATTAGAGATCAGAAAGCATGGATAATAGCTACTACTTATTAATTCCATGGCAGAAAGTCAAACAAAAAATTCAATCATGTCTATGGTAGGAAATAGCACAAAACAAAACGCGTGAGACGATTGCAAAAGTCACTTGTATGTAAATCTTCCTACAGTGCGACAAGGATCTTTTTGCACGTGGTAAGAAAACGAACTAATGTCTAAGCTAATAAAATTTCTTATTTAAAACGTAGGTGGCGCCCTCACTCACGTGCAAAAAGATGCTTGTCGCTCTGTACATAGATATATTTATTTATTCTGCAATCTGACTAAGATTGTTAAGGCACAATTTACATAAACGAGTAAACCGTACTTCCGTCAACAATGTAATTCGCTTTGTTGATGCTTTTTGAATTTAAATGGCGACAGTCTATATAAGGTATAGCAAAGTAGTATGTAGGTATGTATACTTATATAGCAACTCAGAGGGAGTATAAACAATAGAGCGTGTGAGTAAATATGGGACATTTATTTATTTAACTTTATTACAAAAAAGTAAAAGGCAGACTTAAAGCCTAGGGCTTTTTCTTCCTGGGTGATAACAGTTACGTGTAAGTAGGTAGAAACGGTCTGTTGGTCTGGCCTGTGGTGTGGCCCTAGAATAGCACCAACCCATCTCTTCCCGTGGGTGTCGTAAGAGGCGGCTAAGAGATTTAAAACACCGGAGGATGGGCAGCAGCATCTTTCCGCGTACTATGACATCACACTGCGATCGCCAACCCGCCTGCCAAGCGTGGCGATTATGGCAAAACCCTATGGTTGATACATCCATGACACGGCCTCTAGTCCCAGGCGGCCCCGCTATTTATTTATTTATTTATTAAGCAAACACAACAGTTAACAATCACATACAATTCCGTAACAATTTCAATATAATATACCTAGGTACTAAACTATTCCGGACTCTGGTAGCAGCCACGGTAACGGCGGGGCAGGGGGTGCTAAGAATCCCCGGCAGATGCCAGGCTATGCGGGCAGCGCAGGACCGGTCGTTATGGAAATCCTTGGGGAGGCCTTTGTCAAGCAGTGGACGTCTTTCGGCTGAGAGAGAGGTAGAAACGGTAGAAACAGTAACGTGCGTATAGCAGGTAGTGCAAAAAGTTTGATTACATCAATATCAACCATTTTAATATCTCCACTGTTATGTTTTATGTGTCTCGGTTGATGCAAATAAACGTCTTATCTTATACTAGCTGTCGTCCGCGGCTTCGCCCGCGTGAGTTTCGCTTAGATGAAAAATCTTTTTGTGTTCCAAACTGTTTCAGATGTTTCGGATTTTCGATTTTTATACGTCTACAGAAAATGTTCATCAGATTAATCAAGTTTTGCTAAGGCGCCATTTCCATATAATATGTTATAGTGTAGCTGGTCTCTTGGAGTTATTCATCAGATGTTCCAGATCTTCAATTTTTATACGTCAGCAGAAAATGCTCATCAAGTTGAACGATTTTTGCTAAGGTGCCATTTCTATATATGTTCCAGTGTAGTTGGTCTCTTGGAGCTTTTCATCAGATGTTCCATATCTTCAATTTTTATACGTCAGCAGAAAATGCTCATCAGGTTGAACGACTTTTACTAAGGCGCCATTTCCATATATGTTATAGTGTAGCTGGTCTCTTGCAGTTCTTCATCAGATGTTCCAGATCTTCAATTTTTATACGTCAGCAGAAAATGCTCATCAGGTTGAACAACTTTTGTTAAGGCACCATTTAAATATTTCTTAAAGTTGTACTGTTCTGTTTTGGTTCATCATTAGGTGTTCCAGTTTTCAAAATCAATTATAGCCTAAATGTTGCCCAGGCTTAATTGCTACACAACAAAAAAAGTTTCATTCAAATCGGTTCAGTACTTTCGGAGATTAGCGTGATCATACATACAGACAGACAGACAGACAATAAATTCCAAAAAAATTTTTTTGCTTACTATTATTCTATTTAAGTGTTCCTCTATCCATTTCAGTCAAAAATACTAAATGTACAGACAAAATATTTTTACTGTTTTATTATATGTATAGATTAAATTTGAATAAATGTTTTGAATTTGATTGGGCACTGGCCTTCCACATGGATAGATAAGAAGTGTGGGCCATGACCCATCACGCTAAAGCAGATTTGATGATGCGATGAAAGATAGATTTGATGATGCGATGAAAGATAGATTTGATGATGCGATGAAAGATAGATTTGATGATGCGATGAAAGATAGATTTGATGATGCGATGAAAGAGAGATTTGATGATGCGATGAAAGATAGATTTGATGATGCGATGAAAAATAGATTTGATGATGCGATGAAAGAGAGATTTGATGATGCGATGAAAGATAGATTTGATGATGCGATGAAAGATATACAGGTGCAAAAGTTGGATAACAGTCAAAAATACTAAATGTACAGACAAAATATTTTTACTGTTTTATTATATGTATAGATTAAATTTGAATAAATGTTTTGAATTTGATTGGGCACTGGCCTTCCACATGGATAGATAAGAAGTGTGGGCCATGACCCATCACGCTAAAGCAGATTTGATGATGCGATGAAAGAGAGATTTGATGATGCGATGAAAGATAGATTTGATGATGCGATGAAAAATAGATTTGATGATGCGATGAAAGATAGATTTGATGATGCGATGAAAGATAGATTTGATGATGCGATGAAAGATAGATTTGATGATGCGATGAAAGAGAGATTTGATGATGCGATGAAAGATAGATTTGATGATGCGATGAAAGATAGATTTGATGATGCGATGAAAGATAGATTTGATGATGCGATGAAAGAGAGATTTGATGATGCGATGAAAGATAGATTTGATGATGCGATGAAAAATAGATTTGATGATGCGATGAAAGAGAGATTTGATGATGCGATGAAAGATAGATTTGATGATGCGATGAAAGATATACAGGTGCAAAAGTTGGATAACAGTTGGGTAAGATATATTCTACTCTAATCTACTACTCTACTCTAATTAATGAAATAATCAAAGAGTTTCCATATGTATGTGTCACCGTCAAATTGCAAATACCGTCAGATTACAGTCTGACTCGCCAGGTTGTAAAGTAACCGATAAGAACGTAGCTATTCGATCATAAGAAGAAGGAAAATAAAATTTCCAGTAGAGTTTTCCAAACTATAAATACAAAGAAATAAAGTTATGTTTTATGTGTTTGTCATAAATAAATAAAGCGTAAGTTATCAAGCAGTCCCTTGTCGTAAACATGTCATCTGTACAGCAAGTAACCTTGTAACACTGGCCTTAACTCGCTTTCGATGCGACCTCAATTCTGTACTTTCGCTGTTCTGACCCACTGCCGAGACCTTGGTAATGGTAGTGATACAAGTACTGCTTTTTGTTTTTTACATTCTTTTGCGTAGGCTAGTTGACTGATTTTAGGATGCCAAATTTACAATCCTACTAAACCTACTGAATTTTCCACGGGAACAGTGCTTTTTCCCGGGATGAAAGGTACCCTATGTCCTTCTCCGTACTTCTAACTATGTGTATGCAGAATTTCAGGAAGATTGGTTCAGTAGATAAAGCGTGAAGAGGTAACAAACAAACTCGCTTTCGCATTTATAATATCACTTATGATTATAAATGCGAAAGTTTAGATGTGAATTTGTGAGGATGTTTGTAACTCAATCATGCAAAATCTACTGGGCGGATTTCGATGAAATTTGGTACCTATATAAGTAGAAAGTTTTTGCGGGCAGCGCAGGACCGGTCGTTGTGGAAATCCTTGGGGGAGGCCTTTGTCCAGCAGTGGACGTCTTTCGGCTGAGATAGATAGATAGATAAGTAGAAAAAGCGAAGTCTCAGGGCGCGGCTAGTATTATATAAATTAAAAAAAATTATGGTTTTAAGTAAAATTAAAAAATAAAAGCCGGGACGAGTCTCTAATACAGGTCGTCGTTTTATTACATTTTTTATCTATTTTAGAGATTAAAAAATGTCTTAAATTAAATAAAATTAAATGGACAACACTCAACGGCCCACACTAAGCATTAAGCTTGTATTGTGCTACCAATGGACATAAACACAGAAACGAGCAAAATAAACACACCCATAACCATAGACAATTACCAGTGAAAACAAGTACAAATATTTGCCCTCACTAGGAATCGAACCTAGGGTCTCCAGATGGCGCGATAGCGGTCGGGCGTACGTGACCACTACGCCACGAAGGTCGTCAAAAAGATCCATCTAAGCGTTTTATTTCCTATGGAACATTGAAGAGACCGGTCGTAAAAAGGGCTATTTTTAGAACAAATCGATGGCAGGGATTCGAGGCGATTCGCTTGTTTGTCGTGTACGTGAGTAACTTTATCCTTTGTACTTACTTACATCACGTAGTCTTACGCAATAAACCCTTTGATATAAATAGCAGTAAGTTTGGCCATTCCACTTTTGACTTTTCCATCAATCTGTATCGAGTTTGTTATCTATTTTTTGTTGACGCGGTTACTACCGATATTGAAGTTTTTCAAAGTTAATACTCGTACTACGTCACACCCCGGACACTCCATACAACGCTCGCAAATCGACAGTGCGACAAGGCTCTAAATGAATTTGTCAGGGGTGTGACTTTAGTGTTGCCATTGAAATAAAATCTCCTTAAATAGCAGTGTAAAAAAAGAAATAAATTAAAAAAAATTAATGAAATAAATGAAAAAGAAAAAAAAATGTTTTTTTTTCGCGTCTCTTATAATAATTAAACATAAAAGCATGACTGAATAAAAAGAATGAAAATCTATGATAAAAATCAAGTTCTAGGTTAGGTACATGGTTAAAGAAAAAAGACATGAAATTGACATGGTTCATGTCTATGGTAATCACCACTTTTGGAGATACCACACATGGGAGAACATTTGTCAAAAATGACGTTCATCAAGATGGCGGCGTTAGTTCCTTTTTTTGCCACGTTCATTAAGAGCCTTGTCGCACTGTACATAGGCAAATGACGTTTGTACACGCGCCTATACGCCTATTTATGTATATCTCTCTCTCTCTCTTAGCCGAAAGACGTCCACTGCTGGACAAAGGCCTCCCCCAAGGATTTCCATAACAACCGGTCCTGCGCTGCCCGCATCCATGCGCATCCCGCGACCTTCACCAGGTCGTCGGTCCATCGAATGGGAGGCCTGCCAACACTACGTTATCCGGTTCGTGGTCGCCACTCGAGAACTTTTCTGCCCCAACGGCTATATGTTCTACGAGCTATGTGCCCCGCCCACTGCCACTTAAGTTTCGCGATTCTGCGGGCTATGTCGGTTACTTTAGTTCTCCTACGGATCTCTTCATTTCTGATTCGATTACGCAGGGAACTTATGTATACGCCTAGTATAATCCCAGTGATGTCTACAACGAAGTGCGGGGTGGGGTGAGGTATTTGAAACGGGTGCGGGGCGGTGAGTGGCCGTTCTGTACGTTAGTAATTTTAATTATTCTGTGATTACGTTTACTTTTCTCAAACTATTTGACAAATGGTGCAAAACTTTTTGCCTTACCGGTACGATTAAGTTTTGGTTAAGGTTACTGTTACTGTCAAATTAAGACGGTGCAACTCGGCCTAAGAACTATTTTTTTAGATACAGTTTGGTTTGTTTCACAAACTTTTTTGTTTGTTATACTTAGTCTGCACTAAATAAAAATTGTGTCCAAATGTCTTAAAGAGTAATGAAACTAACATTGTTATTTGTTAATTTAAACCTCTAAAATTGCACTAAAAGCCCCCGGAAATACGTTATCAACAATAAAACCTAATGAACAATGCTAAAAACATATTAACATCATAAAACTTCTCATAACAAAGGAAACGAGGGTTACCTATGTTCAAATTATACGCCCGTTTAGTTTTACGCCCGAAGTAGGGAGAACCACGCTATAAATTTATTGTAACTTATGTTTAGGTGAAACGGAATGGTTTTAGAACGGTCGAATATCCTGTGCTTTTAATGTGAAGTCCTCAAATATCTAGCCATCTCGGGAGATAGCTAAATATTTGAGGACTTCTCAAAACTACTTCTAAACTACTACTACTTCTAAAGTTAAGAACTATGGCATACAAAAATAAAAAATAATTACAAGTTGTGAAGCCCCTCAAAAGCGTAGCCCCGGGGCAACGTGCCCAAAAGGCTGGCTGCATTGCCAAGCTGTATGGCAATACTTAGCCTGTGGCCAAAGATGATGCTAGGTCGCGGGACACCTCGACCACCTTATTCGAAATAAAAATAAAAAGCTGGTGAGCTGATGGACCCCATGGATCCAACGTTTCTACCCCAAAAGGCTCAATAATACCATTGAATATTTTGAAAGAACTCCTTTGATAATAATGAAGAAAATAAATATAACTTACGTGTAAGATTCTATAGGCCCCGCCGCACGAGATCGTGGAAATAAGTACATCGTGATCTTATTTTCTACGCCTTCCAGGCGGCTACTTTAGGCAGGTATAGGATGCACATATTACTTATATGAGTACCAAGAAAGAAAAAAAGACGAAGAATAAAGTAAAAAAAAAGAAAAAGAGAATGTTACCAAGAAAGGAAGATACTAATTCTTATTGGATGTATAAAATCGATAAACTTTTATTCTAATTTCTGAAAAAAAAACAGAAATCAGAAATCTTTATTGAAACTTGGCCTTCAAAGAAGGCTTTTCACGTCAAAAACTAATTATAAAATAATAGTATATTATGTCTCAAAGCTACAAACTACTAGCATTTCGGAACGACCACTGCTAAGAAGCATTACCAAAAGAAACTCATGAAACAGTCGTGAAATAAATGATCGCACACACAAATGAACACATCACATTTTTCCTTTCCTTCCAAAATAATAACGTGACGATCTGATTACCCTTCATATATGCGTTGAAACACCTCTAACAATCTCGATTTATCTTTTTAGCCCAGGAAAAAAACGCTTGACCCTCTCACTAATAGTGCAGCATAAAGAGAGATGGCTAACGGCTTGGCCAAATGGACTGTTTCAAAATGTCCAAGTTTATCCTATTTTGTCTTACTTACTTACCTTCTTTATTTCACACATTGGCTGATAGCTTATTGACAAGAGCGCAGGTTTCCTCACGATGTTTTCTATCAGCAAGTGGTCTATGAAACCTTTTTTTTTTTTTGAATATTTATTTGGTTCGCCAACTGGCTGTGCAACATACATGTTCATAGGAATATATTTACAATCAACCAAGTTGTCAGCCTTCTAGGAGCGAACACAGCATGCACATTTATATGCTCGCAGGTTAAATTTAAAAAATAATAATAATAGTAAATTTAGTTATTAGGTTACAATTTTGTGTAAAAATACTTTTTAATCATATTGGACGATGCACTGAAAATGTCAACTTCATTAGATATTTTATTATACTTCGAACTCATGCGATACAACGAAGAATGCTGGCGATAATTTGTTCGACAGATGGGCAAGTAAAAGGTGACTCTATTATGTAAGCGACTGCTCGATCTTGGAACAGATAAGGTGAATCTACGGAGCAGATCAGGGCTGTCAATTTTGCCTTGGATAATTTTGGATAATTTTTTAACCTTTCATACAAGATTCTGCATGAAACTTTATATTGTAGACTGACGTTTCGTGCATAACAGTCGCCGTGGTCGCAGCCTGACTAAGTCCTGCGTGAGCAGCAAATACGACAAAGCAGCGCGGCTTACGCAAAGTTAAGTAAGTTACGTTGCGCTACGCGTAAATGTCAAATGTATGCACGTATACTTGTGGCCTATGTTGGCGGCGTTGTCGCGTGTAATATTCTCTTATAGCACAGCACGCATTCTGTCGCCAATGCAGGACAGGAGGTTAGTAATATCGTCACGAGTTTGAAGCGCAAAAGATGAAAAAGACTATCAAACATAATAACATGAGTCAGATTGGTAAATAATCTCGTGCGACGCGAGTGGCATTAGAGCCTGGGATCTTTAGACCATTGGGGAAACTCTTTTTCTATCGACTATTTTGAAACTTATTCCCTGTCCTGCTTGGACGCCAAATGCGGCAAATGAGGCGTGATGCTACGCGATAATGCCGGCCGCCGCCAACACTGTCCACAATTATGTACGTGCCGCCGCCAACACTGTACGCAATTATGTACGTCCGTACATTTCACATTTACGCATAGCGCGGCGCCGCGCTGCATTTAGAGCATTCTGTCGCCAACGTAGGACGTCAGGTTAGGCTGCATGTAGACGTTTTGCAACAGCCTAAGGTTATTGGCCGGCCCATAGCCCATGCCTGATCAAGACATCACCACTTAGGGCCATAACGTCCCCGATTGACCCCAAGCTCTAATGGCGGGGCGTTTGCGGCCCCATTTGCTTTTATGTGATCGTATTTAGCCGAGACCTAACCTATCTAAGGTGAATATGAAGTTATAAACTGTTCTGATATTAGCCGGGTAGTATATGTTTAATGTATGTGTAACTAGCTTTTGCCCGCGGCTTAGGCCGCGTGAATTTCCCACGGGAACAGTGCTTTTCCCGGGATGAAGGTACCCTATGTCCTTCTCAGTACTTCTAACTATGTGTGTGCAAAATTTCAGGAAGATTGGTATGAAATATCTACTCTCTATTTGGTTTAATGGTTTACTTATCAATTGTACATAATTTTTGTTATTTTGTGCAATGAAGTTTTGAATAAATAAAGAAATAAAGCCCCATAACAGTCAAATAAAAATCAAATCGTTTATCCGTTTAGAAGCTACGAAGACACAGATACAGCATTCTAACTAATATTATAAATGCGAAAGTGAGTTTGTTCGTTTGTTTGTTACCTCTTCACGCTTTATCTATATACTAACCCAATTTTGCTGAAATTTTGCATACACATAATTAAAAGTACTGAGAAGGATAAAAACACTGTTCCCGCGGGAAATTCACGCGGGCGAAGCCGCGGGCAAAAGCTTGGTTATACTTTTGATGTTAGAAAGACAAAATCAAATTTCCGACAGCCTTTTCTTTAATCATTATTTTGTTGTCAAACGAGTGGTCTAGACCACTCGTTTTCGTTTTTACGTCAAAATCATTACGACATAGACAACCGGATACGTATATAGATAAAGTCTATTAGAATTTTCATTTTTGCGTTCCGTTTAACGCTTACGTTCTCTTTGATTGAAAATTTACGAAATTTTTTTTTACAATTCGTTACCGATTCTGTTTTCGTTGCGTAGAATAGATCAGAAATTAATTCTCGCATTATTTTCATATCACTGGTAACATTGCTAGACGAGTGATTTAAAAAATACGGCTTTTATGTTTTTAGTGACATAGTAGGACGAGTGCGACATAATGGCCTATTCGTTTTCGGCGGTATGTCATACTTTCAAAAATAGGTCTTTTTGAATGCAGTCAAAATGTATGGCTAATTTTCTTACATTCATATGACAACCATGTTAATTGATCTATACATCACTGAGGACTCTATTCATAGCATAATTAGAATGTGGTATTCAGGACTTCCAACCGCCCGAATGACATAAATTGCATAACTTAATCATAAATGATTAACATATACAAGAGGGAAGGAGACAGCATCATCTTAGAAAGTATTTCACAGTGGTTGATTGTATGTTTAGCTAGCTTTCGCCCGCGGCTTCGCCCGCGTAAATTTCCCACGGGAACAGTGCTTTTTCCCTGGATAAAAGGTACCCTATGTCCTTCTCCGTACTTCCAGCTATGTGTATGCGAAATTTCAGGAAGATTGGTTCAGTAGATAATACGTAAAGAGGTAACAAACAAACAAACTCACTTTCGCATTTATAATATTAGTTAGGATAGACAGTAGTTCAGTCTTCAATCAGATACCTAATAAGTGAACAGAACTTTTTTTGCCTAGTCTTTGTCAGTGGTAGTTCCAAAGCTCTACCAGCTTGTAAGCATTGCAAACAAAATAATTCAAAAGTGGGAAAAATTGCACTCAAAAATATAACCTAACTGCTTTGGCTTTTAGAGAAATATACTAAGTTTGACAAGATACTAATAAAATTAACTTGATTTAACAAAAGTGATTTGTCTATAAGCCAGGTTTGGTTACATAATGCAAATGGTTATGTGGTCACTTTTTTCTGTGTTATAGATTGCAGAAAGTTTGGTTGTGTAAAGTAAGATTTTTTTTTCAGTGTGTCCTTACTCGATCGTGCTAAAACGTTTGGACGAGTACGCCTGAATAATAGGTTACTTTTTTTTTCTATCAGAGGCTTAGGGTGGAACTATTTCAAAACTATTTTATTTTTAGCTTCTTAGTCAGAAAACAGAAATTCTTTATTGAAACTTGACCTTCAAAGGCTCTTTTTCACGTCAAAAACTAATTTATATAATCATAGTATATATGTGTCAAAGATACAAACTACTAGCATTTCGGAACGACCACTGCTAAGAAGAAATGCCGAAAGAAACTCATGAAACAGTCTTGGTCGCCTACAGCCAGAGGGGCTATTTATTATCTTTATTCATACACTAGATTATGTACAGTCAAAAACATAACAATTGTGGTTTGGTCTTACTTAGCTACTGAATGTCCAAGTACGATATGTCAATGTACGTTAGTTCTAAAGTATTCGAGTGCGATGCTAACGTTCTGGACCGAACCACTCGCCCAATGTGAATTGGAGTTTAAGAGCGAGACAAAAGTCTTAAGCGGGGTGTAACCTCGTCGTTAAGCTTGACGACATCGGTAATGAGTTTAGAAGTTTCGACGAACATACACGTTACATTGATATGTAATCTGCATGGAGTTGACGCAGATTTTATTTAAAATTTGTGTGTTTAAAATGCATTTTCATATGCTATTTCAGAAATTAAACCTCCAAGGCTCTTTTTATCGTCAACAAAATAATTAATAGGTAAAAAATAAAAAATATCATCAAATTAAATTATTATTTTCATCGGGATAAAAACTACTAGTAAATACTCACAAGAAGGCCGACGGAACTCATTTCCTTTTTAATTTGTTAATAAATTTTTGTACACAACAAATAAATAGATAGGTAGTAAACATAAAATGTTGCTGGCAAGAATTGGATTGCAATGGCCCAGAATAGGAAAGGTTGGCGTAGACAAAAGGAGGCTTATACCCAGCAGTGGGTCATGGAAGGCTGACGATGATGATGATAATGAAACATAAGATATAGTAAAAACAAAGTATTACTAATTTAAATAGAAACTTCATAGACTTCTTCATTCGTTGTCCCTTCCATTTTCTCCTTCCTTTTCTAGCACGATATCCCAATGTCGCTATATCTATCGGCAGTTGCACATTCTATCACCAAATCAGCTCTATCCATATACTTCAATGATTTATAACAAATGCAACCCATCCAAATGATGAAGTTGTCGTTTGATTAAGTTTCAACAATTACAAGTAAGTGTATGGGTGTTAAGTAAATTAGGGATATATATTAAAGTGGGGGATTCCAGTCATTCCAGTTACGATGTAGAACAAAACGGTTAATGGGACGCATTAGCTTTATACCAATTAATTTAACCTTGTTTTTTTTTAAATTATATCACTCTAGCTGCACCCCAGGGGTCCGCTCCTGTGAGAATTTCAGGAATTGTCATGACTGTTCGCGATAAACTCAAAAACATGTCAGCCAATAATTTTATAGAAATTTTGAAATTTTTGTGTTCGAACTTAGAGTTATTAGATAAAATACTGAAATTACCACGCGAACGACGCTCCAGATCAAAGCTTGTATTAATATAGATGGCTCCAGCCTGAACGAAGAAAAAAAAATTACAAAAAACAATTGGGAAAACAAAACTACGAGTACTTATAATAAGAAAATGCAATAATATTTCGCTTCAAAACGTAAAATGCACAATTTCTCAACCAAGAGCCAGACATGTCACGAAAAACTAATAAAATATGACATCTGTGCCTTCACAACAGACGACGGTACAAATTTTATTTCATAGAAGTGGAAATTTCAGAAGTAGCACTATGAAAACTTAGGTCTCCTTGGGTTGCTCCTAGGGTACCCAGATATCAAGATATTGTTGGGATAACTTAGTGAATATAACTGAATAGAGTTCAATTTAGTTTTTACTAGCCGCGCCCCGGATCTTGGCTCCCGTGGGAATTACGGGATAATAAGTACCCTATGTGCTATTCCCGGTATTTTTCCACCCGTATACCGAATTTCATCGAAATCCGTCTAGTAGATTTTGCGCGATTGAGTAACAAACTCACATCCAAACTTTTACAAACTTTAATTTTAATTATGATATAATTTAATTATAAAATTAAATTA
This sequence comes from Ephestia elutella, assembly GCA_018467065.1. Taxonomy (NCBI): domain Eukaryota; kingdom Metazoa; phylum Arthropoda; class Insecta; order Lepidoptera; family Pyralidae; genus Ephestia; species Ephestia elutella. Next base: position 4,153,127 of record CM031577.1, read on the forward strand.
GATTTTTAATTAAATCAATGAAAAAAATCTACTTCATATTTTTAACTTTGGCGTTACTCTCAACTATTTTTCCTGATGTTTAGGTATCTACGTTTTTTATATAAAATCCACTTGCTCGATTAATTATATTATCATCTGTGTAAAATTATAAATCAATTACCTTTAATCATTAATGCGAAAGTTTAACTTTGAGTGTATATCTGGGAATGATTGCATCAATCACAAAAATTCGCTGGACTGATTTCGATGAAATTTCATTCACTGGTAGAATAAAACCATATCATCTCACTAGAATACTTTTTTATGACGAAATCCCCATGCGAGCGGATGCACTATGTAATTTTTTTTTATTTAACCTGTCTCGTCCCACTGCTGGGCAAAGGTCTCCCCCATTTTCTTCTAAATCTGTGTACCTGTCAATTTATTTATTAAAAATAAAATTGAAGAATTTTAACGATCGAGTAGCCATTATAGGTTAAACATATTGTCAGAACATGACCCTTATAATCATGCAGAGTATAAGCTACATGGGTGTTTACCGGCAATATGTCATAAATGTAATAACCTTAATGGACGGCCATAAAAAGGGCCATAGCTTTACTATATCATTTTCGAAAAGGAATTAATATTTATTCACCTGTTGTGCCACGGCTTTAAAATCATACGGAAATGGACGTTTGTATGTTTGACATCATCATCCACCTATGTCCCACTTTATGTAAGGTTGGATAGAATTTTAGTTTTTTCTATCTTTCCCCTATGTTAAAATCCCATTTTATTAGAAGAGAACAACGTAAAGAAACCGGCATATTGGTCGACTGTTCAGTTCAGTAGTTATTGGATTGTGCCGCTGGATGGCACTATCGTCACACATAATAAAATAATTCCTACATGTTACGGCATATTTTTAGGAGACTTAATCACTTCCAGTATAACACTCACAAAAGCTATATTTTTCTTTCTTCTATAATCGTCATCAATAGCCTTAAGTAACCCACTGCTGGGTATAGGCCTCCTTCCATCTACGTCTACATCTGTATCCTGGGCCATCTAAACTCCAGTTGTTGCCAGCAATATTCTTTTACGTCATCGCCAGCAAATTTCTTCTCTCACCTTCATCATAATAAATTCAATTCACAATTCTCTATCATCATAATAAATTGCTAGATTTAAAACTAAATCTCCATTTACCTATCTCGTTTGAACTATGTGTGCTCAGAGTTAGTATGAACGCTTCGCCTTTCAGAGCACGTCTGCCAGTCCCTATAATATCTGGCGCCGTGGTCACCCGAGTGCGGTGTACGTGACCTTACCAACTGCCTCGGGAATTCCAAACACTCTTATTAATCCATATCTAGTTTGGCTCAGGTCAGGACACGTTTTAAAGTTGTTTCTGGGAATTTATTCAACACTAGCTTTTGCTCGCGGCTTTGCCCGCGTGAATTTTCCACGGAAACAGTTTCCCGGGATAAAAGGTAGCCTATGTCCTTCTCAGTACTTCTAACTATGTGTATGCGAAATTTCAGGAAGATTTGTTCAGTAGATAAAGCGTGAAGAAGGTAACAAACAAATAAACAAACTCACTTTCGCATTTATAATATCAAATGCGATAGGTCTGGTTGCGCCCCGGATTTTCGCTCCCGTGGGAATTGCGGGATAAAAGTACCCTGTGCGCTAATTCTGATATCTTTCTACCTGTGTACCAAATTCCTGCTTTCTCTAACGCACACAGCCACAATCCGCAACTTCATAATTAGGTGGGCACGCAGTAACAATAAAAACTAATGAAGCGCCCTCTGGCGTCTATAAAAGACAATCCTGTTTCCCAGATTCCGTTTTATTCGGTGTATTTCTCTAAGGAGCTCAGGCTTTGAAGCTTCAGCCTTTGTATATAAATAATAATAATTTTGTGGAGTACCTAACTTGGGAATACATGTATGAGTTTCATATCTTTTTAGAACAAAAGAATGGAGTACTTTGGGAACAACCCTCTAAGTCAAATGTATGTCTACCTACAAACTAGTACATTCTAAAATTATCCTAACCTGTTGCTATGTACCCAGAAACTTATACGAAGCTAAGTCACCTGTTAAAGTCAACTTAAAAGTTTCAAAAGCAAGTTGAGTTTGTTCAAGCTTCGATGAATAAGGCGATATATGCTCCATAGGTTTTAGCTTGTTTTAAACTCAGATTAAGACGTTAACCGGGGTTTTGGAGATTAATTAGTATTTAGTACTAGCTTTTGCTATCGGCTTCACACGCGTGAATTAAGTTTTTGACCCATTTCACCCTCCTTGGGGTGGAATTTCAAAAATTACTCAGTACTAAGTACTCATTCAGGATCTTTCTGCAAATTTTAAGGTTGGATTGCACCGTCTTTGACAGCGACAATAACTTTAACCAAACCGAATACAATGAGTTGCACCAGTTGTCAAATAGTAGTGCCTTTTGGCACTACTATTTGACAACTGGTGTACTTTTTGGCCCTTGACGGAAAAATACCAGTGTTATTAATTCTATTGTTAGCTGACTGAAGATTTGAAAGAAGAACAAGTTGCCAAGATGCAGTATGAACCCCTTCAGTCTTGAGTAGTCTGTGGAAGACTGCACCAGCGATGGGTTGTGATGGTTGTTTAGTGCGCGTAGCTTTACATAATTTTTATGTGATCTATTGTGTTTCCATGTATAAAGTGTAGAAATATGATCCATGTATTATAAAAGGGGTTTGTAAACATAAATCTATGAGTTTTATTCAGAGTAGATAAGATCAGAAGTGCGATTTGAATCATTCATATTAAAACCGCGCCAAATCACGGATCATTTTTTCCTTGGAAAATGGAACGTGTTTTGTTTTTCTTAAATATTTGAATGTTCGTGACCATCGCGATTCAATTGTTTTTACGCTGTACGATGTTCTTATTTTTTCTATGGTTTTTATTAGTTTGAATTTTATAGCGCACTTTTCATGTTATTTGTTTTGAAATAAAAAAAAATATGAATTTTGGAAAGTGAGTGATTTGAGATTGAAAATTATGAAAATCAATTTGTGCGTAGTATGCATAGTTGCATACAAATAAGTTTTGCAATAGTTGTGGTCGGATATTACTACATGACGGGATCCGTAAAATGCGTTTGATTTTGAATTTACCATCACAACCTTGCGCTGGAAGCTACATGCCACCACCACCAGCGTCCGTGGTGTGTCGATACAGGACTATGAACGAAGTTATTCAGGAACTTCGTGATTTTGTACGATGACGGTACGAACAGGATTGTTGGTGTACTTTCTTCTTTGATTCAAGTAAGATCTAAACATTACATTCCAAAGAAAGGTTTAAATGTGATTTGTTTGGTATGCAGCGGTAGATGCGCTTGTATTGGCGTTTTAAAATTGCTAACATTGTAATTGTAATGCTAAGACGTGGTTGAACGATTGGGTGATCAATTACTAATCATGTCCTACAAATTTTAAACTTCATTTTATTGTTTTGTTTTGGCGAATTAATTGAGGTTAGACCTTAAGGTCAGTGATTATTTGATAGCCATGATGCGTGTTATTAATTGAAATAAATTTACCACGTAACGTTTAGTAGTACATACGTATGTAATGTTGTCGATAGTTATCTTAAATGTAAAATTACAATCGAAATATGTAACTGAGGTTTTGTCGGTTTAATTAGAACAAAAGTGCACCAACTATCAGCAATCCTGTTTGTTCGTCTTAGCGCTATTCAATGTATGGCTTGATGCGACGATTACAACTAATCGCTAGACTAGTTGTATATTTTGGTAACTGACTGAGCAATATTTGGGCTGATTGAAGTCAGTAAGGCCGAGTGGTAAGAACATGAAAGCCGTGTGCTTCCATGAAATTACAAAACTATAACAAATATTGGTAAGTTCTCCAGTTGTTGGGGATGGTGAGGTACTTTTATGAGTACATTGCAACGTATTCGTACACCGAGAATGAACCGAGAAAACGGCTCTTATTTTAAATTTCTTGGAAATTGAGGTAAACCACACAAGGTCCGACTTTCTATGAAAGGCTGGTGAAGCTCACTCTAATTTTACTAAGCAGTTACTGGTGGGCATTGAGGAAACTGTTTCTGTTTTTAAGATTTGGATAATGTACCTCGTGGTAGAGGTATCGCTGATTTTTAAGAAGGGAGAGAGAGAGAGCGCCCGAGCTTCTGATCATCGTCGTTGTTGTGTCGACAATAATGACGTATTGTTAACCTTAACTGTGTACTTTTTCTGTTGACAGTTTTGTTTTGGTCAGTAAAGGTTCCCTAAGCACTGGGAAGATGTACTCTGGAATGCGTGGCCCCTACCAGGTCATGCGCGCGCCGCCACATCATCGGTACAAGATCGATTGGTTGGCTGGCTCATACGAGATGAACTGACCAGAGGCAGCTGCTGAAAACATGGAGCAGAAGCAGCTCTTGGCCCCGACAATGTGGCCGTGGCCCCGACAATGTGGCCGTAGACCCCGACAATGTGGTCATTGCCCCGACCTTGTGGCACCTGTTGGCTCCGACAATGTAGCCGTGGCTCCGACACTGAAGCCGTTGACCCCGACAATGTGGTCGTTGCCCCGACAATGTGCCATTCGTAGTTGCTGAAGACAAATAGTCGGAAGCATTTATTGGTACCTGAGTGAGATCGATCTGTTGGCCGGCTGACCTGAGAGAGCTGCTGAAGACACATGGGCGGAGGTGGCTCTTGGCCCCGACAGTGTGGCCGTTGACCCCGACAAGGTGGTCATTGCCCCGACAATGTGGCACCCGCAGCTGCTGAAGACACGAGCGGAAGCAGCTGCTGGCCCCGACAATGTGGCCGTTGACTCCGACACTGCGGTCATTGCCCCGACACTGAGGCACCTATTGGCTCTGACATCGTAGCCATTGCCCCGACAATGTAGCATTCATTGACCCCGACAATGTGGTCACTGACCCCGACAATGTGGTCATTGGCCTCGACCTTGTGGCCTCTGCCCTGACATCGTGGCACTTTTTGATTTCCTGTTCTAATGTGATAACATTGTCGTTGACATATAAAATTGTCAATGCTAATGTTATTTCCTTTCAGATATTTAACGATTGTATTAATGTCATAACATTGCCGTTGACATATAAAATTGTCAATGCTAATGTTATTTCCTTTCAGCTATTTATTAACTGCCTGTTTTAATGTCATAACATTGTCGTTGACGGTCGATATCCGTATCTTCGTCAATGCTGATGTTATATTTACTTTACAGCTTGCTAATATGATTTTCTATTTAGAATGTTAATGCTATTTCCATTTCAGCATTCTAAAACGATTTTGTTTCTGTAATGTCAACGCTATTTACTTTTCAGCATGTTAATATATTTTTCGATCTAGAATGTTAATGCTATTTCCTTTTCAGCATGCTAATGATTTTATTTCTGGGATGTTAATGTTATTTACTTTTCAGCATGCTAATGTAATTTACTTTCTGTAATGTTAATGCTATTTATTAACCTTTTCAGCATACTAATGATTTTATTTTTGGGATGTTAATGTTATTTACATTTCAGCATGCTAATGACCTTTTCAGCATACTAATGATTTTATTTATGGGATGTTAATTTTATGTACTTTTCGGCATGCTAATGCGATTTTCTTTCTGGAATGTTAATGCTGTTTACTTTTCAGCAAGCTAATATAATTTACTTTCCAGAATGCTAATGCTACTTTCTTTCCAGGATGTTAATGCGGTTTTATATCCCTCCTGTCTGTTGTGTGTTTAATATTTTGGTCCAACTGAATTAGTATTTCGAGCTGTCCTTTTGATATTAAATGAATTAGTTGCAAATATTCAAAGTCGATGCTTAACAATTTACAGTCATAACATTTCTTAATGTTTTCTTTTTAATCTGAAATAACAAATATGACAATGGAATAATAAATATTGGACCATTGGATCTTTGCCAATGGATGATGATTAATATTGATCTTGTCTCATACTCAGAAGGACCTAATTTCACCTAATGGAGATCAAGCTGACGAGGACGTTCAGCTGTCAGGAACGGCCGTGTTAGCTGACTGAAGATTTGAAAGAAGAACAAGCTGCCAAGATGCAGTATGAACCCCTTCAGTCTTGAGTAGTCTGTGGAAGACTGCACCAGCGATGGGTTGTGATGGTTGTTTAGTGCGCGTAGCTTTACATAATGTTTATGTGATCTATTGTGTTTCCATGTATAAAGTGTAGAAATATGATCCATGTATTATAAAAGGGGTTTGTAAACATAAATCTATGAGTTTTATTCAGAGTAGATAAGACTATATATATATGTGTACTGACTAATTGGTATTGAATCTTAGGCTTAGTTGCACCAAAATTGAAGTTATTGTAAAGGTAAATGTCAAAGTTAACAGTTACGTAGTACTTATATTAATTCTGTGCAGTGACGGTAACTTTTGACCATGGAAGTAATAATTGTTTCATACAATGATTTTATTAATACCATCCTTTTAGATGGTATTAATAAAATGGTATTAAGAATTAATATAAGTACTACGTAACTGTTAACTTTGACATTTACCTTTACAATAACTTCAATTTTGGTGCAACTAAGCCTAAGATTCAATACCAATTAGTCAGTACACATATATATAGAATTAATAACACTGGTATTTTTCCGTCAAGGGTCAAAAAGTACATTTGGCGCTGCCCAGCACCGTATCCTATGTTATTTATTTTTCTAAAAGATTGCTCTTGACCACAATCTTGCCCGAGGACAGAGATGAGGTCTACGGTGTAGCGAGCTTACCCAGAAGCAGCCTATTCTTTCTATGACCTTTCAAGCTCTTCTTATTGTAATATTGATTTATTCACTTCAGAATCTGCCAAAATCAATTCCATCATATAATCTCAATTCGACAGTTAATGTTGATAAATGACGCACGGCGCGGATTGCTTCGAAAATTGAGTGATCCAAAGGTAATCTTAAGGTCATTGACCTGGCTACACACGGGCTTATAGGATTACAGACTTCAAATAATATTATGAGATTATTGAAATCAATGAACGCTGGTATTAACTACTTAATGCTGGTAGTGAAAAAAGTGTTTTTTGAAATATTTTGTAGGTAGGTACAACAAGAAATATGTTTATACATAGTTATGGAAATCCTTGGGGGAGGCCTTTGTCCAGCAGTGGACGTCTTTCGGCTGAGAGAGAGAGAGGTACAACAAGCGTCGCGAGGTACTTCGAGGCTTTCCCATGTGGATTTAAGGGCAAAAGCAGTACATACACCTAAATTAACATGGGAGCTAGTAAGTAGTATTATTAGAATTAACGTACATCGTACTCGCTTATTTCGACATTGGATAGTTTAGAACTAACGTACAGTCAAGGGTCATAAGTGCAGTCATGCCTCGAAGACTATATGGCCTAGTCGTAAAGATCATATTGCCTTGTAGATTCTCACTGCACTATTGATTCTTTACTGTACATCGGCATTTCACACTTCGACATTCAGTAGCGGACTAGTTGTTTTCTTACAGTTTAAACGTTTCGTTGATTTTGGGTGATAGAGACCATATGCCCAATTATCTGATATTAATTTCAACTTGATGCTTTTACGCGTTCTTGACAGTCAGACAGATGGAAAGACAAGCACGCAGTTGGACAACAAACTATGAGGGTTCCGCTTTTGATATAAGGAACCCTAAAAACCAAAATGTAAGTAGTCAGAGATTGTATACGTCATGGAAGTAGAAGCGAGTTGGTATCACTCTTTTGCGAAGTAAATAACTTTATGAGGTCATTGCCAAGATGATGTTGACGCACCCTGAGGTCTGAGGTGATGAGGTCTAAAAGTCGAGTGTGACATGACAGAAATAAATTAAACTTATTTATTAATACAATATTGTCATTTACATGGAAGTACAGTCAGATATGAGATAGGAAGTCAGGTTTCTCTGCATGTGACTGTACATAAATTAATTTATTCATATGTATTTCGGGTAATTTTAGAGTTCAGTATAAGTTCTACAAAAATATTTATTCTTACTGGACATAAATATTTTTTAAAATAAATTCCCGTCATTTACAAACTAATTAGAATTTTCTTGAATTAAAGCTAAAACAGTCATCATCACATCAATTCATCATAAATCTATTTTAATATTGACGATCATAAATCTAATTTTGATCATCACGTATAAAATTATATTTGAAAAAAAAAATATTTTGAATTCACAAAATATTGTGATAAATCGCTGTCTTGATTTAGAACTTTGCGAAATTATGTATTTAGTGATGTTACTATACTACAGTCATCAAATCTGTAACTCCTTTCGTAACCAGATTACTATGAAAGACGAGGGGCGGAAATTAAATAAATTTGGTTCTATGCTAATTCAGCGACGGTGTGTATCGAAAACTACCGAAACAGCCGGATATACCCCACGTCGGCCAAAACGCCGCGTAACGTACACCGTACAGTAAACTGCATATCAACTGACCTAAATTCATTGGAAATTCGCTGATATTACCGCCACTTTAAGGTCCATGCAGGGTTGGCTTGTTGAATGTACTACGGGGCTAATAGACGAATATATCCCGTATTGCGAACATGCGTGTGCGTGACGGGAATTTGACAATGCTGTAGGCTAGCAGAACTTGTACACTTGTCGTTTCCGTTTCCTAAACAAATTATAATCGCGAAATTTTGTGATGATGAGGAAGAACACCAAATAAGCCTCAGCTCTGCTCACAAATAGGGGACCCAACTTTTTTTTTATGCTTCTTTGAAATATCTCACAATAATAGAATCATCCGTAAAAGAATCACATCCATAATTAAAGTGTTTCCCAAGACATAGCAAAAAACAATTCACATTTTTAAGCGATGTTTGGACGATACCAAAACGCCCCTAACTAAACGTTCATTCATATGACGTCACGTGTAGAAGATGGACTTTCCCTAAAAGTTTGAACTTTAATAATAAACTCGTGCTGAAGAGACGCAAAATGTGTTTAATTATATGTATTATTTCATAAAATTTCATATTTTTAATAATTCTCATACCTTGTCCGGCCCCTATTGTGAAAATTAACTGGTAAAATACTACTTTCATAAGTTATACAATCAGACATTATTTACGTCTGATTATAAAATAAGAATAAGGGTGTCGTAAGAGGCGACTAAGGGATTTAAAACACCGGAGGATGGGCAGCAGCATCTTTCCGCGTACTATGCCATCACACTGCGATCGCCAACCCGCCTGCCAAGCGTGGCGAATACGGCAAAACCCTCCAAGGATGTAATCCTTGTCCAACAGTGGACGTCTTTCGGCTGAGAGAAGAAGAAGAAGAAGATAAAATAAGTACCGCTGATTAGCTCTTTTTTCCGTTTTTCACTTCAAAGTAACGTTACAGTGTACAAGTTCCTTTATATCGTCACAGTGGCGACTAGATTATTGACACGGCTTTTGCGGGATGAAAAAATATCTGCTAAAGATTTGGGGTCAAAACAATTTAGAATGAACGCTATGAATTTTAGTTGGCTTTTTGCTTTTATTGCTAAACGATGCAGTAAACGTTTCAAATGGGATCTGCAGCGATACGATAAAGTATTGATTTTTATATTCTATTTTAACTTTTATATGTTAAGATTTCAGTATTTTACAGTTTTAAGTTAAATCTTAAAATTTTCAAAATTACATATAGGTACTGTAGTGAAGGTCCCTTAATAGTTTTAAGACCTCTTTCAGTGCATTCCATAAAGAATTAAAAATTAAAAAGATTATCGAATGTTTTGTATTGACATAGTCTAATCTGTGAGCTCGTGCAGACAACTTGGCTGCTAGTATTAAATAAAATATATTATAAAAAACAGTGGTTATTATTAAGTTTTTACGTTACGATTCACATCGTAACAGTACCTATATAAATATTTGCTGAGCGCTACTTTATAGAGCTTCTCAAGGTCTGATGATGAATTTTGAAAATATCACCTGTAAAAGTGTAAAGTACGATATTAACACGGGCGAAGCCACTGGCAAAAGCTAGTCTAATTATCATATTTAATTTAGTCCGATTATCTATCTTATGTTATTTCTCATTGTTAGATTTTTTCCTCAAAGTGTTAATTCAGCGATATCTAGGGCGCCCGACTGGGCGCCTGCCTGACACTTTTCCCAGGTAAGCTGATTTGACGCCACGATCCTCCTTCATTCTCTCGATATGACCAAGCCAGCGCAGCCAGCTCCTCTATTTCAGTTTTTTTTTTTTTTTTAGGAGTCTATGGCGCTCTTTCGTGTCGGAGGCCAAGATCCACTTTGGGGTCACTGAGCCAGCGGAGTAAGTAAGTAAGTAAGTGTTAATTCAAATGCATTATACATAGTGCAATGTTGCTTGTCAAGACAATCTTCATAGATCTAGCAGTTATTGTGCGACGTGAGTTAATAGTGTTCAGTGAAGACAATTATTATACTAGTTGTTATTTGTTTCAGTAGATTCAGTTTTATTTAGTTATTACTAGCTTTTGCCCGCGGCTTCGTCCGCGTGAATTTCCCAAGGGAACAGTGCCTTTTCTCGGTATGAAAAGTACCCTATGTCCTTCTCAGTACTTCTGACTATCTGTATGCGAAATTTCAGGAAGATTGGTTCAGTAGTTAGAGCGTCAAGAGGTAACAAACAAACAAACTCACTTTCGCATTTATAATTTTAGTTAGGATTAGTGTTGGTACGCTTTTGAGAGCCACGCCAGTCCATGGGGTCCTTAGACTCCATGGGGCCAAAGCCAACAGGAGCGAGGCGAGGCCTTTATTAGTGTTTTTATTAATTATTTCTACTAGATTCCAACAGTATTTACAAAATTAATATAAGTATAATAGTTGTATGTGCTGTTCGTGGACGAAAATAAAATAAACATTTGAATCCACGAACAGCACATGCCAAAAATATTGAAATGTGCTGTTCGTGGCCTTGAGCTGTTCGCGTTTGTGCTATTCGGATTATTTATTTCTTTATTTATTTAAACTTTATTGTACACACATACAAAAGTACAGTACAAAAGGTGGACTTAATGCTAAAAGCATTGTCTGACAGTCAAACCTTAGGGTTGAGCAGAGAGTTCATGTGGGTGTAAATAAATTTTATTACACAAATTAATTATTGGTAAATTAAACAGATACATATAAAGATGCTACGTAAATAAAATAAATTATTAAACATATAATACAAATAAACACAAGAATATCCGTACCTATAAATATATACTTACACTAGCTGTCGCCCGCGGCTTCGCCCGCGTGAGTTTCGCTAAGATGAAAAATCTCTCTTGGAGCTTTTAATCAGATGTTCCAGATCTTCAATTTTTATACGTCAGCAGAAAATGCTCATCAGGTTGAACAACTTTTGTTAAGGCACCATTTCCATATTTCTTATAGTTTAGCTGTTCTGTTATGGTTCTTCATCAGATGTTCCAGTTTTTAAAATCAATTATAGCCTATATGTTGCCCAGGCTCAATAGCTATACAACAAAAAAAGTTTCATTCAAATCCGTCCAGTAGTTTTTGCGTGAAACGCGTACATACATACAGACAGACAGACAGACAGACAGACAGACAGACAGACAGACAAGAAATTCCAAAAAAATTTTTTTGCTTTCTATTATTCTTTTTAAGTGTCCCTCTATCCATTTCAGTCAAAAATACTCAATGTACAGACAAAATATTTTTACTGTTTTATTATATGTATATATGTATAGATAGTTATATTACAAATAAAGATGAAGCAATCAAACAAGGGTCAGTTTTGCCGATGACTCAGCATATGTTTATAGATTAGTGCTCTAAGTGGACTATACTCCCTATTATTATTGGTACATGCTAAATATAATAATGCATTTATCATCAGAACTAAAGCCACGAGTAAAATTTTAACTTTGTCGGACAAGCTGTATTACTGTGTATGCGTGAGTGACCCGTCAATTTTAACTCGAATGTCTTCATCTCACTTTAATTTTAATGATATAAACTAGCTGTATTAGATCCAATTTCGATTGCAACATTTGACCCGAACATATTACATTACTAGTTAAATGAACGCTTGTCTCTTTAGTCTTACTTCCTCATGACCTGAGTATATGGAGTGAAACACACACAATGATTCTCTTGTCAATTTTTAATGGGGTGGCTTGCTATTGCCTTTTCCATTTCACACACTAGCTAATAATAATCAACCAGAGTGCAGGTTTCTTCACGATGTGTTCCTTCAACGCAAGCAAGTGGTGGTCGATGAAAACTAAAATAGGTACATGAGTCAGATTGGTATACAAACTCATGTAGCAAGGGCAGAATTCGAACCTGGAACCTTCGCAGAAACCCCACCTAACGCGATACCCCACCTAATTCAATAGCTATAGGCAAAATTTCCATACCTGCAGCCATTAACTTAATCACCTATCTAAAACAGGCTGTTACAGGCGTCTCATTCACAACATACGTAACAAACACTAAAACGTAATCGAGAAAATTATCGACATCTGTTAACATCCCTAATCTATTTCGTACGTCATTACATAACGCTAACTGCGACATTACCGTCATCTTAATAGGGCTGGGAATCGGTTCTCGATTTTAGGAATAACTGAATCGATTAAGATAAGGCGAGTCGATTAATATTTACGAAGGTATTTACGGAACGTAAGGATTTCTAATATTGCGATCGATTTCTGAAGCTCCGATAATGGGTTAGGCAAAACAGTAGTGCTTGACATTTTGACCTCTTGGCCTGTCATAATGAGATTTTCAGGAAATCTAAGCGTCCTAGTCAGAAATTAACGAATTACTTTTAGTTAGTTATCCTAACTCATATTATAAATGCTAAAGTGAGTTTGTTTGTTACCTCTTAACGCTTTACCTACTGAACTAATCTTCCTGAAATTTTGCATACATATACTTAGAAGTACTGAGTTCCCGTGGGAATTTCACGCGAGCGAAACCACGGGCAAAAACTAGTAAATTATATAGTTTTGATATGGTCGGTAGGTTTTGCGTGATTGAGTTACAAACATTCTCACATTTATAAAATTTGTGGTATCTATATTCCACTAATCTCCACCAACTACTCCACAACTAATCTCAGATCTAAGATTTTATTCACTAGATAGTTAATAAAATCTTAGATCTTTTACCCCAACAAACTGCCACCTTTCTGTAGCCTTTCTACCTAAAAAGGTAAAGATAATAACGTCTGTCATGAAACAATAGGGCTGTCCAAAATATAATAAATCATCACCGGTTACCTTGTATTATTTATTTCACCTGCCCCGAACATCGGACAATAGAGCTGGGAAAAACTATTATAAGCTCGGGGAAAACAAAAGGCAAAGAGCGGTGCAAGGGATAAGCGAGGGCGGATTATGAAACCCACTTTTCGATTAATCATTTTTCCTAGTATTTTTTAATTCATTATTATCATCAGCTTTCCATGATCCACTGCTGGGTATAAGCCTCCTTCTGTCTTCGCTAATCTTCTCTGTCCTGGGCCATCGCAATCTAGTTTTTGCCAGCAACATTCTTTATGTCGTCGAACAATCTTAAATTTTTCAATTAAGACTTTTTGGAAGTTTTTTTGGTAATTTTTAACATTTTTATGTCATGACACAAAGGAAACTTATTTGTAAGCAAGGAGATAATAAACTAAAGCTCTCTAAATAAATAAATACTAATAAATATATACGGACAAATCACACAGATTGAGCTAGTCTGCTAGCCAGCTATACTATATTTTTTAACAAATATACCTATATACCTATGGATAAGAATCCAAGATCCAGGTGTTTTATTAATTAGCGAGCTTTACCGCACTGCGACATTTCACCGCGCGGTTCCGCATATAGAATAAAACAGGAAATAAAAAACCCGAATAATAAAAACCAGTAGCCCAGTAGCATCAAATTTTAATAACATAATCTACAGAGCGGAACCCAAAAAGCAGGAATTATCATCATTTTTAGGGTTCCGTACCTTAAAAGGTAAAAACGGAACCCTTATAAGATCACTTTGTTGTCCGTCTGTCTGTCAAACTTTTTTTTCTCAGGAACGCTTAAAGGTATCAAGTTGAAATTAATATCGAATACTCAGATCCATGGTCTCTTTCAGCAAAAAAAATAATCAAAATTATACCTCAACGCGATCACGAGAAATTAGCGAAAATGTTGCGATTTTTGGCATTTTTTGCGTTTTCTAACAGTACTGATACAGGAATAAATCTGAAAATTGTAAATATGTTGTTGGAAGTCTGAAAAAAAGTGTTACAAACTTATTTTTGCGCTGGATTCAGTATGAATCTTAGGGATTGAACTGCAAAGTTAAGTTTGTTTTTGAAACTAGTTGGTCTTTTAGTTAGAGCTATAATGTGAGATAATTTGCGTGTACGGAACCCTATGTGCGCGAGCTAGACTCGCACTTGGCCGGTTTTTGCTTCCCACCCAACCTGTGCTGAAATGATTCGATGAGAAAGTGGGGGTCAGATTTATCTACATCTGACTGTATATACATAAATGGTAGCCTATGTCACAGGTGAAATGTAGCTTCCTATTGGTGAAAGAATTTTTGAAATCGGTTCAGTAGTTCCTAAGATTATCTCCAACAAACAAACTCAGAAATGCTTCCTCTTTATACTATCAGTGTAATAGTGCGAAAATAAACATCAAATTCAATTCAATTCAATTCATTTATTGCGTTTCATATCATACATTCAGTTATAACTACTAGTACAGTAACTGGTTGGAGTAGGTACAATATGAACCCTGTCGGGTATTAGCAAATGTAGAAAGATGGAACGGCAGGCGGATTTATAATAAGAAATTTGTGATTAGGTGTTAATTTAAATTAAGTATTACAATTTATAATGAAGTCAAATAGATAATTTGATAGAAATTTGATACGATAATTGTAATAGTCAAAGAATTTATAGTACAAGATAAAATAGTATATAACGAATGTCCGAGTACAATTTATTTGGGAATGTCAATGCTTTTATCGTTAAAAAACTCGTTCAATGAATAATAGCTTTTTTCTGTAAGTAGGAGTTTCAAAACTTGTACCACACGTCTAACAAGAGAAAAATAAGTCCCCTGAGTTACCTGGGGGTCTTATCTCTAGCTGGGGTCATTCGGCATCGCTGTATCCATGATTTGTGGCGCTGTGGGATCCCAACTCGACGCGTAATCATTAACGGGGCGGGAGGAACTTCTGACTCTATTTTATTCTCAGACGTGTATTGTTTTTGGGGCAAAATACTATTATTTCAGGCCCAATTTCGAGACCAAACTGCGAAAATCATCGGAGGAAGTGATGTGAGTACTAATTTATTTTAGGACATTGAAATGTTGCCTTTGTCGAAAGAAAGAGTATTCCCTAGCAGTATACGTCCTGGGGTCTCTCCTGTAAGAAATTCGGGATAAAAAGTACCTTAAGACCTGTTCCAGATTTTATTCTATCCGTGCACCAAATTTCACCGAAATCCGTCCGGTAGATTTTGCGAGATTGAGTAACAAACATAAATCACTCACAAAGATACATACTGACGTATTTATGTAGGTACGTCATGTACGTATACAGCAATACGTTATTAAAAATTCAAATTGGATCCAAGTGAGTGAGCATAGGAACTTCTATCTGTATTTCTAGATATATTATTCATATTTCTTTGTTAAGAACCTTTATTCTTTTTTTAACGTTACGCAATCAGCGACAATAACCTGCCAGTACCATTATTGTATACAAAATTACATTTACACTCAAAAGGTGATTTGTGCCAAATAGCACTCTATTTTGTTGAGATAAGGAAAAACAGGATGTACGGAAATTTTGCACGGGTTTTCGAGGAAAAAATCCTCCACAAGGTCATAACTTGTCATGCTTTGATGTGGGGTCGACGGACTTTGGGAAATAATGGCGTAATTAATAATATAATGGCTGAGGTCGATGCCGTATGTTTTTATAGTGTGACGAATGATAGTATAACCCGGATTTACTTAAGTAATAGTCATGTTTATACATGCCTTTGTTTTAACGGCGAGGAAGCATGGCAATTAACCAACAAAACGAAATATCTAAGATTTAGTTGATTTAGTTGAGACAACTTGGTGCCCACGACTTCGAATCAAACAAATACAGGAAATAGGAAAACCCGTAGGTATCTGTAACGTACGGAACCCTCATTATGCAAATTAACTCGCACTTAGCCGGTTATTTTTTAATATATGGATTGAGATGATGTGACGACTGAATGAGACGAGTGTTGGTTATTGTAATTTGATACATAGATTGAAGTATATTTGTTGCGAACTCCTTTTTTTTTTAATTTATTTATTACACAATTTTTTTTTACATTGAGGGATTTTCCGTGACACAAATTAAAAAAAGAAATAGTTCCAGATGAATTCATAGGTGGCGCTTATTAAAAGGCGAGACCATTCAAAAAGCAATAATGCACGGGATTGCCATTAAAAAAATAAATAAAACCTAATACAAAACATCTAAAAAGTACCAATATTGTGATTTGTGCATCTGTCAAACTGTTATGTGATTTTTTATCTGCCTCTGGCTGACAATAAAAAGCGCACAATATAGGTACGGCTATTATTATAACTCGGCTTTCAATAAAACTCCATCTGTTGAGTTTTTTTATACTGATTTTTTTTTTCTTAATTAGCTTACAGAAAAATCGCTCATTACTTTTTACATATTCTGCCAAACTGTGAAACAGTTTGTCGGCAGGTTGAAATGTCATTTTCTTTTTATCTAGAATATGATCTTTTATATTTTTAGTTGACATATTTTGTCATTCATTGTGAGCCAATAAATATGGTAAAAAGTGTAGTTATTTTCAATTATAAATATTTAAAATCAGCGCCTACTAGTTTATTACAATATTAATCCTACTAGGCAATATTATAAATGTGAAAGTTTAAGTTGAGTTTATAAGTAATCAATCACGCAAAATCTAGTGGACAGATTTCGATGAATTTTGGTACACGGATAGAAAAATACCGGAAATAGCACTTAGTGTACTTTTTATCCTGGAATTCTTATTGGAGCGAAGCCCTGTTAGGAAGTCCATAATTCATTAATTTGCTTAACAATTTATCTCAATATTGCAATAGGCCCTTTTGGTTGGCCGCATAGAGGGGTTAGGGCTTCGGGTCCGCTTGGACAAGACCGAAGTCCTCCTCTTCCGCGGGGCCCGAACGAGAGGACACACCCCAGGGGCGCGCCTCCAGGTGGGTCAAGAAGAGTTGAGGGTGAGTACCCAGATGAAATATCTGGGACTCATCCTCGACGGAAGATGGTCCTTCGGCCCCCACTTTCGCGAGTTGGGGCCGAGGATCGTCAAGGCGGCTGCGTCGCTGGGCCGACTCCTGCCCAATCTGGGTGGGCCCAGCGACTCCGTGAGGCGGCTGTACTCTGGCGTATGCCGGAGTATGGCGATGTACGGTGCCCCCATTTGGGTGGACGCCCTCACCGCGGATAATAAGCGTCTGCTACGGCAGGCGCAGAAGACGATTGCGGTGAGGGTGATACGGGGGTACCGTACAGTGGCGTATTCTGCGGCCACAGCCCTCGCGGGCGACCCGCCGTGGGAGTTGGTGGCGGAGGTGCTCGCCGAGGTGTACCACTTCGTGGCAAGCCAGAGAGAAATCGGCGAGCGCCCCTCGCTGGAGATGGTCCGGCGGGTCCGCTTGCGAGGGCAAGCGGAACTCATGCGGAGGTGGGAGGCGGACCTGGCGCAGGCCGAGTACGGTGTGCGCACAGTGGAGGCTCTGCGTCAGGTCCTGGAGAGGTGGATGTTGAGGCGGCGCAAGCTTCCGCATGACGCAGGTGCTCACCGGGCACGGTTGCTTCGGTGGGTACCTGCACCGCGTGGCCAAGAGGGAGGTCGAGCCAGTCTGCCACGATTGTGGCGATGCTCAGGACACTGCTCAGCATGTTCTCGAGCAGTGTCCCAGATGGAGCGGGCAGCGCCACGATCTGGCGGCTGCACTGGGCGGAGTGGACCTGTCGCTCCCGAGTGTCGTCAAGGCGATGCTCGAGAGCGACAGGGCCTGGGAGGCGATGGCCTCCTTCTGCGAGACTGTCATGTCGCAGAGGGAGGCCGAAGAAAGGGACCGCGAGGACCACCCCCTCGCGGACCCTATTAGAAGACGGCGGAGGGGTGTGCGACGCAGGCGCTACCTTGCGCGCCTGCAAGCGCCGTAGAGTGTGGGGCTGGTTGTCCCACCCGGCGGCAGGGGTCTTCCAGGTGTCGGAAGGTGCCCCTGAGAATGGTGAGTCCGGTCTCCGATAACAGAGACCGGCCAGTCGCTGAGGCGCCTTGTGTTAGATAGATCCGAGGCGCCTCCCTGTAAAGCGGCCGATGGCATCCGCAGGGGGTTTTAGTGGGTAGTCTGGGCCGACTAGCGGCCCAGGAGTCCCACACTCTGTGTGTAAAGGCATTTCCCCCTGCGAATAAAAAAAAAAAAAAAAGGTTTAACCCTTTAACGCACACCTTAACGTTTTTTTGAATTCACTATATTTTTAAGTGAATATAAATTCTATAGTGTTATTTATAATAAAATGTATTAATATTTTTTTCTGAAAGTTGTTATTTTCCGAGAAAATCGAGGAAAAGTAGTGGCCAATAAAATGACCACTGACCGTTCCGTATTAGTAAAGATCACAGTATAATCACTGGCCTGTAAACTGGACACTTATAAAAACCGGAAATTTTTGGCGAGTGACGCCGAGACGTGCCAACCGGAAACGTGGCCTGTGGTGTGGCCCTAGAATAGCACCAACCCATCTCTTCCCGTGGGTGTCGTAAGAGGTGACTAAGGGATTTAAAACACCGGAGGATGGGCAGCAATATCTTTCCGCGTACTATGACATCACACTGCGATCGCCAACCCGCCTGCCAAGCGTGACGATTACGGCAAAACCCCCCATGGATAAAATCCTTAGGGGAGGCCTTTGTCCAGCAGTGGACGTCTTTAGGCTGAGAGAGACACAAGTAACTACATGGTATAGATATATAAAGTAACTTAAAGCTAAAAAAAGTGAGGAAGATGCGCAAAAGGCGGCCTTATCACTGTAAGCAATTTCTTTCAGGCAAGCATTTGAAAAATAGCTGAAGACCAAATATATGTGTATGTATAAGTATACAGGGTGTTTTTTAAATCATTGGCATCCTTTCTACTGGTGAAAGTACTCATGAACATGAGCAACTTTTTGTATGGGACCGACTCAATCCGATGGAAAAAAAAATCAGCTGTTCCATACATTTCGGGTGAGTAGGTATTGGAAAATAGTATGGAACAGCAGATTTTTTTTTCCATCGGATTGAGTCGGTCCCATACAAAAAGTTGCTCATGTTCATGACTGTACTTGTACTTGTTTGTACATGATGTACTTTCACCAGTAAAAAGGATGCCAATGATTTAAAAAACACCCTGTATATACATTTTTTGCCGATCCAAATCAGGTGCGTGATAACATTATTAATGGCATTGAAAACAAATTTCAGCAAACAAGTACACACACAATTTTCTACTTATGTGTGAGTAGTACATAATATCTCGATGTGTGTGAGGTTCATCGCACTAAGCAAGGTCAGACATGACATTATTAAGTTGAAGGAACTCTGAATTGGCAACTATTTTTGTTATTTCAGGGTTACTTCTAAAACATAACTTACAGTTAATTTGTATGCGGTTCAAGTATACAATAAAAAATACTTTATATAGAAGGTATACAAATACACAAGTATTCTTAGTTGTTTCATCAGTCGATTTTTGATGCAAAACATCTGCGCGGCTTGGCAGTAAAATCGACTCGAATGCCGTGACGGAAAATGGCATGATGCGTCGTGCTATTTGTTTTACATTTGCTTGGCGACGCGCATATAAACATACAGTCATACAACCAAAATTCTCAAAAATAATATTCTAGCTTCTATTCGCCTCATATTTTGCAATTTCACGTCAAATACACTTTAAATACGGACATACCTTTTGTTTTTGGAAATAATACTTGAAATGGTTGAAAAAAATACAGAATCACGTCTTTATCCCTTACGGGGTAGACACAGCCAAGAGTCGTTAAAAAAAGGGATGCAATGACTCTAGTTCCTGCTAATCTATACATATAATAAAACAGTAAAAATATTTTGTCTGTACATTTAATATTTTTGACTGAAATGGATAGAGGGAGACCTAAAAAGAACAATAGAAAGCAAAAAAAAATTTTTGGAATTTCTTGTCTGTCTGTCTGTCTGTCTGTCTGTCTGTCTGTCTGTCTGTCTGTCTGTCTGTATGTATGTACGCGTTTCACGCAAAAACTACTGGACGGATTTGAATGAAACTTTTTTTGTTGTATAGCTATTAAGCCTGGGCAACATATAGGCTATAATTCATTTTGAAAACTGGAACACCTGATGAAGAACCATAACGGAACAGCTAAACTACTAGTGGTTCTGTCAGAACAGTAGACCACGCGAGCCCTTCCATGAAATAACCGATATTTTACCGTGTCCCTGGCTAAAAAGAGTTTTAAAACCAACTTACCAATGCTGGAAAGAAAGTAAAAAGTTCTCATATTTTACCCATAAGCCGAAACATGTTCTTGTGGTTGGTCAATACCACTAAAAAAATTAATGAAACCTGCCTTTTTTGCTTCAAATAATATAAATAATAATATAATAATAAATATAGACGGACAAATCACACAGATTGAGTTAGCCCCAACGTAAGTTCAAGACTTTACGGGATGCTAATTTAACAATACTATATTTTATAACAAATATATATAGATAAATATCCAAAACCCATGTCAATCTGAAAAAGATTATTTTCCATCTTGACCCGTCCGGGGCGTGATGACCGTTAGGCCACGGAGGTCGTCAGTCGTCAGAAATGCAGGGTACCTATTGGTTATATGTATGTATATGTTATTTGCGCAACAAAATTAAAGTTCAAAAAAGAAAGTCCAATTTGAAATCGAATCTCTCTGATTAGTAGGTATGTAGATATTATATGTATTACTTATTTTTATAATAGGATTCTAATCATACAATTAAGTTTTTTGATATCAGAATTATTTCAAGTGTTCAAGATAATTCTACCATGCAAAGCAATCCACAATACAATACCATTAACCAAATAAATACACACAATTCAAAGCCAAGCAAGACAAAAAAAAGCCATATGATTTTTAAGAACCATTTAATTTTATTTAATAAATAAATCAAGTATTAGCGATTTTGCGAGTATTAAAAGATTTGCTGCGCCATCTATTGATTTTTTGTGAACTATCGTATGAGAATTTATAACATATGTATTTATAGCAGTTTTATTGAATTTTACTATGTTGTTCAAACAAAAAAAATGCGTCTTAATAAGAATAACAAAAATGTCTAATGACATTTTTGAATTATTTTTTAAATAGCTGAGATATGAGGTTTTTTTTATATATTTCGGCCATTTTTTAAAATTTCGAAAAACTGGCTCGACTAAAAAATTCTATAAAATTACCGAACCTGCTTACAAAATTTCATGAGAATCGGTTCAGAAATGCGACCTGTAGGCGATAACATCCGGACAGACAAAAGAATTTTCGGCTAGTGGAAACTGAGACGCTTCGCTCGCTGCGCTCGCTCGGTCGATAAGTAATATGGAAATGGTGCCCTAACAAAAATCGTTCAACCTGATGAGCATTTTCTGCCGACGTATAAAAATTGAAGATCTGGAACATCTGATGAAAAGCTCCAAGAGACCAGCTACACTATAACATATATGGAAATGGCGCCTTAGCAAAAATTGTTCAACCTGATGAGCATTTTCTGCTGACGTATAAAAATTGAAGATCTGGAACATCTGATGAAAAGCTCCAAGAGAGATTTTTCATCTAAGCGAAACTCACGCGGGCGAAGCCGCGGGCGACAGCTAGTCTATACATATAATAAAACAGTAAAAATATTTTGTCTGTACATTTAGTATTTTTGACTAAAATGGATAGAGGGACACTTAAAAAGAACAATAGAAAGCAAAAATTTTTTTTTGGAATTTCTTGTCTGTTTGTCTGTCTGTCTGTCTGTCTGTATGTATGTACGCGTTTCACGCAAAAATTACTGGACGGATTTGAATGAAACTTTTTTTGTTGTATAGCTATTAAGCCTGGGCAACATAAAGGCTATAATTGATTTTGAAAACTGGAACACCTGATGAAGGAGGGTCCCGGCGAGTCGACCCGGTGCTCACTCGACCCGCGGCCTGAGTCGCCGGATTTTTGAATTTTATTATATTTCTTCCGGCGACTGGGGCTACTCACAAATAAAAAAAAAATTCTATTGTTTTAGCCAAAGAGAGTACAGTCAGGCAAAAAATGTTGACAGGAATATTTGAAAAACAGAACTTTATTAAAAAATATCATTTATTTAAGTATAAAATAGGTATAAAAAGGCAAAAAAATGTTGCTCTTTAATTTTAATGTTGTTTAAAATAATACATACAAATCATGTTACATTAACTAAGTAAGTAATTATGTGTCACAAAATAAAAAAAGAGTTATTTAATTTTTTCGCTAGTTTTTTAATACAAAATAAAGTCGGCATATCATATTTCTGTTTCTTTACAAGAAACTTATTTACTTATCCTAGACATGAATTTATATTCCTTATAGTGGTGGTTGAATCATCCCTGTGGCTATATTATGAATATATTTTTATTTTAATATTGTTAAGACTGATTTTGGGACATATAATTACTTAATTGATTTTTGTATATTATACAACATACTTACATGAACGATAATCAAAGGGCATTTTATGCCTTTTTATATCTATATCATACTTAATTAAATAATATTTTTAAATCAAGTTACGTTTTTTAATTATTCCTAAAACATTTTTTCGCCTGACCGTACTCTTTTAGGCTTGAACAATAGATTTTTTTTTTAATTTGTGAGTGGCCCCAGTCGCCGGAAGAAATAAAATAAAATTTAAAAATCCGGCGACTCGACCCGCGGGTCGAGTGAGCACCGGGTCGAGTCGCCGGGACCCTCGATGAAGAACCATAACAGAACAGCTAAACTATAAGAAATATGGAAATGGTGCCTTAACAAAAGTCGTTCAACCTGATGAGCATTTTCTGCTGACGTATAAAAATTGAAGATCTGGAACATCTGATGAAAAGCTGTGTAGCTGGTCTCTTGGCAGCTACACTATAACATATACGGAAATGGCGCCTTAGCAAAACTTGGTTAATCTGATAGAGTATTTTCTGTAGACGTATAAAAATCGAAGATTGGAACACAGGAAACAGTTTGGAACACAAAAAGACTTTTCATCTAAGCCAAAGTCACGCGGGCGAAGCTGCGGGCAACAGCTAGTGACGAATAAATTTTAAACAATAATAATTTCTATTTATGGTTTACTAGCTTTCACCCGCCGCTTCGCCGCGTGAATTCCCCACGGGAACAGTGCTTTTTTCCGGAATGAAAGGTACCCTATGTCCTTCTCCGTACTTCCAGCTATGTGTATGCGAAATTTCAGGAAGATGGGTTCAGTAGATAAAGCGTGAAGAGGTAACAAACAAATAAACAAACTCACTTTCGCATTGATAATATTAGTAAGGATGGTGTAGAACTGCTTATATCATATCAGCGGCATCGCTTGGCATTACCTTACTGTCGGTATGCAAGCGGAAGCCAATACAGAATGCACGTACATTTATCATCTTCAAGGACATTAAGGGTCAGAAAGCGTGAATAAGAAAGTTAGATTTCACCCCCGACCCCCCTGTAAACTACAAGGGCGCCCCTCAGAGGAACTAAATAGTAAAATTTAGCTCCATCTATCTCATAATCTCTAAACCATCTATCAAACTGTTTTTCAACCGACTTCCCAAAAAAGGAGGAGGTTATATGTTTCGATGTATGTATGTTTTTTTTTTATGTATGTTCGCCGATTTCTCCGCCTACAGTGGACTGATTTCCGAAATTGATTTTTTATTCGTAATGGTATATACCCAAGTTGGTCCCATTTTAACCACGTCAGAATCTGTTCGGTAATTTTAAAAATACCTAACAAAATATAAAAATACCAATATTGCATTATAGAGCAAAAGCCCGCGATAGCATGCCTTTACTTACTTTATTAAAACTAAAGATTTTCTGTGTATGTTCCCAACATAGAAATAGCGATTAGCGACTATAAAAGTTGGATCATGATAACTTAGGCAGATTTTTTTAGCAATAACATTTAAAGTGGTAACTCAATTTCCTTAAAGTAAAGTTTTTTAAAGATTTTATTCCTAATAATATAAGAAATCACGCCACCCATTGCCAGGCAATTGGTGCAGATATAAACCCCTGCTAGACATTGTATATATAACTTTACTAAATTATAGTTATATTTGTTTTATTACAAAAGCTGAATTTAATTTTACTTTGGAAGGCCCCAAAGGTGCTTTTTATACCTATAAAAATCATCCTTGCTTTGCTTGCTATAAAATTACCTGCATAAGCAACTAAGATCCAAACTTCATACCTAGTCGCTAATATTTTTACCCGTATATACTACGCAGGAAAACATTCAGCATTTTTAAAATAAGGAAGGTTTGGTCGTCGCGAGCTCACGGTCTATTTATGTGCCAAAAATAATAGACAATTTGACATGTTCTGACATTTCAAATCAAACTGACATAAAAAGTTTCGAATTCTTAATTCTCTATTTTCGGCCAGCAGTGAAAGAAAAGTTTAAGTTTTTATTAAAGAAAATAGGTGTAGAAGAACTAAAAATGATAAAATAAAACTTTTTTTCCAAAAAAAATGAACCGACTTCCATCATAAAACTTAAAAACATGAAATAAAAATAAAGAAACAATAAAGAAAAATGTATTAGCATGCTACCTACTGAATGAGGTGAAGTCGGTGCCAAATTGAATATTAAATAATCTAAATTAACATTAGAATCATGTATGTATACAAAATGCCTAGCTAAACAATTACATAGTCCTGCAATTGGCACCGACTTCACCTCATTCAGTAGGTAGCATGCTAATACATTTTTCTTTATTGTTTCTTTATTTTTATTTCATGTTTTTAAGTTTTATGATGGAAGTCGGTTCATTTTTTTTGGAAAAAAAGTTTTATTTATTTCAACCTTGTTCAACAAATTTGTTCTTGAAATACTTATTTAAAAATGAAAATCAAGAAAACTCAAATTAATGAATGCAAAATTAAGGAAAAGTATACAAAAAATGTGTTTTAGTCAGTGTTTTCGTAAAGCCACTTACGTAGTAAGTAATACATGTATAGTACGTTGAAATATGTAATGTAACATTTCGACAGTGATATCATATTAGCGTTTGGCCAAACGGTTAAGTTGATGAAGTTATAATATGAGAGTGCTAGGTTCAAATCCTTGCTGTTATTTGGGAATTCGGTTTTCTTTTTTTTAACATAATTTTATGGTGAAAGTGATTTTGTTTTTTTGTTAGGTACCTCTTTACGTTTTATGTACCTACTGAACCAATCTTCCTGAAATTTCAAATACACATACCTAGTGAGAAGGACGGAGAAGGACATACCTTTAGCCCGATCAAAACGAGAAAGACTTCAAATCTCCTCCGTGATATTTTTTTTGATTTTTTTAAATTCTAATACATTATTTTATATTTTATTTTACATACAACATTTAATTATATACCGACTACGTCGGCACGTGGGAGATATATAAGAAGAAAAAATATAAACACAGTCTGTCAAGAAAGTCGTGTCGTGGGTAAAAAGTGAACAAACATTATCCGATACATAAACGGTACAAATTAGAAAAAGAGGCGCCCTCTTGTCTGTCGGCTTTCTTATCGCAGTAATTTTATTAGAACTTCAGAGAAAAATTCGCAGTTTCGATTCCCAGTACAATTTTTTTTACTTTGTTTTTTATTTTTTATTTGGTAATTATTTTTATTAATAATATTGTTGACCATTAATGAGTGTATTAAAAATGCATTTATTCAAGAATAAGCAAGTCTGATTTTCGTGATTCACGTCGCAAAGCAGCATCGTGCTGTTTTGACGACTTTTTGAGAGCGCCATCTAGTTCTTGATTTGTATAACAACCCCCATGTTAATATATTTTACGTAAGTAAATTTGCGGAGCAATTTGACATGCGTCTGCCTTGTCTAAATGCCACCGGCAGTCTGAGGACAGAGAGGTAAGACGAGTTGCCATATGAACGACAAGGAAGGTATGATGTTTCCATTAAAAATTGCGATGGACGTAGGTGAATAATGTTATAATTTAAGATTGTGTAGAAATAAATAACTTGTTTTAATAAATTCTTTAATTAAAAATTCAGTAATCATATGAACTACATTAATGTGAAATATTTTTTTTAAATATCATCGTACTACAGAGTTTTTTGGTAATTTAGGGAAAATGTTTAGGTTTATTTTTTATCGAGCAAACTTAGTCAAATCATGTTTTCGGTTCTTGCACTGTGTTGCTAATTTCCTAATCTATTATTAGCAAAAATTTCAGAACTGTACAGTAAGTGCAAGCAAAGTAATTTGGTAGGCAAAACGCGAAATTCTGAGCCTTAAGTCCCATAGTACATCCAGATGGACTTAGGAAACGTCCGACTATTAACACAAGAGCTAAACCGGTAAGTGTTTGAGTGTCTTATCCACAGAACGTGAAAAGAGATTAGAGTTATTGGTGCGACGGAGGTAAAGCTGATGTTTATACTGCTTACCGGTACTGCTACCGTACCGGTACCATATAAACCCCCGGAAAGAACAGGTACTTTTCGGTACTTTATATGAGACTTTGGTACCGGTAACAAGCGCTGTTTGACCCACTTTTAACGCGCGTTATGAAGACGATTTAATTAATGGGCTGATCTAAAAGCGCTGTCAAAATAAAATTACGTGGTAGATAAGTTAATTAAAAAATGAGCTCAATTATGACAAGTAATTGAGGAGTTATGAGGAAGCAGATGAACATATAACAACGAAAGTTTAAGAAAGACTGTAATTTTTTTGAGCTGAGCCTTGAGTCGCAGGTTTTAGTATAAGTTACTAGCTTTTGCCCGCGGCTTCCCCTGCGTGCATTTCCGTCTAACGTAACCTATGTCCTTCTCAGTACTTCACACTTTATGTACGCGAAATTTCAGAAAGATTGGTTCAGTAGATAAAGCGTAGAGGTAACAAACATCAAACTCATTTTCGCATTTATAATATTAGTTAGGGTTAGGATTATTATTTTGAACAAGCATGAAAAGTAAGTGGATTTAACGACTAAAAGCACATAATGTCCAAGAGATGTCCAATAGACAAAGCTATTAAGTAAAACATACGGGAGAGTGTTAGAGTAGACTACGTACGTTCGAGGACTTTGAAGTGCGCTCTGTTTGGTCGATTATTGGACCGTTTACCTTTGGAGAAAAATATAGTAGTAAGCTTTTACGGTAACCTATTGCCTCTACAGGTTTCGCCCCACATAAAGAAAATTCGTGTTCGTTCAACATTTTACGCCTGTTTTGCCCCAAGAATATAATAAATAATATATAATAACAATTTAATATTTTAGGGCCTATTTTGCCCCGGAATTTATGTCTGATTCGCCTCTCTTTTTGTATGTTATATTTTTAGTATGGACAGAAATTACGAACTACAACACGAAAAAAAATATATAGAGCGGTTTTTTTTAATGTAGGGCAAAACCGTCGGGGCCAATGTGGAATAGACCCATTACGTTGCAATCAAAATACCATACCATTTACGTTACAATTAAAATTTGGTCAATTATGGGGATGTTTACCTTTCGAAAATTGTATTTAAATCCTTTAAATTTTATCTACATATTATGGTAAATACCTAGTTGGGATAACTCTTCGAAAATATATATATCATAAAGATAAATATCATTTAAACCATAAATTTTAATAGCAGCTAGTGTGGTCGATTATTGGGACGTTAACACTTTAGTTACATTAATTTAAAGCATTTGTTTCAATTATCGGATAAACGTGTGGTTATGTTTTATACCTATCTATGTGTAAGTTGTGGTTAAAAATTCGTGAAGTCTTAATTTTAAAATTGTATTAATGATGAAATTAAAAAAGGGAAGTATCTCAATTAATTTATATTTGTTTATCACATAAGTAACTAGCTTTTGCCACCGGCTTCGCTCGCGTGAGAATTTCCCACGGGAACCGTGCTTTTTCCCGGGATAAAAGGTACCCTATGTCCTTCTCCGTATACTTCTAACTATATGTATGCAGAATTTCAGGAAGATTGGTTCAGAAGATAAAGCGTGAAGAGGTAACAAACAAACAAATAAACAAAAAAAATTAGTTAAGATTAGATGCTCTAATGAAAAATTGTAGCAACTTCAAGGCTTTTATAATTTTGTCGCATACGTTTTCTGAAATCATCATGACTAAACAGTCTGGGATTGATACATTTAAACAACGAATTCCGCAAATAGAGCCGAAAATTCGGCAATTACTAAAATAATAATCCTTTTTAATCTGCCAGGCTTTTCTTTTGACCCAGTTAATAAATGATAGTAGCAAAATTAAATGATGAAGCTGGTTACAAGGGATTAAATATTAATAGCGGTAATTCGGCCATGTTTCAATTCTATATTTAAAATTCAGTTATGCCCGATACTGGCTGGTTACAGACATTCAATCATTTAGTGTTGCCAGCGGCATAATATAAAACAAGTTTGACGTTCCATTTCACAATCCGATTTTTGGTTTTCAAATATTTATATCCGGGATCTCGTATTTATATTTTACACGTACCAATTTGTTTCGTTGGACATTTCAATCGTGTTTGTTTTTACATGAAAAATATGAAAAGATATATTAAAATTTATGTTTTTTAACGAAATTATTATTTTCGATCATAATTTTCAAAATATAATCCAATATTCTGTCAATTTAGATCGAGCTGAATAATCTCGTAAATCATGCGTGCTAAATTATCTCAATGAATGAACTTTACCTGAATGTATTCGTCCAAGCGAAAATCCTACCCATATGGCGTATTAGCCGGTGGTCATTGTCGTGAGAAAGTTACGAGTATAGATGGGTAACCACCCGGGTTAAAACTACAGACTGGGTTAAAACAGTTATCACCCGGGTTTTAAACCGGGTGGTTATCTCTAGTTACGAGGGACTCTTCGATGAATTTCCGCATATATTTATTGTGGTTTTGGAAAAAGAAAGCTACTTGAAATTTAATGCTATACCTATTTTCTTGTTTGCCAAACCTTGACGTAATCTCAACGTAAATTGCTTAGATTTAATATGAGTTAGGAAGCAATCCACTTTGAATTTAAACATACAAAGTATAAAATATTTTTTAAACACAAAAAATCACACCTAAATATTGCTTCATATAATTGACATTATCAATAAATATAAACTAAATATATTTTATTCTGATGTAATATGTGGCGAATTATCAATAGTATATATTTTATACATCTATATACATATATAAAACTCAAAGGTGACTGACTGACATAGTGATCTATCAACGCATAACCCAAACCACTGGACGGATCGGGCTGAAATTTGGCATGCAGGTAGACGTTATGACGTAGGCATCCGCTAAGAAAGGATTAACGCGAGCGAAGCCGCGGGCGCCAGCTAGTTTGGCATATAATGTTTCATTAAACCTAAAACATATTATATTTGCGTATTTTTTCGCTCATATGACAAACATCAGAGATCTTCGTGCAATAAATATTTGTCTGCGTTTGAAGACAGTAGCAGTTCATCACTCTACACAAATTTATAGAAAAATCACCATTATTACCCTCACATAGCGGTGCGGAAGCGGTGGTGGGCAAGTGGTGGGCGCCCGCCTGTGGCTGCAAAGGTTCCAGGTACGAATCCTGCCCGTGCTACATGAGTTTGTATACCAATCTGACTCATGTAACTATGTTAGTTTTCATCGACCACCTTGCTTCCGGGAAAGGAAAACATCGTGAGTAAACCTGCACTCTGGTTAATGATTATCAGCTGGTGTGTGAAATGGAGAAGGCAATGGCAAAGCACTCCATTAAAATTGCCAAGAGAGTCATTGTGTGTGTTTCATTCCATATAATGACCACGACTCTCAGTCATGAGGAAATACGACTAAAGAGACATAAGTGTCTTGTAACTTGGCATGACTGTTGACTGTAGGTGGTTTGTGGTGACACCGCGGCAGATGGCAGATGGGTTATGAAATGTGAAAGGCAGTTACATTTCTTGGGGTCTAAAAAGGCTACTTAATAACCACCAAAAATGAACCTTAAAAGTGGTGATATAATTAAGGTTCATTTAAAAAAAATAGGAAATGGATCATATTCTGATTTATCTAAGTGGCCTTCTAGACCCCTTATGTCAACTACATGTATTACAGTATAGGCTTATCTTAGCGATCTCTTTAGATATATATCGCAATGAGATGATTGGGTTATGTGGTCTGTAAATGTTTGTTACCTAATAGTCTAGTGAAATAAGTTTATTTATTATTTTATTTAAAAAAAATACGATATTTGGTATACGGGTTAATCTACCCGTGTACCAAATATCGTAATTTTTTTTAGCGATCTCTTTAGATTGGATATATATCGCTATGAGATGATTGGTTATATGGTCTGTAAATGTTAGTTACCTAATAGTCAAGTGAAATTGGTTCATTGATTCATTTTATATAAAAAATATTTTTATACGAAATTTGCTATACGGGTAGAAAAATACCGGGAATAAACAGGGTACTTTTTCCCACGTGAAAAGGGTTTTTTCTTGAAATTCCCACAGAAGTGAAGACCCGCGGCCCTCGTACTTACACATTTTGCTTTTTATTTAGGAATCATACGCATTGTCTTTTCACATCTACGAGAGCGAATATTTTCATACATACCAAATTGTCAAGAATTGAGCACATACCTGAAAAAAATAAGAGTTTAAAATTAAAAGTAAATAAAATAATTTTCTAACACGAATATTTTTTTTTAGCCTATACTGTCCTACTGCTGGGCAAAGGCCTCCCCTCTGGTTCGCCATTCCTTATAGACAGGAATATTCAGTGCATGAGCCCTCCACTCTCTTTTATAATTTGGTACAACCCTTTTAACTGACAGGATCTTATTTAGGACCAAAGTCCACAGTTCCGATTATGGGTTATGTGCTGGCACAATGTTACATAAGGCACTTAAATATGTGACAATGATTAAAAGCCGAAAAACGATGATATGAAGTTAAGCTGGACGACAAAATTGTGAAATGGTCGAGCAATCAGCAAACCATTACAGCCCGGAAATGAATTCTTGCATGGTCGATTCGAACCTAACGAGCCATGGATGCTGTATGAATTCGCAGGTGGATGTGGCATTTGCCATGTCTATTCCTGTAAGTACATGGAGATATTTAAGAAAAATACGTATGAGAAGTCTTTGTAGGTCCAATAGAAGCCAAAATGTTTCGTTTTGGATTTATGTCTGTTTGTATGTCTCATAAGCACTACGGAATAAAATTGGCCGAATGATTATCTAATGTAATAAAATTGAAGCTGTGCTATTACTTTTTGCCTAAAATGCAAAAGTTTAGAAGTTCGTATGGGTCACTTCACACAAAGACTACTTTTGTGGATATTTTCAAAAGGAAACTTTTATAATACAAGTAATGGTCAGTTAACGTGTCATACTACACAATAAATATAAATTACTAGCTGTCGCCCGCGGCTTCGCCCGCGTGGGTTTCGCTTAGATAAAAATCTCTCTTGGAGCTTTTCATCAGATGTTCCAGATCTTCAATTTTTATACGTCAGCAGAAAATGCTCATCAGGTTGAACGACTTTTAATAAGGCGCCATTTCCATATATGTTATAGTGTAGCTGGTCTCTTGCAGTTCTTCATCAGATGTTCCAGATCTTCAATTTTTATACGTCATCAGAAAATGCTCATCAGGTTGAACGACTTTTGTTAAGGCACCATTTCCATATTTCTTATAGTTTAGCTGTTCTGTTATGGTTCTTCATCAGGTGTTCCAGTTTTCAAAATCAATTATAGCCTATATGTTGCCCAGGCTTAATAGCTATACAACAAAAAAAGTTTCATTCAAATCCGTCCAGTAGTTTTTGCGTGAAACGCGTACATACATACAGACAGACAGACAGACAGACAGACAGACAGACAGACAGACAAGAAATTCCAAAAAAATTTTTTTGCTTTCTATTATTCTTTTCAAGTGTCCCTCTATCCATTTCAGTCAAAAATACTAAATGTACAGACAAAATATTTTTACTGTTTTATTATATGTATAGATAAGTTTCCGCACAAGAGCTGGAAATTCCCAAGCAAAAGAAAGTACATAAATTCCGTGGCGCTGTGTAAACTTTTGTCTTCGGGAGAGCGTAACATTATGATGTACGAGTACAAAACATATACTGGTATATGGACCATAAAATGAGTCCTTTCAATGAGGTATTCCTCTTTTCTGTTCTATATTTGACCCACGGTTTTGCCCTACCTCCCAAAAATTTCCGCTGTCGCCCCACGCATGAGAAATATCCTTTTTCGTCCCATATAACTATTTTTATATTGGTTTTTGTCATTTCTGTCCATATTAGAAACTGTTACAAGATATCTCTCTCGCTTCCTCTACACTCATCACTCTCTACATGCTCGCTGATTATGGGTGCTTCTAATATCTCCCTTTTAAAGGAGGCCCGTAATCTGGTCGTAGAGTCGTAGATAGGTAAATAGTAGTAGTACGAATTTCACAACAAAAAGTAAAGAAGACGAATACCGCATCCAAAAACATGAGGAACAGTTTAATCATCAAGTTAATCGGGATGGAAAAAAGGCGGAAATAAATACGTTGATACAGCAGTCGCCATTCGGCGAATATTTAACAATGGTTTATTCTTTATACAAATTAAATGGATTAAATTGTTTCACTTTATTTTATGTTTTTTGGTAAAATCAACGGATTTCTTTTGAAATTCAAAATGATTTTAATACATAAGTAAAGTAATTTATTTAAATTTATTGTTTTCCCTAAATGCAATATATTTATCTTCTGTTACATCAGCGGTTCCCAAACTTATTTTGTCTACTGCCCACTTTGAGAATAAATATTTTTTTAGCGCCCCCATTTTTTCACCTTTTTAAAAACCAGACGCTCAATCGTACTCAACAAGTCCGAACAAGTATTCAATGAACCAGCAAACTGATACAGGAATGCACAATTCGGGTTATTTAACAAAAACTTGTTAAAACATGATAGATATCTACGAGTACTAATAACTATTAAAATGCGAAAGTGTGTCTGTTGCCTTTTTATTTGTTTGTTTGTGTCTACTTTCATTACGAAACGGAGCGACCGATTGACATGATTTTAATTTTTTCTATATTCAATAAAATAGGACAGATATATGAACTACGCGGAGAAAAATATAGAACCGAGTTTGAGCAATCTTTTAATTCATATTAGTTGATGTTCACAAGTTGTTGTTGAGAGTCGAGAGCTCTTGCAGTCGTTGTTTAAGAGGCCTAGCTAAATAAAGCTCCTAGCAAAAAAAAAAAAACCATTTACTTTCTGGGTCTCTTACCGCCCCCCTTGAGACCTGCAGCGCCCACAAGGGGGCGTTATCGCCCACTTTGGGAACCTCTGTGTTACATGCTTGCGTTTTTTAATCGTCCCGCATATTATTTTTACGACTCTTGTTATTCAGCCTTTTTTATACTTCACTCTCGTATACATAGCACTGGAATACATAGTAATTGGATATTTTAGAACTAACATACATCGTACGCGCATACTTCGACATTGGGTAGTTTAGATCTAATATGTCATACTTCGAAATATCGAAAAACGACTCCGCTACTTTATATATCATGTAAAATTTAATCGAACAATCTAACATGATAGGAAATGTAAATAAAATTAAAACCGGTTCCATTGTTAAGGAATTCACCAACCGCGGATAGACAGTTGTGTTATATCGAGGGTTTAAAATAGGAGTTTGGTTACCGACTGAAACTTAATTTCTTTAGTTTCAGAATTTCAGCAGCATACTGAATATACAATTCCGGTATAGCAAATAAAGACACCGGTATAAAATATTGGCATGGCGCAAGAGCAGCGAATGAGGGCTAAAGTGGCCCGGAACATCTGGAGGGCCGAGCACCCGAGGATCGATCGGAATTCAATAAAATTAAAGATTCAGGAAGCGTGCTCGGCTAAAGCTCGGTAAATGTTTGTGGCGCAAGTGAAAAGAGATGCTCTTCCGTGAACGACTTAGGTACAAGACTTCGAAAGTGACTTAAGGCGAGACCCAAGGCAGTTTTCCGCTAATCAGAGGGGGTGAGGTGCGGTA
The DNA here is from genome assembly GCA_018467065.1 of Ephestia elutella. Lineage (NCBI taxonomy): Eukaryota > Metazoa > Arthropoda > Insecta > Lepidoptera > Pyralidae > Ephestia > Ephestia elutella. Next base: position 4,187,539 of record CM031577.1, read on the forward strand.
GGCATAAAGCAGACATATTAAGGTTACGTTTCGAATTTTCTATAATTTGTGTTTTTGCTAGCGAGTTTTCGTTAGGCTCTTTGGGTAATTATTTTTAGAGGTTTTCTTTTAATTATGATAAAACACTAAATATATTTAAAAAAATAAGTATCGTTTTAAATAACTGTATTATTTAAAACTTATTATACTTAATTCTTTAAAAAAATTCTACTGCTATCGCTTAAATTACAGTGATTTTCGACGATAAAGGAAAAAAAAGCAGGATTATGTAGGTATTTTTTTTATCTAGTCTAATTAATTTTATTTGTAATTTAATTCGGTATAAATCTAGTTTAGTATTTTTCTTTTTATGGGATATTTTTCCTGCATCAGTACATCTAACCTATGGTTCACACTTGACGTTTAAAGACAGTAGGTACGTATTAGTACGTAGTAGGTACGTATTGGTAGTAGGTAGGTATTTTCGATGTGCAGGATTGAAATGCGATAGCTCAGTTGGAAGAGCAAGGTCGTATAAAGACCTGGTCGCGGGTTCAAGTCCTGCTCGCATGGAATTTTTTCACCATATCTTATTTCTATATGAGAGTACATTAGTACAGTAGGTACGTTTTCGAAAAATCCTGATGGGGTCTCGCCTTAAGGTAATTTGTTTTTAATTATTGCCGAGGGGCCGTCGATTAGTCGGGCATCCTAGGTACCGTTGGAGCGATGAGGTTCTGAAAGACCTACGGAGCGTCAGAGCTGACGACTGGCGACAGCTGGTGCAAGACCGCGAAAAATGGCGTCAACTCGTGTTGGATGCCAAGATCCACTTCGGGTCGCTGCGCTGCAGTAATAGTAGTAGATGCATGAGATTCCAAGATTTTTCTGACGTTTTTTTTAAGCTCGTGACAAATTGATCCAATCTCATTTACGAGTACAAGATGAGTACAAGCCTATCGTAGTGGCAGGGGGTGCAGTACTTTGTAGTGATTTTTTAAAATTATTTCAGCTGTTGATGGATAGATCACATAAACCATCATAATTCTGTCTTTGGCCACTGTGGTATGATAGTCAAGTTAAGGCCTCCTTTCCAGACTAGACGAATCTTGAATTGATCGAGATGGTTCTTATAAGTGAAGAAAATCTATCTGAATATTGTTTACTAATTGATTTCCGAGTTTTGTAAATTTTATGTAACTGTTATAATATTTAAATTTATAACTACATTCTTACTAATCTACGATGCACTTGCAACGGTATTATCCTACAATTCGCTTATAACCTGTGCCGCATCCCATTGGCAAATCCAACGGCCGCATTCCCACTTACGGCTAATATGTTTATTTACCAAGTACTCCAGTAGGCCGAAACTATCCTATATAGACACCTTATTTACACCGAGACCGTCAGATGTTTAGATTACCCACGATTTGTATTCTCAAGACCACCACTGTTTATTCATCTTACCCGCTTACCTTTTTTCGTTATAGTCTTGATGAATCAATGTGTGGTGCGAGTGAGAGACGAAATCAAAGGTCTTGCTCTATACAGAGAGAGTATAAATAAAACTAAGAATTTATCTAATAATAATAAAATAATCATAGAATGTGTAGCTATGGAGCGCAGCATTACAGGTATCAAACTCGTCGACCGAGTTAGTAATACAACGCTGCGCTCCATAACAAAAGTCGTTGATGTTGGTAAGAAAGCATCCAGGTTAAAGTTGGATTGGGCGGGCACGTCTGCCGTATGCACACAGAAAGATGGACTCAAAATCTCACTGGATTCCAGCCGATGGGTATAGGAAGAGAGGGAGACCAAGAAAGAGATGGTCTGATGATTTAAAGGGATTCGATAAGAACTGGAAGGAAAAGACGAAGGACAGAGATGAGTGGAGAGAATTAGGGGAGGCTTTTGCCCAGCATTGGGACATAAATAGCTAGAGAAAAAAAATCTGTGGTCATTGTAGGTGAATGGTACGACTGTCGGTGCTAGATTATCTTCGGTCATATAATGTATGCTTAACACTAACTTAATTGGCTATTTTTCTTTCTTAAATTTGTAGTACTCTTTTATTATCTCAATTTTTTTATATCTCTCTGTTCATGGACTGCCATTTATGTTTATTTCATTTCGTTCACTTAGGTTGCCTGGAAGAGATTGCACTTGCGATAATGCCGCCTTTTGTATGCATTACCTATATATTAAGTATCAATATTACTATCCTTGACTTTTTTTTGGTGCAATAAAGTCTAAGGCTTGGGTAGGAGATCCAAGTCCACTCTACTTGTATACCAAATCTCAAAAAAAAAATATAATAATATCAGGGGACGAATGGAAACCTAAAAAACTAGAGGGTACGAATAGGCACAAGGTGCAAATTTTAGGGGACGAATAGGTACCGACCCGTCTAACTCAATGGTATTGGTCTAAGAAAAATAATTGAAACACGATTATAATTAGCAAGATGTTTTCTGTCAAAAATTTAAATCTTTCTTTTCTGTAATCTTTACTGTCGAAACTTGAAGCCAGTTCATCAATTCCGCATCGTATTTTGCAATCTGGCAACACCAACGATATTATTCATCAAAGCCATAATCCGTGGTTATTAAAGTTGTACAAGTGGAGTGTGCACGGTGAAACTTAGGGCCAAGTTCGTACGTCTTGTTTGATGTTGTAGACTAATGGATTCCATCCGATGCGGCGCGGTGTTAACCGCAAGAGGAAATTAGTTCGACCTATGTACAGATAAGTTGCTTTGGGATTCATTAATGGATGTTGAGATAAAAATCTAGATAAATATGTTTTCTAGGATGAGATATGTTGTAGACTGGAAAATAATTAGAGAGAAATAGATATTTGTTGCAAAACTACTAACTAAAATATCGATATTAAGATTAATTTTATATTGACAAAGCTTGTTGTGTTCCAAATGAAATTTTATCTACAACGAGTTAAGTATTTATCATATCAAGGAGTTTGAAAGTACTACATATCGACCTAAAGAATATTTTATCTATCGGGCAGGCACTTCCATAGGGCACTTCATATCTACAATTCAGTCAAGTAAACGGAATAACCACTGGTCCGACGGGGTATATTTATTTATTTTTTGAATAAAATGATGATTAGTATCATAAAATATCGATTTTTTCCCGAGACTTCGTAACGCAGAATGCACTATTGTGATTATGAAACTTTTGCTGGATTTTAAGTTAGATCTTTAGCAGTGACAACCGCATCAAATTGTATCAAGCAGTTTTTGCACGTACAAACGTACAGACGCAGTAACATACAGAGAGACAGACAAAAATTCAATCAAAGGAATAAAATTTTAGTTTGAGTTTCGTGTCAACTCGTGAACGGGTGTTGGTAGCCAGGGGGAACTGGTCTACTCGATTCTGATTCGAATTTTACTTTTATTTTTTGTTCTTATCTATTTCATTGTGGTTACTCGATCACAAACATAACATGTTTTATTATATTATATTTGATTCTTATACATATGTTATTTTATTTTTGACTGTACCATAATCTCGTGTATGTATAAAGATAAAAAATAGCCCCGCTGGCATGTTAGGCGACCAAGACTGTTTCATGAGTTTCTTTCGGCATTTCTTCTTAGCTGTGGTCGTTCCGAAATGCTAGTAGTTTGTAGCTTTGAGACATAATATACTATGATTATATAATTAGTTTTTGACGTGAAAAAGAACCTACTTTGAACGCCAAGTTTCAACAAAGAATTTTTGATTTTGATTTGAGTTAGAATTTTCCATTACATACATTTGTTTAGAAAGAATCGTTTCTGGTTGTCTTGTAACTCCGATTTTTATATCATTGCTTGCGCTATCCTTACACTGTAAAGGATACATTTTATGTCCACGTGCCACATAAAACACGTACTTTTATTCCAAAAAGACATTTTTGCGACAACGTAATTGTAATCGCGATACGTACGTATGTTATGTGAGAGTAACAATTTAATGGGCCATAATATAGGAATCGATATGGTTTTTATTGCGTTGCCTTTTAGTTACGTCTTTAAGACGTGGGTGATGTATTGAAGACTTTTGTAACTAGCTTTTGTAAGGCTCCGTTCCCGAGGGAATTTTGGGAAACCAAATTTCGTCAAAATCCGTCTTGTAGATTATTCGTGATTGAGTATCAAACATCCTCACAAACTCACATCCAAACTTTATAATATACTATCCGAGCCCCGGGGTTTCGCTCCCGTGGAAAATGGGGAGTAAAAAGTACCTTATGTGCCCGGTATTTTTCTACATGTATGTCAAATTCCATTAAAATCCGTCTAGTAGATTTTGCGTGATTATGTAACAAACATCCTCACAAACTCACATCCAAACTTTCGCATTTATAATATTAGTAGGGAGTAGGATTACTAGGATTTTTACTATGACAGAAGGAACCACAACAGAGAGGTTTCCTAAAAGATCAAAGAAATTAATACTCCGATTGAAAAACAGGGAAAATCCTGAAGCGAAAAGTGTATCAAACGAGGCAAGTTTAATTTCCAAAAAACCGTCCGTTAAATATTAGCAGTGCACTCGAGGCGCATAAAGGAATTCCCTTTCACAGCTGCTTGCATCTTGTTGAAATATTCAAGTCGCCAACACGGGTGTGGTCTCACTGCTAGCGGGTGGTCAAATTTTGTTCATTGATAACATATAGAATATAGATAGACCAACCCTCCAACCAACTAGTAAACTACAAATGATGATGATTTTTTATTATTTATTTTTACTAGTTGTTTTTTATGGGGTTTTATTTCAACACGATTCGATTCTAGAACTATCCCGATCCTTTTCCGACAAATAAAGGTATTAGAATAAGTAAGATATTCATATAATAAATATCCTTTTTCATTTTCTTTACGTACAAGCTTAATGTTAGGCCAGATTTTGGAAAAGCAGACAATTTAATGGCTTAGTGTGCATTCATCCAGTCATGGACAAAAGGCTGGTATTATTTTCGCTTGTCTTTTGTATCACTTATCCATGCTGGGTAGCAACTTTAAGAATATCATCCTTGATTCGTTTCGTGCTTAATAAAGTATAAAAGAGCTTGAAATAACATTTGACTGCTCCATAAAGTTAGAAAAAAAAAATTTTATATGATTATTTTTTCTATGATTTGCATTTTCAATTAAAAAAAAAAATTCTGTGACTATGGACAGCTCTAAGATTACGTATTGCGCCAAACTTATTATGACAGATCGTCAGAAATCCCAAAGAACCATGTGATAAAAGTGACGACGCCACCGCTGTAATAGGAACCCAACCTTTACGAGTCGTTAGAGCTGAACCTCTCATTGGAAGCGGAGGAGGCTTATTGCATCGTCTCCGAACTTATTATATTAAGGAATATTGTCTTCAGCAATTTTGAGGGAAACCCTAGCAGCAATGTCTAGCAGTTGGCAAGCAATTTCATTATATCGTGCAATGGAATGGATTCAGAAAAATAATATCCCACCAAAAATGTGTTGTAGTTAAGTAATATAGTTAGTATATAAGTCTACACTATTGCATTAAGTGAAAACCTGTAATGGTAGCTGTAAGTAATTTTTATGTAAAATGTTGCCAAGAGGAGACCATATAACTCGCACTGTCAAAAAAATATCAGATTTCATAGAGCCAAGCTTCTAACTTTACCAACATTTTTTTTTATTTCGCAGGGGGAAATGCATTTACACACTGAGTGTGGGACTTCTGGGCCGCTAGTCGGCTACTACCCACTAAAACCCCCTGCGGCGGCGTTTCCGCGCCTGCCGTTGCTGGGGACGTCATGGGATCGCGAACATTCTACCACGACGCCCCCCGGCTTTGCCCTCACATGGCCAGGTGGCGGGCGTATTGTGCCCGCCGCCTGCCTCTTCGTCCTCGCTGTTGGGGTGGCGCATCAGCTCGCGCCTCACGCTCCCTTTCGGCGGCCTCCTTCTGCGACATTACTGTCTCGCAGAAGGAGGAGAAAGCGTCCCATCGATTCTTGCTGCTCAGCATCTTACTGATGATGCTGTGCAGCGAGATCGTAGGCGTCCAGCACCACGACCAGGGCCACCCTCTCATGGGCCCATTTTGCACAATCTGCCAGAGTGTGGTGGGCCGTATCGTCCGGCTCCCCACACTCATGACAGACTGGGCTTCCAACTCTACGAGCCCTAACTTCACAAACTCTACACCTTAGTCAAAATATGTGTCTTGGTCGTTTCGCTACCGTGGGCGTAAGGAGAAAAATCTATTTACTGTTCATTACTTTTCTGTTATACATTAGTTTTTGTAGTAACGAAACGGCCAAGCAACATATTTTGAGTAAGGTGTAGAGTTTGTACAGTTAGGGCTCGTAGAGTTAGGGTGGTAGAGTTAGAAGCTTGGCTCTACATCAGATCTGATAAATTTTTGACAGTGCGAGCCATATAGTCTCCTTTTGGCAACACGTTACATGAAAATGTTTTTGGTAGGATTTCTATATTTATAATGCGATCTAGCAAATAAACAGCAAGTATTGTCCTTTCCACAGCTCGTTGTATGACAACGCTACTTCCATGCTGATCTGGGAGCGAAGAAAAAACATAGAATGTGCCAGCTGCTTCTCTTACCGCGCAGATTGTAAAAGTCAATTATGGGAAAGGGCTTTAAACTGGGGATTACTCCATTCATAGGCTAGCAACCTGTCACTATACCTGAATCTACATTCCAACAAAGGGCCCACTATTCATCTAAGCGTGGCCTTCGAGTCTCACGACTTTTGGCTCTGTCTACCCCGTAAGGGATAAAGACGTGATTCTATGTATGTATGTTGTATGATAAACATAAAACATTATTGTAACTCGTACGTGCGAGTAACTCGTAAGATACGTCTACACGGTGCGAGTTACTTAGCAGGTCATCTCGCATGCTATTTCGCAAAGTTTAAACTTACCATAAGGTTAAGTCATGAGCGTAAAGTTCGTCACACAGTCGCAAAAGTTCAAGCGTAATTACACAAACAAACGAACAACTTCGAGTTGCAATACAAACCAACTTCCATTATTAATGTACAGTAGACTGCTGGAAAATTTTCCTTCATATGTGTTGATGTTGCTGGCACTGCGCGAAACGCGACACTTTGATAAATGACCGCGGAGTTTAAGGAAGAGAAATCTTCCAGACGTAAATTGTATTTTCATAGTTTGGATTGATGAAACCGCAGCGTTTTTAGGAGTGTGTTACGAATTAATGCTTTTAGGCGTATTTTGTAATGTACTTTTTATTATCATGCTTTTATTTTAAACATAACCGAGGAAATACTTTGCCAGTGAAAAGAATTAGTAATAATAGTTAATAGAGAGAGGCAAATATGAAATTCTTCAAGGATTCATCACCCAGAAAAACAAATAAAAGTATAGGTAACTAGCTTTTACCCGCGGCTTCGCCCGCGTGAATTTCCTACCGGAACAGTGCTTTTTCCCGGGATAAGAGGTACCATATATGTCCTTTTCCGTACTTCTAACTATGTGTATGCGAAAGTTCAGGGAGATAGGTTCAGTAGATGAAGCGTGCAGAGATAACAAACAAACAAACTCACTTTCGCATTTATAATATTAGTTAGGATTAGGATTGGTTAAATTCGTGTCGGGTCATGCGCAATGTGTAGGGTTCCGAAGGTGCCTGTACAAATGCGGACACAATAACTTATATTTAGTCCTTATAATATAATATTGAATACCTCAGATATACAGCATTTTAAGCCACAACCATAAGCTTAACATGCTGCTTTGTTTAAACGGCAAAGTTACCATGGTCATGCCATTTATGTCTTTATCTATATACCTCTTAAGTCAAATCACACTAATATTTTAATAATTGGTCAAGTGCGTGTCGGGCCACGAACAATGTAGGGTTCCGAAGGTACCTATCCTGTAGAAATGCGGACACATGAACTTATATTTACTTCCATGTTTATATAACTAATGAAAATAACCTAAGTATATACCATCATATAGAATGAAAATTGTTCCTACGAATATTTTTCATAATAAAATCAATTTTGTAAGTTTATCGTCTATTACTCAATAACGTGTAAAGTCTACATAGCCGTGATAATTTTCCTTTTAAATTCTAGTTATTTGCTAGTTATTATAATTTGTTTCATGTATCCACCCCCCACCATTTTCCTGTTCGAGGGCGGGGACACTTGACTCTAACAAAATTTATCACTTTAAAGTTAAATATTTCGCAAACGGATCCCTAAATCAAATAATGTTCTTCAGACACTCATAATATTTTTAAAAGACCTATCAAATGATACCCCACACGATGGTATAATCGAGATAAAAAAAAATCATCCCCACTTTAGGTATAGGGGAGGCCCCCTAAAAAAAAATATTTTTCCTAATTTTATTCTACAGTTCGCTCCGCGTAATAAATATGTATATCTCTACCAAATTACAGTTTTCTAGTACTAGTAGTCTCTGAGATTAGCCGCAGACAGACGGACGGACGGACGGACAGACATGACGAAACTATAAGGGTTTCTTGTTTACTTCGGAACCCTAAAAAGGAAGTGCTTGTAAGTTTCTAAGTTTGTTTGTAGAGGATAATCTTCGGAATTACTGAACCGATTTCAAAAAATCTTTCACCAATAGAAAGCTACATTATACCTGAGTGATATAGGCTACAATTTATGTATGTACCTCCCGAGCGAAGCCGGGGTGGGGAGCTAGTGTTAACTATGGTAATGGAAATGCACGCATTACGTGCACATACCTGTTTATTGTTTGTAGCCGTTCGATAGCTGAAACGTGCGAGCTCGATAAACTGGCACGTGGCTTGTAGCGTTAGCAATGGATAAAATGGAATTATTAATCTATAATAAGTATAATACAATTTTTACTGGGTCTTTGTTTGTACACAAGAGACATTTGTGAAAAACATATATAGGGTATCTATATAGGACCAATAGAAGTCAAAACGATCTGTCATAGGTTTCATCTTGACATGCCGCCGCCGCCGCTTAGAATCTCTTTACTAGGCACGGCGCCTCCGCTCCGTCCAGAAAATAAGTGTACCAGGACGTTCTCTCTCTCTTGACTTTCTCTCTCTCTCTCTTGACTCTCTCTCTCTGTGTAATCCACCGACAACGAAGTTTGATTGATTGAAGACTCTTGCGGGCAGAAAGAATTTGTAAGTTGGTCACATTGTCGTGTACCCTTAGCTCCTTCTTTTTCCAACTAGATCAATCTAACTACAGTACTATCAAAACTGTGGCCACAGTAACATGTCCCGTGAAAGATGTCGATCGAGTTTGCCGCCAAGTGTGAGATTCGCAGCGTTATCAGTTACCTTGTTGTCAAGGGGAGATTTTCGACCGAAGATCGGTTTTAAACCGAATTACGAACAAGTTCATGTACAGTTCCCATCATGTAAAAAGGCAGACAGAACTGACGCTGGAAGACAGAGGGGGGGGGGGGGGGGATGAAACTTGCGCATGGGTACGCGACAGATGACCCGCCCGACCCCCGCTCACCGCATAGACCGATATATCGCCTACTGCGCAGCTTAACCTCCAGTGGCCTGTTTACGTGACGGGAACATACCAATATTAAAAATTTACACATCTCGACGTGAAAATCTTAAGTTAAATACTTTAGTAAATTTAGTATTTCTATCTATAAAATTACACTCAAAATGTGTTTATAACTTTCGAGTATCGGAGCGCCTAATATTAATAGCCTAGTTGTGAAGTAGGCAGCAGTAGCCTATCAAGTGAACTAATTAAGAACACTTGGACAGAAAGGCCAAGTTTCATGCATCTCTTGCCAAATTGTGAGGCGAAGTTTGAAGACTCAGGTAAATGTCTTGCGACTCGGAAACTGCTCTCAGAGCCCGCACTGATAGCTGTTAGGCTAGTTCATCTACAAACTTACTTCATTATAATTTAAAATCGTTAAAGATATACACATATAGCATATAGCTTTTTTACGTTTAAAAATAATTGAAATAATAGGTTCCGAGATAATCGCAAAACGTCTAAATCCCAAGAAGAGAGATCTGTAAAGATCGTAGCAAGTGGAAATCGCTAGTCTCTGCCTACCCCAACGGGAAAAAAGCGTGATAATATGTATGTATGTAAGTATGTATGTCTAAATCCGTGCAAAGTTGCAGCATTTTACTTTTACGGTACTTTTGATTCCGGGAAAGAGTTGGTACTGTTCCCGTGGGAAATTCACGCGGGCGAAGCCGCACGCAAAAGCTAGTTTTACTATAAATTTGTTTGAGGTCGTTTAAAGGTCGTCGTATTCTATGTAGGTACTGTGAAAATCGGCTGGTATTGAAAAAGTCAATTTGTATGTGATTAAAATATTTTAAAAATTGTTTTTCTATCGTTTCCTCTACAACAAAATAGAGATTTTCCTATTGAAAATATAAGTGTAGGAACCTAAAAAACCACATTTGTTCTTTTATAAATGCAAGCATTTTCTAGGTGAAAATGTTGATATTTTTCTCCTAACACGTAGTAGCAGTACAACAACAAAGCACTGACTTGCCGACACAAACATCGATACTATATCGATACGTCGACACGATATCGATGTCAAATTGCTCTCCGCGCCTTGGCTTCCAGAATTCCGGACAACTAGACGTATTTTCAGTGTAAATGCTTGTAAACGACGTTTCCCCAGCTGGCGATTTATTTATTTACTAGCTTTCGCCCGCGGCTTCGCCCGCGTGAATTTCCCACGGGAACATTGCTTTTTCGCGGGATGATAGGTACCCTATGTCCTTCTCCGTACTTCTAACTATGTGTATGCAAAATTTCAGGAAGATTGGTTCAGCGAATATGAAGCGTGAAGAAGTAACAAACAAACCAACAAACAAACATACAAACTCACTTTCGCTTTTATAATATTAGTTAGGATTTATTACAATAGTAATAGCACAATAGGCGGACTAAAATGCAAAAGCATTAACTATTAGTCGACTTTGGATCTACTATCCTAACTAATAGTTAGGATAGTCGATCCCCTTGCATCACATTTTTTTTTCCAACCCATTTGTAGTTCCCGAGTTAAAATTGAGAAACTTCCTCTTTATTATGTTGGTACAAATATTTAACCCAAAATTCGTGTATTTATGTAGTGAAGTTTGTCCCTTAATTCACAAAGGTATTCTCATAAAAATGCCATGTTGTTTGCTCAACTATTTTGTCGGTACAAATTTATGCAAGGGTTGTGTTTGGTATAAACATTTTGGTGTATTTATTTTATACAAAAGAGCAATTCTGTTATCGTTGCCATTGTACAACTGAATCTATAGGTTGGCCGAGCTTACATAAAGCTTATCGCGAACATATATGACGCTCACACACAGTTACTACGTTCATAAAGTCCATCGGGACTTAGCACGAACCTTACTTTATTCATTTGCAGCGGCTGACGTTTCGGAAACATTGCAGACTCCCGTGATCGCAGTCAGAGTGAAGTACAGTGCGACAAGGATCTTTTTGCACGTGGTAGAAAACGGAACTAATGTCTAAACTATAAAAAAATCTTATTAAAAACGTAGGTGGCGCCCTCACTCACGTGCAAAAAGATCCTTGTCGCACTGTATTTCGGTGTCAGCTTGGTGTCAATTCTTAAGCAAATAAATTTGTGTACGATGTAAAAGAAAAAGTACTACAAAAACTACAAAAAGTGATTTTCGTTCGAGAACACGTAGTTACGCCTAACTTATCACAGTGCCAAGTGAACTCGATGACCTCAAATACGAAGGTATGCGCTACCAACATTTTGTTTCAGAATTTTTATTTTGACTAGCTAATTGGGTCTTACTATCGATACTTATGAAGTGGACGGCGAAAACCAATGTAAATTCACCGTGTATATTTCTGCAATTTCTTTGATATCATAATGTTGTATGAGTACTAAAGCAGTATGTCCCCTGTTATCACAGGTTATATAACCACGTTATAGGGTTGGGCCGTAATCTAGCTGCTGCCTGTTTCCTAACTCTGCCTCTGATGTAACGCGCTTATGAAGTAAACTGCTGTGTTCTACTACAAACTTTTTGAATAGACCCAGGAAAATTATTTTTACTACCTCGCCCCGGGTCTAATTTCGGGATAAAAAGTCTTATGTGCTATTCCCGGTATTTTTCTACACGTGTACCAAATTTCATCGAAATCCGTCCAGTAGATTTTGCTTGATTGAGTAACAAACATCCTCATAAACTCACATCCAAACTTTCGCATTTATAATATAAGTAGGAAGTAGGATAGCAGGATTTTACTATGGGGTCCAAAATATATTAATTTTGGAAACATTTAAAGCTCATTTAAAATTTAAAATGCTATTTTATGCAGTATTGTCGGGTTTTTAAGAAATAAAAAATATATACGGACAAATCACACAGATAAGTTAGCCCCAAATTAAGTTCGAGACTTGTATTATGGGACACTAACTCGACGATACTATATGCTATAACAAATACATAAATATATAGATAAACATCCAAGGCCCAGGTCAATCTGGAAAAGATCATTATCTATCTTGAGCCGACCGGGGATTGAACCCGGGACTTTCGGTGTGGCAGTCCGGTGTGATAACCATTAGCACAGAATTAATATAAGTACTGCCATTAGGTCACGGGGGTCGTCAGGGGGTTTATGTTAGTAAGCTTTATAGGGAGCCTATCAAAACCCCGTTTGTTAAACATGAGTTAGAAAACACGATCCGACCAGGCATATCTTTAAAAGTTTTGGAGTTTACATATACAAACTTTGAGTAACTCTCAACAACAAATGTTTTACTAAGATTTAATGTATTCTGTTTTATCCATAACTTTAATACGATATTGTCTAAGTCGAAAAGATTTTCGAGCAACAGGGATTTCCGCGGAAGGAGTCCGTGTTGCTCTATGAAAGGGTTAGACTCTTGGTAGTGATCGATAGGTCCCACATTCGAATCCTACCCGTGAGTTTTAAGATCAATCTGATTTAGTAATGTAAGTACTTACTTAAATCGAATGTCACTTCTTTCCAGTGAAGCTAAATATGAGACAGCTTATTTGTAGTTGATTATAATCATAATCAATCATCATCAAATTATATAATCTTCCGTTACTGACTGAGTAGCTGACAGACAACGTACAGCCAAAACTATTGGGCGCAGGGCGTTGAAATTTGGCATATAGTTTCTTTTGTTTTCTTTGACGACCTCCGTGGCCCAACGGTCATCACGCCGGACTGTCACACCGGAGGTCCCGGGTTCGATCCCCGGTCAGGTCAAGATGGAAAATGATCTTTTTCAGATTGGCCTGGGTCTTGGATGTTTATCTATATATGTATTTGTTATAACATATAGTATCGTTGAGTTAGTATCCCATAACACAAGTCTCGAACTTACTTTGGGGCTAACTCAATCTGTGTAATTTGTCCGTATATATTTATTTATTTTTTATTTATTTATTTAGGAAGTGTAGAGGAGCACTTAGAGAGGATTTCCCGAAATTCCCGCGGAAAGAAAGTCCCGGGCCTATGCTAGTCACACGTAAAATGCGAAGAACAAACCGGTTCGTTTAAATGCAAAGAAATAATTCAGTGTGTTTCATTCCACGTAATTAACACAGCTGTCAATGAGGATAACTAAGACGAAACAATGTAAAACAAAACTCAATTCAAACACAAAGTAATGACACGCACAACTCAATAATTCAAAAAAAGCTACTTACAAGAACAAAGAGGCACCCTTATCAAATTTATTAATGTCATTTGAATACCCATCTTCATTCCTCCACAATCCGCGCAAATCTGCCAAGCAAGTCTTATCTTTGTCACCAGACTTCCTTCATTATACCTCCGAATTCTCAGTTATTATTGTAGGGGAAAGAATGCAATAAACCTTGGAAAAAATGTAGACTCCGCTTTACACTTGGGTGACGTTGAAAAGACTCTCGCTTCTGGCCGACCCTTTATGTCTTTTAACAGATTTACCTTGCCATTTATTACATTATAAGACCTTTATTGCTGTACACGGAGACAGTTAACTAATAGAAGATAGGTGATCTGGTGGTCTAGTTGGTATTATGATCCTGTAGGTTCGTATCCTACGGGAAACTAGTATTTTTATACTTTGACGGCCTCCTTAGCCCAACGGTCAGCACGCCGGACTGTCTTACCGGAGGTCCCTGGTTCGATCCCCGGTCGGGTTAAGATGAAAAATCATCTTTTTCAGATAGGCCTGGGTTTTGGATGTTTATCTATAATATGTACTTATTTGTTATAAAATATTATGTATTGTTGAGTAAGTATTCCACAAGTTCGAACTTATTTTGGGGCTAATTCAATCTGTGTTGAAATGAAAAAAAAAGTGAAAGTCTGTCTGTTACACTGTCACGGCTAAAACTGCTGAACCTGCTGTTTGTTATTAGCAAAGGAAATATTTTTTTTCTAGGCTTAAATATACATAGTTCACACCATAGAGCTAGATTTTTTTTTTAATTTTACTTGAATTTTTGTTTTGTTCACACATGAAGGACATTCTTATATTTTCTCCATTTCTCTCTAAGCTCTGTCAAAGAAAATAATGTTCCGTTTCACTGATGTATTTTCCTTATAACTTAGCAGGCGTTTTTCAATGGTTAAGTTAATGTTACTTTTTATGGGACGAAGTTTTCAATTTCAGTGGAGTCTATTAAACTTTATGGTTGGTTAAGTTTCTTTTCATGCAAATACTGTTTTAAGTAGCGATCGATTTATTTTTAACAACTAGCTGCTTCAGGGCTCCACCCTCGTGGGAATTTTGGGATAAAAGTACATACATACATAGAATCACGTCTTTATCTCTTACGGGGTAGACAGAGCCAAGAGTCGTGTGACTCAAAGGCCACGCTTAGCTGAATAGTGGGCTCTCTGATGGAATGGAGATTCAGGTATAGTGACAGGTTGCTAGCCCATCGCCTATGAGTGGATGAATCCCCAGCCCTTTCCCTCGATTGACCTTTACAATCTTCGCGGGAAGAGAAGCAGCTGGCACATGTTCTATGTTTTTTCTTCGCTCCCAGACCAGCATGGAAGCAATATAAATAAAGTACTATAAAGTACTCTTGTATATTTCAGGATTTCCTTTACTCGAAATTTAATCGAAATCAGATGGTTACGAAAATACATAACAAGCTAATTATTAAAAATAAAAAACACGACTGACGAGTTTTTACTCAAAAAGTACATACAAACATATAAGTTATATACATTTTTGAAATCGCCTTCTAAAGCCCTTCAATTTGATACCCCACTCGATAAGATTGATTAAATTTTATTTTTTTGGTCTGCTATTTATCGCATATATAATCCGCCATTTTGTTTTCATGGTGACGTCATATAGCCTATGTTACTCGGAGGAATGCAAGGAATCTAAAAATACCTCTCACATCAAAATCGGTTAAGCCGTTCAGGACTTATGGTGGAATAAAGAAACTTACATACATACATACATACATACATACATGAACCCTGAAGACATAACACTCCTTTTTTGGTCAGTCGTGTAAAAATCAGGAATAATCATTTATGGCATGACTTCACCTATTAAGCATTAACTAAATTTTGTTTCCGAGTTTCGAGACCTTTTCAAATAAAAAAAAGTCAACGGCATCAATCGACCAATCCTAAACTACTCAATATTATAAATGCGAAAGTGAGTTTGTTCATTTGTTTGTTTGTTTGATACCACTTCACGCTTTATTTATTGAACCAATCTTCCTGAAATTTCGCACATAGTTTGAAGTACTGAGAAGGACATAGGGTACCTTTCATCCCGGGAAAAAGCACTGTTCCCGTGGGAAATTTAAGCAGGCGAAGCTGCGGGCAAACGCCAGTTCAATATATCTTTAGGTCAACTTATCCCGCGGGATAAGGCCGAGCGGGATTAATCAACTAAAGAAGCCTATTTATGACGTTTACATTTTAATAAGCTAGGTTACACAAAGGACTCGCTATCTCCTAGGATTAACAAGCACAGAAAGCAAATTGAACTGTAAACAATCTAAACCCTTGTTATTATAATAGTAACCCTGAGCCCGGTTACTGGTGTTTTCCTCTTGTACTCGGTGATTGCAGCCAGTTATTCGCTTTTTAGGGTTCCGTACCTCAAAAGGCAAAAACGGAACCCTTGTAAGATCAATTTGTTGTCCGTCTGACTGTCAAATATTTTTTTCTCAGGAACGCTTAAAGGTATCAAGTTGAAATAATTATCAAATAATCGGATCCACGGTCTCTTTCAGCAGTAAAATAATCAAAATTATACGTTAACTTGATTAGGATATTACCGTAAATGTTGCGAATTTTCACATATTTTGCAATTTCAGACTGGAATCAAAACCTTTGGGGTTCTCAAGACTAAGGTCTTTGACCAGTGTGTGTTGTCAGTAATGACATACGGAACAGAGACGTGGTCGCTTACTATGGGCCTCATAAGAAGGATCAAGGTCACCCAAAGGGCGATGAAGCGCGCTATGCTCGGAGTTTCCCTGCGTGATCGAATCAGAAATGAGGAGATCCGTAGAACTAAAGTAACCGACATAGCCCGCAGAATCGGGAAACTTAAGTGGCAGTGGGCGGGGCACATAGCTCGTAGAATAGATAGCCGTTGGGGCAGAAAAGTTCTCGAGTGGCGACCACGAACCGGAAAACGTAGTGTTGGCAGGCCTCCCACTCGGCGGACCGACGACCTGGTGAAGGTCACGGGATGCGCATGGATGCGGGCAGCGCAGGACCGGTCGTTGTGGAAATCCTTGGGGGAGGCCTTTGTCCAGCAGTGGACGTCTTTCGGCTGAGAGAGAGACTTCCCGTTGACCTAAAATTATGAAATTCAGCAAAAAGCAAGGTCTAACAGTTACAAAGTCAACAATCCTACTTCTATAGGAGTAAATCGGAAAATTGTAAATATGTTGCTGGAAGTCTGAAAAAAGTGTTACAAACTTATTTTTGCGCTGGATTCAGTATGAATCTTAGGGATCGAACTGCAAAGTTAAGTTTGTTTCTAAAACTAGTGGGTCTTTAGTTAGAGCTATAATATGAGATGCTTTGCGTGTACGGAACCATCAGTGCGCGAGTCTGACTTTCACTTTGCCGGTATTTTGCTCTCTGCCTAGCCACGCGAAAAAGGCGTTATAATACGTATGTTTATTTTTGCCGTAATTGAGTGGTTAATAATACATTTACCTGTATTCATTATTTGATAATAGGACCCAGAGGGACCAATCAATGAGGCCAGGGGGAATATGCCGTTTTAACAATATCAATTTGGGAAGGATCAACTAGCATTTATGCGGGTAAAGTAAATACCGATATGGGATAACGGGTGATGACGAACTACTGAATTAATTTTGATAAGTTTCCAGTTTCAATTCGGTTTGGAGATGACAGATAGTGATGATTCAACCAAATAACAATAGTATCGCTGAAGTATACCTAATGTTTTAAGATTATTATGATATTTTTAAAGAATTCAGCTGTTAAATGAGAAAGTTTGGATGTGAGTTTGTTACTCAATCACGCAAAAAGTACTAGACGGATTTTCGAAGTCGAGTCGTAATAGCTACCTATCAATTTAGTTTAGACCAGTATTTGGCTACGCTGATGGCTCTGTCGTTGGCCTAAACAATGTGATAAATAAGGATGTTCAGATCATAATTATCAAAGAGCTCGTCAGTATATATAATAATAATAACCTTCTTCTCCAAAAAGCTGCGATCCTCAATACCTGTAGGATTGTCAGAAAATTCCTCTCTCTGGAATAATACTTTAAACATGTATATATCTTTGCTTGGCCAAAAGCCCGTGAAGATATCCAAAATCCCCTGAAAACGGTGTAAAAACAATATATAAAAACATAATAATAATAATAATAATAAAGGCGTCGGGATGTGACGACCCCATCGCCCGCTGGATCTCCAGTGCAATCAGTCACCGCAGGGGCAGCTTGTGGCGAGCTGTTGGTGAGCGGCGTCACCACGGACCCGATCTCCAGGGGGACCACACACACACGCACCTACACACACACATACACACAGTGACACACCCCCCGCCTCTGGCTTGCCTTAGCCGGCCGGCTCAGAGTGGAGTAGCAAGAGCGGAACACTCGCTCCAGGGTGGAAGTGTATTGCACGTAATGGCGTAATAACGGGGAAACCCGCTCTCGGGGATGAGCCCCGTGAAGGTGAAACCGGAGCCGCACCTCTCGACACCCTTAGCTGCTCACATTGTGTTGCGCCCTGGCCGCCAACTGGTGGCTTAATTAGGGAGGCCCACAGGCTGTACAGCCAAAGAGCAGCAAGTCACCATCTGCCTAAATTAAATTGTTGTGAGAGATTTAAAGGTAGATGTCCGTATCTCACTCCATAACCCAGCAATCCGGTCCACTAGCATCCCATCCACATAACCCAAACCTTGTTAATCCCTACCTGGCAATAGTTCGGCAGCTGTGGAGGACTGTCTGTTAGTATATCCCTATGGTACACTAAGGGACAGATCTCCGCAGATGCAGCCATCTCACTTTTGATTAAAAAGGTACAAAAGGCCTCTTCATGTTGGCTTTGGCCCCATGAACGCCTCAAAGGACCGGGTCCCAATGGACCCGTGGCTCTGAAAAGCGTACCAACATAATAATAATAATGAGCGGGAAATATGAAAAATACCCCTATTTATCACTTGGACCATAACATATTTACGATATTGCACAACCAGTCATATTAATAAAGCTCAATTTTTATAGAAATGTGTGTACTATTACAGTTTATTAGGGTTTCGTAGTCCGACAAGGAACCCTTATAAGATCGTTCAGTCCGTCCGTCCGTCTGTCCTAGTCTGTCACAGCAGAATATCTTCTACGTTTATGGACTGATTTGCATTTAACTTGGTTCACATATAGGATAGGAGGATACTTCACATATAGATCTACCCCTTTTTAAGGGTACCTCCTCATACATGTAAAGGGGGGGGGTGAATTATTTTTTTGAGTGCACCCCCTTGTGTGGGGTATCGTTGAAAAGGACTATGAAAATAAGGTAGGGTTTTCATACAACACTTTTTTATCAGATTTACGATTTGCGAGATATAGCCCGCCAAAGTCGTTTACACGGTGTCCCCCCCCCCCCCTGTAATTTCTAAAGTCTTGGACCTATAAACTTCAAATCACTCACGTAAAGAAACAGGCGTGGGAACTTTTATTTAAAATTGTATCCTAAAGGGTATCCTGTGATGAATACTTTTGAAATTATAAATAAAATAAAAATATTTACTTTTTCCAAAAGAACAGTATAAACTTAAAAAGTTTTTTTTACATATTTTGATGATGATGCAAGAAATGCAAAACAGCGCGGTGCCAAAAATGACTACGGAACCCTACTTTATGCGTGGTCCGACACGCACTTGGCCGGTTTTTATATACAGTATAGATCCCTGGTGTGATTTTCTATAATGCCAACATAATACTTGACTATCAGTAATTTTCTCTGAATATTATTTAGATTACTCTGGTAAATTTAGTTATTTCAACGTAAACAAAACAATTTAAATAAACATTAATTAACACAACGGAATCCAGCAGCCATCAGTAACGTATTTACGCAATGCCAATTAAAGAGCTTCATAATTTCTGTAATCTTCAATAGGGATGCTGCCTGATATTTAATGTGCTAAATCGTGTAACAAGTTATCAAACAAATGTTAACAAGCTAATTATTAAAAACAAAAAACACGACTGACAACTCACATAGACTATGTCACTCGGAAGAATGCAAGGAATCTAAAAATACCTCTCGCATAAAAATCTGTTCAGCCATTCAAGACTTATGGCGGAATAAAGAAAATTACATACTACATGAACCCTGAAAACATAACACTCCTTTTTTAGTCAGTCGTGTAAAAAGAGGAAGTGTTTTTGTTGGGTAATCTTCGAGACTACTGAACCGATTTCAAAAATTCTTTCATCAATAGAAAGCTACATTATACAAAATGACATTGGACACAATTTATGTAAAGCGAGCGAAGCTTGGGCGGGGTGCTTCTGTTAATATAATATTTGTGTGAAAATAAAATAGCGACAGCAATAGTTGACGTGTCACCTGTCCATATAGCTAGAGTATATATAGTACTAGCTATTGCCCGCGGCTTGGCCCGCATGAATTTCCCACGGGAACTGTGCTTTTTCCCGAGATGAAAGATACCCTATGTCCTTCTGCGTACTTCCAGCTATGTGTATGCGAAATTTCAGGAAGATTGGTTCAGTAGATAAAGCTGAAGAGGTAACAAACAAACTCACTTTCGCATTTATAATATTAGTTAGGACAAGTCGCACAACGGGGTTTCGCTCCCGTAAGAATTTCGGGACACCCTATATGCTACTCCCGGTATTTTTCTACCCGTTTTTGCGTGATTGAGTAACAAACATCCTCACAAATTCACAAACTCACATCCAAACTTTCACATTTATAATATTAGTGGGATAGTGAAAATGGTAGTGAATTTTATATAGCCTCTTTGTCTAATTCCAAATCTATACATATAATAAAACAGTAAAAATATTTTGTCTGTACATGTAGTATTTTTGACTGAAATGGATAGAGGGACATATAAAAAGAATAATAGAAAGCAAAAATATATTTTTGGAATTTCTTGTCTGTCTGTCTGTCTGTCCGTCTGTCTGTCTGTCTGTCTGTCTGTCTGTATGTATGTACGCGTTTCACGCAAAAACTACTGGACGGATTTGAATGAAACTTTTTTGTTGTATAGCTATTAAGCCTGGGCAACATATAGGCTATAATTTATTTTGAAAACTGAAACACCTCATGAAGAACCTTAACAGAACAGCTAAACTAGAAGAAACATGGAAATGGTGCCTTAACAAAAGTCGTTCAACCTGATGAGCATTTTCTGATGACGTATAAAAATTGAAGATCTGGAACATCTGATGAAGAACTGCAAGAGACCAGCTACACTATAACATATATGGAAATGGCGCCTTATTCAAAGTCGTTCAACCTGATGAGCATTTCTGCTGACGTATAAAAATTGAAGATTTGGAACATCTGATGAAGAACTGCAAGAGACCAGCTACACTATAACATATATGGAAATGGCGCCTTATTAAAAGTCGTTCAACCTGATGAGCATTTTCTGCTGACGTATAAAAATTGAAGATCTGGAACATCCGATGAAAAGCTCCAAGAGAGATTTTTCATCGAAACTCACGCGGGCGAAGCCGCGGGCGACAGCTAGTATAAAATATTTATAATTATCTTTCCTATTTTAAGTCACTATTGTATTTCTAAATCATCTCTCTCTCAGCCGAAAGACGTCCACTGCTGGACAAAGGCCTCCCCCAAGGATTTCCATAACGACCGGTCCTGCGCTGCCCGCATCCATGCGCATCCCGCGACCTTCACCAGGTCGTTGGTCCACCGAGTGGGAGGCCTGCCAACACTACGTTTTCCGGTTCGTGGTCGCCACTCGAGAACTTTTCTGCCCCAACGGCTATCTGTTCTACGAGCTATGTGCCCCGCCCACTGCCACTTAAGTTTCGCGATTCTGCGGGATATGTCGGTTACTTTAGTTCTCCTACGGATCTCCTCATTTCTGATTCGATCACGCAGAGAAACTCCGAGCATAGCGCGCTCCATCATTTCTAAATCATAAAGACTTAAAATTATATCGATATGCATTACTCGGTGTAATAAGAAAAGCAACATCCCTAGTACAAATGGTTAATTACAATCATACAACAGAACTATGTAATGAACAGTGAAAAGTTATAGTTAATAGCGGATTTACAATAGTTAATTTATTCGGAATAATTGGAAATGCTAAATTGAAACCTCCGTTATGGTATTAATGGAAATTGGCCCACTATTTAATGAGATTAATTGAGTTTCAACTGACAGTGTTCCAGCTTTCAATAACACGCAATTTGTTTATGAGTGTGTAGGGATCGGGGATCGGGATATCGATTTTGTATTAATTTACTTGTCCCAAAAAGAGAGGTGTTATAAGTATGATGTGTCTGTGTATCTGTCTTTGTCATCGTGGCTGCTAAACGATGAACTAATTACACGACTAACCAAAAAAGGAGTACAATGTTTTCAGGGTTCATGTAAGTATGTATGTAAATTCTTTATTCCACCATAAGTCCTGAATGGCTTAAGGCGAGATGGTAGTCCAAATGTGTTAATGATTGTCATTTTTCATGACGAAATTTACCTACTTAGAGTTTAATTACGAACTTGAAATTAATACAGCATATAATACACAATATGTGAAAGAGTCTGAAACGTATACTTTTTTAAATATATATATATATTTGGTTAAAAAAAATCATAAAGTCCCCTCTATGAAAAATCTTTCAAGTCAGAATTCTTAAAATTTTCAGCGACAACATATATATATTTTTTAATTTATAGCAAATATATCTATTGTAATAAAGTCTGAATCGAACACTTTTTTTCTTGTCTAATATTTCAAAAGATATTTAAGAAATACCATAAAAATTATAACCTCTCCAATCTCCTGAAAATAACAGCAAAATTGTGCTATGCAAAAAACAATCTTATTACTATGCGTCCACGCTTGGCTCTCGCTTCGTTCTTGCGTGTCAGTCGGCCGCCGCCCGCGTTCATGTGACGTCGTCTCTGGACGCTCTTTCTTCTGAATTAAACAAAATTTTTTTCGTACTTTTGTGAAAGAAAAATTGAGGGATCAGCATTTTTGTGCAGTGCTGTGGAAATGGGAAATAAGAAATCTATGAAAATAGCGAAAGAAATGATAAAAAAATTAAAATAAATCACCACAACGGAATGTTTGGGTGAGTTTGAGTATCATATTCCATTCCAATTTCAAAAATGGCGTTTATCTGGAAAGGCTACAGAATTTGTCTCACCCAGCTTGCTTGTAGCAGCTACGTAAGCGTAGAGTAATGGAAAGTACACAGAGCCTGCATGCATATAGCCTGAATAAAGTGCAACTTACATGCATTTTCATATTGTTTATGTAAATCAATGTGTTGTATATTTTATTTTTCAGCTCAATGAAGAGATGCCAAGATTTTGGTGGTGACAAATTGAATCATTATGATTCGTCAAGCGACAAAACGAAGGCTCGTGAATCTGTTGAGTAAGTAACTTTTTATTATTATTATAGAATTGCTTTCTCATACTTTTAAAAGTGGTGACTAGTTAAAAAGTATAATGTTTTAGATTGCAAAATGCAATTACACAAAAATTTAAGATCAGAATCTCCATGTACACGATTTTAAAATAGTATATTTATTTCAGGCATTGCACCGTTAATCCTAAACTGACCGAGTTACAGACATTGGAACCAGCAGTTATAATAACATCAGAGGCTCGACACCTCAAAGGAAAATATAAGTAAACCGTAAACAGTTTTGCAATTTTTTTATTTTTAAAAAAGCTAGTTTATATATTTGTGTGTGTGTATTTTTTATGAAATATAGTATCTTTGCGTTGGTTCAGTATCCCTTAAAATAAGTATTTAGAACTTACTTTGGGACTAGAATCTGTGTGATTTGACAGTATATAATATTTTTTTTAACTGTGTCATTAGGGCCATTCAAAGTATTTTTATGTTATTTTTATGAATGATGTTATCATAAATGTTGATTATTAAATTTTGAATAATTTTTTTTTCAAAAATTGGTCACGTTTTTTTCTATTTACTTACTTTTACTTGTTAGGAAGTCACAATTCACCAATATGATATTTATATAGTCCTGGCAGCTGAAAGCTTAAGCACTGAAATATTTACCATCCTACGCTCTTACTGTTTTGCTCTTCAAACATTGTACGCTTAAAAGAGCAAAATAGTAAATTTTGATCTTTTACCATTTTGCGACCGGTAATCATTTTGCGCTTTTAACATTATGCGCCTAAACGCCCCCCAGCTATAGTGTAGCAATGGCTTATATGTATAGGCACTGTCTAGTCTAGCCTAGCACAGTCTAGCCATAAAAATTGTTGTGTATCCATACTATCCATACTAATATTATAAATGCGAAAGTTTGGATGTGAGTTTGTGAGTTTGTGAGTTTGTGAATTTGTGAGTTTGTGAGGATGTTTGTTACTTAATCACGCAAAATCTACTGGACGGATTTCGATGAAATTTGGTACAGAGGTAGATAATGACCTGGAATAGCACATAGGCTACTTTTTATCCCGGGAAAAAGCATTGTTCCCGTGGGAAATTCACGCGGGCGAAGCCGCGGGCAAAAGCTAGTATTTTATAAAAAATAAAAATAAATGAACCATTTAAACGAATTGTTTTTTTAACCCTTACGATATCGCCGAATAGCGGCTAAAAAACGCAAATGGTCTCTTTCGCAAAATGTCGCATTAGGGACTTTAGATTTTTATAAGAACAACATAATTTTTTTAAGTAACTTATTTACATACAGTAAACAAAAACCCTAAATGTGATAATGTTGGTTGGTACTTAAATTTACTTCATATTTATATTTTGCATAAGTGACATTCCACAAAATATGATTTTTACGGGGGAAATTTTGTGCAAGAGACCTTGGAGACCGTTTGCGACTTAGCCCAATAGGCACTTTATGAAATCCAATACAATATGTACTTTATGAAAATTCATAGCATAAAATGCAGGGAAATAAAACCAAAAACTCTGAAAGTGTTTATTTTTATTTAGATTATTATGTCTTGTTTATAGTCGTGACATGTTTGTAAACTACAGGTGAAATAAATAAATAATATTATTATTTAAATATTTATTAATTTTTTTGATATTAGCTATCTGGGGCTGCGCATAAGCAAGCACATTCCTTGCGACCGTCGCGTTCCGCTGCTCACCACGCCTCGCCACCGCTACCGAGTGTGGCAAGCGTTGACGTCAGCGCACACTAGGTGGCGCTAAAATCGTGGTTTAGCTGACATGTTTGTGTTATTTTTTCAATTTCCATTTTTTTTTCTTACTAGCGCTCCGCCCTGTCTTCGCTCGAGAGGTATATACATAAATTGTAGCTTATGTCCTATTGGTAAAATATTTTAAAAAATTAGTTCGGATGGGATTTTAAAAATGTATTAATTGTGTATGGCAAAATAGATATTATTTTCACCCATTGCACCCCAAATGCAAGTATACTGGAGCCATCAACGATCTCATCTCTGCGTTATGCATACGCTGTACCGGTGTGCCGGTGCAGGTGTACGCGTGGACTATTCTAATTGGTTAATGAGTTCCGCGGGATCCGCCCACTATGTCTATGTGTGTCTAAGGTGTCTTTGGTTGTGTGCTCGTTAATCGTTTTGAAGTTGAGCTAGGACCTGGTCTTAACAGATTTTGATGTGAGAGGTATTGTTAGATTCCTTGCGAAATGACATAGGCTATGTAAGTTGCCAGTCGTGTTTTTTATTTTTAAATAATTAGCTTGTTTTGATCTATTTTTTTGTTTGAAAGTTGACTTAAACAAGAGTGTTCTTGTATCAGAAAGAAAAAAAAATAGACATGACATACCTACACAAAATCGTGTATACCTAAAGCCGACGCCGACAAAGGATTTGGCACAAAGATGGCGGCCTGCCCATACAAATAATAGTGACAAAACATGGCGACATGCCGCATAACTACTCTTTATTTATAGATTGTTATGCCGGGTCTATTCTTTTTTACTAAGTCTATGGTTCTTGGTCATGATTCATGAAAATCTGTTCAGCTGGAGTAATCAGCATTTTTCAACGTCAAGTCGGGGGTTTCTGTAAATTTGTAATTCATGTTTATTTACATAGTTGTTGTTAGAGAATAATTAGTCAAAGAATAACAAACATCCAAACATAAAATAAGTCAGATTCGGTTTCGGTGAAAAAGATTTTTAGAGATTTAATAAAGAGCCAATAGTATGTAAGTATCCTACTAATATTATAAATGCGAAAGTTTAGATCTATGTGAATTTGTGAGGATGTTTGTTACTCATTCACGCAAAATCCACTGGACGGATTTCGATAAAATTTGGTATACGGGTAGAAAAATACCGAGAATAGCACATAGGGTACTTTTTATCCAGAAATTCCCACGGGAGCGAAGCTCCGGGGCGCGGCTAGTAATAAAGAAATAGAAGGATTATATATTTTGGAACCTCCTCCTTTAATGTCGGTAAAAATAAACAATCTAGTAAATTTCCTCGAACAGTTTCCAAGAAAGAATTTTTTGAAGACAAAGCGTCAGAACAAAGACATTGTAGTCTTTGGAAAAGTTGAAAAACTTTTAATGGAGGTAGAACTATTAACGATGGGATCGCAATCTCAAACTTTTGGGAGTACCGAAACCTCTTTCGATACAATAGGCTTAGATTAACAGAATTTGGAGTGAGTGTACACTAGAAGTGTCATTAAGGTTTATTTTTAAATATTTAGGAAATTAAAAATGGATCATATTCCGATTCATGAAAGTGTCCCCTGGGTGTGACAAAAGACAGATGAAACACATGAGCATCGTGGCACGACGCATCATGACATTTTCCGTCACGGTGTTCGAGTCGATTTCACTGCCAAGCTGTGTCAATAGATGCGCCATTAATAATTTAAAGAAAAACAAAAAAACTTTCCTCCGAAAAAAAGATTATTTTCGTTAATTTGTTACCTATTATTTTGGGGGACAAAACCTCTTGGAACAGAGTACACAGCTAATGAGTAAGTGGCCACAGTGTAAATAAAGACGCAGTGCAACGACGCCGTTAATACTTGCACGTCAGTCTGCCGCTATGTTGTCCCGCAGGGAAATCCTATTGGACACCGGACGCGTCCCTGACATTTATTAGCTTTTGGACTGATCGCAAAATTCGCAAACTGTGGCCTTTGAATGTGTGCAATTTTCTGAATTGCATCTTTAAAAAAAGCCTAATTTTAGTACATATATTTCTTGACAATTGTGGAACAAAAATACTAAACTAATTAAGGTTCTGATATTAACTTATCTCATTTTTCGTTCAACTTACAAACGCACACTATTGAGGGCAGTGGCGTCACACGAATAAATAAATAATAAATAAATATACACTATTAAAATGTGGCGTAACAACAGGATTCAAAGGCTACACTTGGAACACACTCCTGATCAGAGAGCGCAGCAAAATAGCCCAGAATTTGTGTGCTTATTATTACTTAAAAAATATAAAGTCATAGTCATCATATTCCTCACCTTATCCCATCATCTGGGGTCGGCGCAATATGTCTTATCCTTCCACATGTCTCTGTTTCCCGTCATACCAACATCTACTCCCAACCCCTTCATATCGTCCCTCACACAGTCCAACCATCTCTTCTTTGGTCTCCCTCTTCCCCTGTAGCCCTCCACCTTCTTATTTAATGTCTTCTTAACTAGATGTTCGTCTTCTCTCCTCATAACATGACCAAACCATGTCAATCTGTTACTTCTTACTTTTTCATTGATAGGAGCAAAAATATAAAGTCATAGTATTGATATGAAATGCAGTAATCAAATAATAGTCCCTTGTCAATACCCTAGTGATCCAAAGTTATATATAGCCTGTTGGGTTCGTAACTGACATTTATGAGCGTCATGATTGATAGCGAACTGCGGGTTCTGATTGACTGCGGTTTTTTGCTCTATAACATTGGCGTAATGTGAGTTTTTACTCCTTCATATGCGAAAAATGTGACGTATTAAACAGTGCATTTATGTGTACTGCGCTGTATATCCTGCTCTGGATGCAACTCGGATATGAAACTAGTCATAGTTTTTTTTTAATTGTTAAATTTCAGTAAATGTACCTTAAACTTTTGATGATAGCAAGAATGTAACACTTTCACGCTTACTAATTTTTCTTAGTTAGGTATATAATTATATTCTTCCCATCGAAATTTAACTGCATCGAAAGACTGTGAAGTGCCATTATATCTTGATGATTCTTCCTTAGTTCTTGTTTATTAATATCGGAGGCCAAATATCACTTTGGGTTGCTCGCTAGGCCATCTTTGTTAGTTATCTATTAGTGATATTCTCATATACAGGGTGATTTTGTATCCGAAGGACATATTTGATCCTACGGTAGGTCATGCTAGCATATAACTAAAAAAAAATATGAAATAATAAAAACACTTGTAACTAACTGAGAAAAACTTTGTTAAAGTTTCATGAAAATTCTCCGAACGTATGGACACCCTCACGTGCGGTTTCTACTTATTTAGGTAGGTAGGTACGATCAGTTTTCCTTTCATACTTTATCCTAACTAAGGACAGGCAAAAATACCTAGGTATGATTAATAGTTATTTAATATTAATATTTGTTATTTTTTAGTCTAATAAGGACAAACGGATCACTTGTCACGTGTCGGTATCGTGTGATCTTTTCGCGCGCGCTCGGTGTCCATGTAAGCGTTATTTAATTGGATAAATATGCAAAAAATAAAGATTTTTTTTCTTCGCTAGTTGGGTCGGGAATCAAATACCAAATACCCTCTTTGAATATGTCCTTCGGATAAAAAATCATCCTGTATACTTCAATATCAATCAATACATTAATTATATTAATAATATACTCATACTTACATAACAATTTTGAGATGTAATTGTTCAATTCGGAACTTCTTACCTGAAACAAAAACAAGTCATTTATATATTATCACCGAATTTAATATCAATATGATACAAATTAAAACCTTTTTGTACGTTTGTTTCGTGCCGGTCTCTAGAACCACCAGTCGGGTTTTAGCCATTTTATGAGAAAGGCAGGAAGTAAATAAACAGAAACCCATGGGAGCAAAGCCGCGAGGCATTGCTCATACGAAAAGACTTTGATAGACCTTACATTTTACAACTAACGACGACTTTGACATTTTCTGACCTTGACATTTTTTGACCTTGACATTTTCCGACCTTGACTTTTCCGACCTTGACATTTTTAGACATTGACATTCCCAAACTTTGACCTTGACATTTTCCGACTTTGACATAAAACGATTTATCGAGAAAGTATACATTCGTACTTTCATTCATTTTACTTCTAAAGGAAAGAATAAAATACGATAGAATTTCGTTGGGTAAATGAAATAGCTGACCTTGTATTTCGCAGATAGCTGGAATCTAACCTGTACCAATAAGTGGCCAAATACTGGTCGAAAAAATCTAATTTTTGCCATTTCTACTCGAGATAATGATGACGATAAGTTAGATTTATTGATTAATGATTACATTTTTGTGCTATTGCATGCCTTAACCTATAATTGTAAGACTATTTGCGTTCTGGAGCTATATATATTCGTACATATATCAAAATTATGTTGTAAAAATAAAGGCTTGTAAGAAGGGAGGCCTATTCTCTGCAGTTGACAGAAGACTGACAATCAGTAATGTATCTAACAAGAAAGACGGATTCACGGGAAATTCCCCATTTTTATGCTCGTCAGCATCAGCTGAAGCCAATTTTCTTTGATAAGTCTTTTTCATCAAAGGTATTGGACGATTTGAAGCGAGCTCTCCGAAAACCCTGTATATCCTGGGATTAGGGTTGGCTCTTGGATAGAAAATGTAAATATAATATGTTTTGATATCTCTAGCTGTTGTTGATAGCTTAAAAATGCAAAAGAATTTTATTTTTTAAAGAATGCTGGTTGGCTTGTGAGGGTTGATAAAAAATACACGAAATTTAATAAAAATGTATGTTATTTCTTCGTTCTCAATGGAAAGAAAAACATAGTATATAAGCCAATTTTTATACCGAAATTTCCATGGGAACTGAACTCCGGGGCGCACCCTTTATTATAAACTAGCTGGTGCCCGCGGCCTTGCTCGCGTTAATCCTTTCTTAGCGGATGCCTACGTCATAACATCTACCTGCATGCCAAATTTCAGCCCGATCCGTCCAGTGGTTTGGGCTGTGCGTTGATAGATCACTATGTCAGTCAGTCAGTAAGTCAGTCAGTCAGTCACCTTTGAGTTATATATATATATAGATATCGCGATTCCTTCCTTCCTTACGTCCTCCTTCCTCCCGGGAACCTTCGCGTAATATTCATTGTGCCAACCCTACTTCTCAGCCAATGATGACTTGAAGATTTATTTAACGCAATGAATGCCGATCAGTACCAATACCTATTCGTCACTCTCGATTGATCTCACAATTTTCTTTGCGACAGTACTTTTGGACAGATGTCATAGATTCGTGCCTAATGAGCGATTTTTCTAACAGCAAAATTAAAAAAAAAAAATCAGTATAAAAAAGTCTCAACAGATGGCGTTTTATTGAAAGCCGAGTCGTAATAATGGCTGTACCTATATTCTGCGCTTTTTATTGTCAGCCAGAGGCAGAAAAAAATCACATAACAGTTTGACAGTTGCACAAATCACAATATTGATACTTTTTAGATCTTTTTTTATTAGGTTCAATTTTTCTTTAAATGCCAATACCGTGCATTTTTGCTTTTTGAATGGTCTCGCCTTTTACCTACCACCGCCACCTATGAATTCATCTGGAACTATTTTTTTTTAATTTGGGTCCCGGAAAATCCCTTATTTCAATTTATAAAAAAAAGTTGGCCGTCACGGATCACGGCCATAGACTTATTATGTATATAATAAGTCCCGAACCGAGGTCAAACATAGGCTGCTTTTTTATCAAAAATAAACCCTGATTTGACAGCAGTATTTTTTGAGAAATACTTATAGACTTTTTGGCCGCGAACGCAGCTGCGGGCAATAGCTATCACCGCGAACAAATATCTAAAGAATGTGCGCATTCGCTTAGACATTCTTCAGGTGGAGAGGAATGGGTCGAATTCAACCCCAAAATTGTTCTATACATTTTTCACCGCAGTACCATTTGAAATAATGAATTATTTGAAGCAACAAAGTTAAAGTATTTTGATGAGTCACATAGAAATGTGACTCATCCAAATACTTTAATAAGAATATCAAAACTTTAGGCGTATTCACCTCGCTTTACTTGCAATCTGTGAGAGTGATATCGCACAGAAATAATGTAAAAATGCTAGTGTTTAAAAAAAATCACCCTATAAGTTACGTAACCTTTTTACCGGGAAAATTTTGCTGACTGATATCATTTAACGCAGATAAAACCATACAGTTCATTAAATTTAACAAACCCGGTTAATTTCGACTTTAAGTAAGAAATTAACGCCATAAAATAATGTAAATACAGAACCGTAGAATATTGAATCAAATGTCAATGATTTGGTTTGTAAAATATGAAAATAAAACAAATAATCAATAGGTATCAGTACTTATGATAAAACTATAATGATCTGTGTCTTAAGTCATCATATAGATACATATGGAAACTATGTACCAAAATTTTTTTTTTTTTAGAACTGTCTGTTGTTTTTTTGTCTGTGTGTATGCGCATCACGCAAAACTACCGGACCAAATTTGATGCGGTTTTCGCTGTTGTATTGTAAAAGGTTTAACTTAAAATCTGGCGTAGGTTTCATATTTGTATACAAATCTGACTTAAGTAGCAATGGTGTTTTTTTACCACCACTTCTATCTTCTGGGGCCCTATTTTTGAAAGTGTGACTCACCAAAAAAGCGTGAGCCGAATGATTTTACATTCGATATCCATTGTTCCGTATTTTTGAATTGTCTATGTCGAATAATTCGCAACGAGTGGTCTAGACCACTCGTTTTCGTATGTTTTGGTAGTCGAACGTTTTTTACGTCAAAATCATGAATGACATAAACAACCGGATACGGATATACCTAGGTGGAGAATTTTCATTTTTGCGTTCCGTTTAACGCTTACGTTCTCTTTGATTGAAAATTTACGAACATTTTTTTTACGATTTGTTACCAATTTGGTTTTCGTTGCGTAGAATGGAGCAGAAATTATTTCTCGTATTATTTTCATATCACTGGCAACATTGCTAGACGAGTGATTACAAAATATGGCTTTTATGTTTTTAGTGACATAGTAGGACGAGTACCACATAATAGTCTATTCGTTTTCGGCGGTATGTCACACTTTCAAAAATAGGGTCCCTGGTCCACAGATTTGCGAGTGACAACATTTTTCTTTCTCGCCAATGCAGTAGCTAGCTGCTTACAAACCAAATATAACTAGAGAAGGCGACTTAGCTATCGCTGTTCTATTACCAACCAACCATAACTAGAGAATATGACTTTACCTACTTACCTATGTACTTCTTACAGTGATTCGTAGTGCCGTTTCTGTGCGCTTATTATTTTTCTCGGAAATCTACGTTCCGTTCCTGCCCATCCATGGAGAATGATAACGTTTTATACTCTTAAGCCTGCATCACACGTTTTTAGCCAAAACAGGCGTTACAGAATTGACCCTGGTGCCAAAACTAGATCATTATTGATAATAAAAATAGTACTATAGGCTTCTCAAATAACTGCTACTACTTATACGAGACAGATAAAAATATTTTGCCTTTTATTTTTGCGTAAATACCTTCCAGAAAACACGAAAAATACGAAAAACAAGGTTCACGGCTTTAACGAAATCATTATGTAAAACACAAATTATAATTTCTACATAATGTTAAATCGCGAGTTTATTAAACTAGCTACAAGTTGCTCGTTTTAGATTTTTGAAAAATAACTCGAAAAAAATATTATATATCGTAACAATTCACTAAGAAATTCCCCATACATTTTTTGTATGGCAATGCCATCGCTCAATATATACGAGTTCCAAGCCCACGAAAAATCAGTCTGCCGGTAAGAGTCAAGGGGAATCCACGTCGCTCTGCTGCTCGGGAGGCATTTAATTTTCGCGTGTTCATGTATTCACAGACAGCAGAGAGTAATGTAGATCAGAGTTACATATTTATTACTTTTAATCTTTTTAAAATTTATATAGGTACCATTTTCATACTCATGAATGATGGCCGACAATTTTTGATGAAATAGAAATCGTAATAAATCGCAATCATAGAAATCGTAATAAATCGAAATCATAAAAATCAAAATAAATCTAAATCAAGATCCAAGATGGCGGACAATTTTTTTTTTTTAATTTTGCGATATGTATATCGTTTCATAAGTTTTTCAGTGCGCTGATTACATAAATAACATTTATTTTGAGATCCAAGATGGCGGACAACTTTTTTTTTTTCAATTTTACAATATGGGTATGTTTTTATAGGTTTTTCGGTGCGCTAATGACAAAAATAACATTTATTTTGAGATCCAAGATGGCGGGCAGTTTTTTTTTCAAGTTTACAATATGGGTATGGTTATATAGGTTTTTGGGGACGCTGATGACGAAAATAACATTTATTTTGAGATCCAAGATGGAGGACAGTTTTTTATTTTACAATATGGATATCGTTTTCTAGGTTTTTGGGGACGCTGATGATGAAAATAACATTTATTTTGAGATCCAAGATGGCGGACAATTTTTTATTTTATTTTACAATATGGGTATCATTTTATAGGTTTTTGGGGACGCTGATGACGAAAATAACATTTATTTTGAGATCCAAGATGGCTGACAGTTTTTTTTATTATTTTACAATATGGGTATCGTTTAATAGGTTTTCGGGGACTCTGATCTTAAAATAAATGTTATTTTGGTCATCAGCGTCCCCAAAAACCCATAAAACGATACCCATATTGTAAAATAAAATAAAAAAACTGTCCTCCATCTTGGATCTCAAAATAAATGTTATTTTGGTTATCAGCGTCCCCAAAAACCCATATAACCATACCCATATTGTAAAATTTAAAAAAAAGTTGTCCGCCATCTTGGATCTCAAAATAAATGTTATTTTCGTCATCAGCGTCCCCAAAAACCTACAAAATGTTAACCATATTGCAAAATTAAAAAAAAAAATTGTCCGCCATCTTGGATCTCAAAATAAATGTTATTTTTGTCATCAGCGCACCGAAATACCTATATAACCATTCCCATATTGTAAACGTGAAAAAAAAGTTGTCCGCCATCTTGGATTCCAAAATAAATGTTATTTTCGTAATCAGCGCACTGAAACACTTATAAAACGATACCCATATTGAAAATTAAAAAAAAATTGTCCGCCATCTTGGATCCAAAAATACTATTTTTGTAAACCTCATCCCGAAAAATTGGCCTTCATGGGATGCCAGGCAGATGTTTAACATCTTAGCATCCTGGCACGACAGTCATGCTATTTTCTGTCGCGGCATTCGTGTCCATTTTACTGCCAAGTCGCGCCAAGTATGTTTTACATAAGAAAATGGTCGTAATTTTATTTTTAGTATTCATTAGCGTAAAGCAAGAAAAAAAAAATTATATAGGTACCAACAAATCCTTTGCCGGATCCCTGTCACTTATTACTTCGGGTTGGCGGCAATCTCACGTCGATGTGTGCGTGTGACTTGCACACAGCCAGCTGCGGTCTATCAAATACCTAAACTCGGTCGGGCGCGCGGACGTGATACACTCTTAAAATGAGCGTTTTAAGTATAAATGGGCGAGATTTTATTACAGTTCAACGTATCTGACGTACGATAAAGGTTTTTTTTTCTGTGTCCGTTTTGAATTGACTTATGAATTATTTAGTAGAGTGAACAGACTTTATAAATATCTATCCCAATATTATTTGCGAAAATCTGTCTGTTATGCTATCACGTCAAAACGCTGAACCAATTTTGATGAAATTTGGTGTGAATATAGCCAAAGGCTCGAGGACAAATTAATATACTTAATACAGATTATTTTTTTTTCCGCGGTCAACAAATAAGCAGGGTCCATAAATTGTGTTTTTTTTTCGATTAATAAACCGAGCCCGGTAGTTGCGGTGTCCATATTGACCAATTTCCTGTCACCTCAGAAGACGTATAGGGTTTCCTTAACAGCTGCCTTTATTCCTATAAATTGAGTATTAAATTTTACCTTCACTGACCATTGATTTTTCACATCAGATCTGGAAAGTTCCTTGTTACTTGAGTCATTTCGCATCTGTAATCAAGTGCAAAAATGAGATCTACGAAAAAAAAAAATATTAAGTGCGTTTGACCTCAATCTTGCTTTGCTTGATGGGAAGCAAAGATGAGGTCTAAGGTGGTACACGCAAACTTAAAATATTTCTATTCACTCTTGTCTTGAAAGCCCCTAAATTATATTTGACTTTTAGGAATATTTTGGTAACATACATACAGACATAGAATCACGTCTTTATCCTTTACGGGGTAGACAGAGCCAAGAGTCGTGAGACTGGCCACGCTTAGCTGAATAGTGGACTCTCTGATGGAATGGAGATACATAGTGACAGGTTGCTAGCCCATCGCCTATGAGTGAAGGAATCCCCAGTTTAAAGCCCTTTCCCTCGATTGACTTTTACAATCTGCGCGGGAAGAGAAGCAGCTGGCACATTCTATGTTTTTTTCTTCGCTCCCAGACCAGCATGGAAGCAATATTTTCATTCGATTTTGGTAACACAATCGCACAATAATGCGTTATTTCAAAGTCAAAGTCAAAGTCAAAGTCAAATATTTTTATTTATGTAGGCTTAAAAATAGCACTTATAAATCGTCACTTTCTTGTTTTTTAGTTAGTTGACGTCAAAAAAATTACTTAAAGCTAAGTTTACCACCGCCTCCAAAGCGCAAGTGGAGAAGAGGCGGCGCAACAAACTCCACTGCTGCATTTTCTCCAAAGACGTCACTTTACAACATATGTCTTACAATTAAATAACTGTATATGTGGACGAATATACATTGAATATATATATATATATTAAATGTCTAATTTTTAAATTAATAAAAATTATAAATTAATAAAATGTCATTGTAAAAGTAAAAGTACACAATGTACCTAGAGAGTAATATGACAGTCTTAGGAGGTCACTGTACCAGGCTCGGGCCACGCATTTTTGTCATTTACATAATCATCCGTCGTATAATATGCCTTCTTACAAAGTGTCTCCTTAATATAATGTTTAAATTTCTTGTCAGGCATATCAAGGACAGATTTTGGTATTTTATTATAATAGCGTATACAGTTTCCCACAAATGATTTCCTAACCCTAGCCAGTCTGTGCCCTGGAACGTACAAGTTATGTTTGTTTCGCAGGGATATATCTGTGACATCACAAACTTTTTTGAAAGACGAAATATTTTTCCTAACATGCATAATGTTATCAAAAATATATTGGGATGGTAAGGTTAAAATATCTATATCTTTGAAGAAATCTCTGAGTGAATCTCTTTTTCTTAATCTGTAAATAAAACGAATAGCTCTTTTTTGAAGTATAAAAATTGTTTGTATGTCGGCAGCTGCTCCCCAAAGTAATAGGCCATACGACATTAGGCTATGGAAATAACTAAAATAAACCAACCTAGCAGTTGCCACATCCGTCAGTTGTCTGATTCGTCTTACAGCATAAGCCGCGGAGCTCAGTTTTTTAGACAAATTAGAAATGTGAGCACCCCATTGTAATTTAGAATCTAATGTTATTCCTAAAAATGTGGTACTTTCAATGAACTCTAACTTATTGCTATTTATATTGATATCAACATGGGCCTGCCTAACATTAGGAAGCGTAAATTTAATGCAATGGGTCTTACTTGCATTAAGCATCAGGTTATTAGCAGAAAACCAGTCTGATATGGCAGACAAAGTGCTGTTCACAGCATCCACATTTTCGCTATGGCGGTCAGTCTTAAAAATTAAAGACGTGTCATCAGCAAACAACACTATACCAGCCTGCTTCTCAACCATATAAGGCAGGTCGTTGACATAGACTAAGAAAAGGAAAGGTCCTAAAATTGAACCTTGAGGTACGCCAATCATAACTTTTGATCCTTTAGATTTTACGTTATTTAGGTCTACAGTCTGCAGCCTATCACTTAAATAAGATTTTATTAGTTCTATTGATTTAGTGTCAAAACCGTACTGAGAGAGCTTGAGCAAGAGAGTCTCATGGTCAACACAGTCAAACGCCTTAGATAAATCACAAAACGCTCCAATTGCATCCTGTGAATCTTCCCATGCATTGAAGATATGAGTAACCAAAGCCACTCCCGCATCAGTTGTGCATTTACCACTAGTAAATCCAAATTGTTGGCCGTGAAATAGATTGTGGATATTAAAGTACTGTTGCATTTGACTAAGCATAATCTTTTCAAATACTTTACTCAAGACTGGCAAAATAGATATAGGCCTATAGTTGCCAGGCTCTGATTTTTCACCTTTTTTAAACAGTGGAATTAGTTTGCTAAGTTTCATTAAATTTGGAAAAATGCCTTGGTCAACACATTCATTAAATATATAAGCTAAGTCGACAGCTATGATATTTATTATATGGAAAATTATGCTAACAGACATACCCCAGTGATCCTCAGACTTCTTAATGTTTAGTTCTTTAAAAGTTTTAATTATATCACTAGGGTCAATATGCGAGAATTTAAATTTAGAGGTGCAAGTGGTGACATTACTTTTAAGTAGGGATTCGGCATTTTGAGGGCATGAATTTATGCTAGAGGTTAATTCTAAAGGTATGTTTGTAAAGTAATTTTCAAAAACATTTACTATTTCTTGTGTAGAAGTAATTTTTTTGTCATTATGTTTAATTTCCTTAATATTTTCTTTCAATTTAAATTTGCCTGTCTCTTTATTTATAATGCTCCAGGTTTCTTTCATCTTATTAGGAGCGTTACTGATCTTCCTTTTAATACAATTAGCCTTAGCCTGTCTGCAAGCTCTTTTAAAAGTTTTTGAATAATTTCTAACATAATCAACAAAAGTACTATCAAATCTATATTGTTTCTGGGCATACAAGTCAAATAATTTTTGTCTACTTATATATATACCTGTAGTAGCCCATTCGTTAAATTGTAATTTATTATTAAACTTACGTTGCTTCAATGTAAATGTTTTGGAAAAAGCATCAGAAACAGTACTAAATAAGTTGTTATAATGGGCATTTGGATCACTACCAGTGTATGTCACCGAGCACATTTTATTTTCCAACGTATTTTTGAATTTAATAATTTTTTGAGCAGTGATTGGTCTACACATGATTTATTCCTCACTCAAGCTAGGTGTTATATTAAATGTAACAAATTGGCCGCAATGGTCTGATGGTAATTTTCTGAAAACTGATTTATTTTGTGGGTCCTGTTCACTAAAGACATTATCAATACATGTAGCAGATGTGGCAGTGGTGCGAGTAGGCTCTAAAAATACATTATCTAGATTGTAGCTCTTGAAAAGATTTTGAAACTGGGTGCTTACAGTAGAATGAACTAATAAATCAACATTAAAGTCACCACAAACAATTAACTTTTTGTTACTATTTGAAGCTACTCTAAGAACTTCATCCATTACTGCTAAGAAATCTTTGAAAACACTACAGGGTGGACTGTATACACAGATAATGATATGGCCATCAAGCTCGGCACAGGATACCTCAACACACCGCTCAAGAGAGAGTCTTACTATGTCATGACGCTCCTTGCTGCGTAGACCATTTTTGATATATATTGCAGATCCGCCTCTACTCGTAGACCCTCTCTTATAGCAGCTAACAGTATTATAATTGTTTGGACTGACCACTGTCTCACCCTCTAAAATCCAATGTTCAGTCAAACATAAAATATCCACATTATATTCTTCTAAAAATAATTCAATAATTAATTCCTTGCCGGGAAGCCCTTCTAGATTTTGGTGAACTAATGTTAGTTCATGTGGCTTTCCCTTTGTCTTAACATGCAGTTTAAATTAATGGGCATGTCTACAGAATTACCATTACAGGCATTTGGCACTTCTGTAGATGTTGTCTTATGACTAATTTTTTGTTTACAATGTAAACTCGTCCAGAAATTTATAGTATAAGCTACTAAAGTAGCAACTTTACGTCTAGAAAACTTGGAAAGATATATATTATCTTTAGTCAGTCTATCAGTCTATTTTATCAGTCTATTTCCCAGCCAGTATAGGAAAACGTATTACGCAATCTGTTATCGGCGTATTACTACCCTGTAACCAAACAGAGGTAGATAATACAAAATACAAATATGTAGGAAAAACACATGTGCCGAAAGACAACCAAATAACGAGATTACGCCCAAAACGACGCACAATAAAAACATGAGCGTAAGCTAATTATGTTATAACTCTCGTAATCCGATAAGAGAGTAACATTTTATTTATTCGAGGACACGAGCATGTAACTAGGTTTGCGTTTTGACGCATAACGTCAGAAGCGCGAAATGTCTGAAAAAATAATAATAATAAAAGATTTTATTTTCTGGCAACAAGGCCTATTTTGTTAGTAACGTTACTTATTTGACAATGTTAATAATACGTTTTAAAATGTTAATAAGGCTTTTTAAGTTTAAACCAGAGAAAACCTTCAACTATCTACCCCTGTCTAACCAGTACTCCCATAAATGTCGATAGGAGTGCAAATAGACAAAATCTCGGCGTAATTGTTTTGTAAGGTAAGGGAACTTAGCACGATCCTTTTATTTTGCTAATGTGCCTGTTCCTTACTATACTAAAATATAAGTATTATTTAGCGTAAAAGTTTAATAAGGAAATTCATGTCAAAAAAATCACATAAAATAGTACCTATACCTAGGTCGAGATTTCAGCCGGCGAATATCGATATTTGATTATTCTTGCGCGTTTGGTCTTGTCCGCCTTGGACATTCTAAGATTTTAATATTATGCGCGCTTTTGACATTATGTGCTTCAACTATGCGGATTTGACATTCTGCTCTTTTGACAATTTGCTTTCGTCTGTCATTTTGCGCTTTTGTCCATATGCTACTAAACGGGTTTGCGCGTATCTTCGTAAATAAGTATTTTTGGCGTCCTGATTTGATCTATTCAAACCATGAATGTGGCAATTTGGCGACGGTCTTTTTGACCCTACTATTTTGTGTTCGGTAGCAAGTTTGTGAGCAGTGACAAGGTTGAATGTACGATTGTTGATTTATAAATTCTAATATTTTATTTCATACTAGCTGTTGCCCGCGGCTTCGCCCGCGTGAGTTTAGCTTAGACGAAAAATCTTTTTGTGTTTCAAACTGTAGTTCAGCAGAAAATGCTCATCAGATTGAATGATTTTCACAAAGGCGCCATTTCCATATATTTTATAGCGTAGCTAAACTCTTGGATTTCTTCATCAGATGTTCCAGATCTTAAATTTTTATACGTCAGCAGAAAATGCTCATCAGGTTGAATGACTTTTGCTAAGGAGCCATTTTCATATATGTTATATTGTAGCTGGTCTTTTGGAGTTCTTCATCAGATGTTCCTGATCTTCTATTTTTATACGTCAACAGAAAATGCTCGTCAGATTGATAAACTTTTGCAAAGGTACCATTTCTATATGTCTTATAGTTTAGCTGTTCTGATATGGTTCTTAATCAGGTGTTCCAGTTTTCAAAATAAATTATAGCCTATATTTTGCCCAGGCTTAATAGCTATACAACAAAAAAAGTTTCATTCAAATCCGTCCAGTAGTTTTTGCGTGAAACGCGTACATACATACAGACAGACAGACAGACAGACAAGAAATTCCAAAAAATTTTTTTTGCTTTCTATTATTCTTTGTGTGTCCCTCTATCCATTTCAGTCAAAAATACTAAATGTACAGACAAAATATTTTTACTGTTTTATTATAAGTATAGATTTAGGGTTCCGTACCTCAAAAGGTAAAAGCGGAACCCTTATAGGATCACTTTGTTCTCCGTCTATCTCTCTTCCTCTCATCTGAGCGCTTTCCCCGTTGCATTCTCAGCATACGCGTTGAGCCCAGGGTCCGCTTTCCTTCTTTTTCTTCTCCACTTCGTACGGTCTTCGGCATCCTTAGTTGTGAGACCATTGGTACGCATATCCTCCTTGACGACATCAAGCTTTACTTGGGTGAATCTCCTTCTGTCAAGACCGGCGGAGGCGGCATGACCAGACATTTGTTTCCAATGTGGCTTGCCGTCCTTCTGTCTGTATATCAAGACTCTATGCGTCGGTAATAGCGATGAGTTTGCAATGATTTTGGTAATTTGATACTCTAAATGCAACAACATAAAATTACAAATACACGCGCTGTCTCGATCAATTGGTTCCCAAATAAATAGCGTCCTACATTCAGGTACGCCGATCACGCGTAGGAGTACTTCAACTAAGTACATTATTCGTTTTTATGACACTCGTAAAGTTACCCCCCACCCCCTTCCACCCCCATTAGTCTGCGAATCGGAGATCCTGAGTGGTCCTATCACTTTTTATAACGAAATAAAAAGGATAGTGTATTGTTGAATCAATTAGATTGGATTTTTCCTGTTTTATTTTTTCGTGTCTTTTCTTCTTCGCTATAGCAGCCATTTTATACACTAGTGGACGGACTACACATGTATACATAAGAATACAAGACAGAAAAAAAGTAATTGATATTTTTTTTTTTTTTTGACACAGGAAGGTCAAAGGATGTCTCTGTATCTTTACTATAGACTTCCTAGTTAGTCTAAATACGTTAAACACAATTTTCATTCGTTCCGTTCATTCAAATTATGTTTTGATTAATGTTTTGCTAAATTTTTGGCGCAGCAGACACAGCTTTACAGGCGCAAAGGGCTTTCCAATCTTCGTTTCTCATGGAACTGATAACAAGCAACGAAGTTCTTATTTTTTCCATGATGTTGCTCATGGAACTATTTTTTTCCATGATGTTGCTCATGAAACTATTTTTTTCTATGATGTTGCTCATGAAACTATTTTTTTCCATGGCTCTATGTTTTTAATGGGCGAAACCATAGACTTATTATATTATGCCCACAGTACAAAAAAATATTTCTGTGGCCCACAGAAATAAATTTTGAAGAGTAAAGTCTATGGGCGAAACTGCAAAAAAACTTACTAAAAAAAACTAAGTTCAAAAAATTAAAAAGTTTAAAAGCGACGTACCAAGACTATTCTCTGAAAAGCTGAAGCGGTCCATAAAGCTCTACGACATCGTTAAGTTACATGCACAATGTAACTTTAACTTTAACTTAGCGTTTGAGACCTGCAATTTTGAACTAGGTGTGACCTGGATTTGACTTAGTTTTATTTGCGACTTAACTTTTAACATCTTTTTAAAGTCACTTGGTGTAAACGTTCACTCATACTCTCATTTCTACAATACTAAGTTAAGTTACAAATTACTTTTTTGTTTACTAGCCTGTAGGCATGGAAGTAATAAGTACCTTGTACAAAGTACTTAATACTTCCATGCCTGTAGGTTTTGTGTCCCACTGATGTCAAAGTCAATGTCAAATTTTTTTATTGAAACTAGGCCTTCAAAGAAGGCTCTTTTTCACTACGAAAACTAATTATTTAATCATAATATATTATGACTCAAAGCTACAAACTACTAGCGTTTCGGAACATCTGAGAAGAAATGCCGAAAGAAACTCATGAAACAGTCTTGGTCGCCTAACATGCCAGAGGGGCTAATTATTAACTTTATACATACACTAGATTGTGTACAGTCAAAAATAAAATATAAGAAACAAATATAAATATAATAAAAAATGTTATGTTTGTGATGTGCAAAGACCTCCCCTTTTTCTTTTTTCTTTTTTATTAATGATGGGTTTGCTCTTGACCACAATCTTGTCCGAGGACAGAGATGAGGTCTACGATGTGGCGAGCTTACCCAGAAGCAGCCTATTCACTCTGGTTTTGAAGAGAGTCAGGTTGTATGTGCTCGGGAACACAGACGCAGGCAGGGAGTTCCACTGCTTCGCTGTGCGCATTAAAAACGATGACGAAAAGCGCTTGGTGCGTGCGGGGGGAATATTGACCAAGAACGGATGATCTTGGTCAATAGTCGATCTTCCACTCGTCTCTAGCGCAAGTTGTGGCCACTCATGTAAGAAATTGTCTATGTCGTCCCGCCATCTTCTATAGATCTACCTCGTCCTCTGCGGCCGTCCGGTAACCAGGTTATAAATTACTATAATAATAAAAACACATTAAATTGTCTTTTCCGTGGAAATGAATAATTGTCATTTTTCGGAACTTTAGTTGGTAATTTTATTTATTGTACATTGAGGGATTTTCCGTGACACAAATTAAAAAAAGAAATAGTTCCAGATGACTTCATAGATGGCGCTTAGTAAAAGGCGAGAGAAAAAGTTCCATACAAAAAGCAAAAAATTCACGGGATTGGCATTTAAAAAAATAAAACTTAGTAAAAAAAACAACTTAAAAGTATCTATATTGTGATTTGTGCAACTGTCAAACTGTTATGTGATTTTTTTTCTGCCTCTGGTTGACAAGAAAAAGCGCACCATATAGGTTCAGCCATTATTACGACTCGGCTTTCATAAAACGCTATCTGTTGAGACTTTTTTATACTGATTTTTTTTTCTTAATTAGCTGTCAGAAAAATCGCTCGAAGAAATCTTTTTTTCTGTCTATGCTTTTTAGTTTGCGGATTTGACAAATTATTGTATATGTCCGACTACTTATTTTATTTATTTTATTTTTATTTTATTTTATTTATTAGGAAAACTAGGACTTTACAATCAAAAACACAGTAACAACAATAGTAAAAATAAGAAGCCACTTAAAAGTTTTCACAGTTAGAACCATATTGGGTATCTATTGTCGAAGAACTAATTTGATTACAGAGGCAAAACAAAGTAATTTAGTAAAGAAAAAAAAATACAGATGTTCTCTAATAGAATAAAAAAAAGAATGGTACGAATTTCCAAAATGAACAACAACAATGTTGTGTAAAAACTTCTAGCTAAAAAATTTACCAGTGAGCCGACCCTTTATCACACTGACACTGTCAGCAAAGATATCAAACTCCACAGATCGTGATAACTTATTAACTTTGTCACTTGCTCGCAATAAAAAGGAATTTTGTCTGTAAATGGTAGAAACTCCAGTAACAGAAATTATTGGATTGTTTCTTAGGTTAATCGCAGGAGTATGGAAAAATAACTTACTTAAAAGTTCAGGGCAATCAATCATACCAGTAGTCAACTTTATAAAGAAAGTAACGTCAGCGATATCTCTCCGATTGGCAAGGGGTAGTATATGATGCTTCTTGCATAAGACCTCATAGTGCTCTGAGTCATAATAATCATGTAGACGATAGGCCAGAAAACGAATAAACTTTTTCTGAACGTTTTTTAATCGGGATATATAAATTTGATACCTTGGATTCCAAATTTGCGATGCATATTCTAACTTACAGCGAACAAGAGAACAGTATAAGATTTTTAGGGTTTTAATATTTTTAAAACTTGTGCTATTACGGAATAAGAATCCAAGGGCTTGAGTTGCTTTCTTGACAATGCCGTCAATATGGCAGTCAAATAAAAGTTTGGAATCGTGAATAACACCGAG
This sequence comes from Ephestia elutella, assembly GCA_018467065.1. Taxonomy (NCBI): domain Eukaryota; kingdom Metazoa; phylum Arthropoda; class Insecta; order Lepidoptera; family Pyralidae; genus Ephestia; species Ephestia elutella. The sequence continues at coordinate 4,231,874 of CM031577.1, forward strand.
ATCTCTAACACTGTTAACCCTTTTAAGGTCTTTCTGCTTCAGCTTATAAATAGAATAAATGGTAATTAGTTTTGCGCGTAAAAGTTATTGCAACACACTTATCTGGGTTAAGGTCTAGTTTATTAGCTTGACAGTAGTTATCAAGACGTTCTAAATCTGACTGGAGAGCAGCGACGTCTTCGTCAGATGAGATAACTGAAAAAATCTTCATGTCATCTGCGAAGCACAGTAATCGAGAATAAAGGAAACAGTTACCGATATCATTGATAAATATAACAAACTAGCTTTTGCCCGCGGCTTCGCCCGCGTGAATTTCCCACGGGAACAGTGCTTTTTCCCGGGATAAAAAGTAGCCTATGTGCTATTCCAGGTCATTATCTACCTCTGTACCAAATTTCATCGAAATCCGTCCAGTAGATTTTGCGTGATTGAGTAACAAACATCCTCACAAACTCACAAATTCACAAACTCACAAACTCACATCCAAACTTTCACATTTATAATATTAGTATGGATAAAAGTGGACCTAACAACGAGCCCTGTGGCACTCCACTTGGAACGGGCACCCAACTGGAAATGTAATTACTAATGACAACGGCTTGCGAACGATTAGAGATATATGAAGAAAACCACCTAAGTAGATCACCCCTTATGCCAATAAGCTGCAATTTATGCAAAAGAATATTATGGTCTATTCGGTCAAATGCCTTACTGTAATCTGTGTAAATTACATCTACTTGTTTCCCATTATCCATTGCTTCGGTGATATAGTCATTAAATAATACTAAATTAGATACGGTAGATCGCCCACTCAAAAAACCATGTTGAAAATCACTCAACTTGGTGAAGGTCTTGGTGAAGGACTTGGTGAAGGTCGCGGGTTGCGCATGGATGCGGGCAGCGCAGGACCGGTCGTTGTGGAAATCCTTGGGGGAGGCCTTTGTCCAGCAGTGGACGTCTTTTGGCTGAGAGAGAGACAGATGCTTTTTAGTTATCATTAAGACTAGCTTTTTGATTATGATTATTATGATCAACTTTAAAAAGAAAATAACTATACCTGCTAGGTATACCTGCTCAGAACGCGTTAATTATTACCAATAAGTATCCGATACTAAGAACAGTGTAAATCGATAATATTGGTAAACTTCATGTTGTGTACACTGTACAAAGACCGCAAGTGTACACTTGCGAGCATTAGTTTTAGTAAACCCGGCGCCTGCCGTAACAGTTCTAGGAAATACCTGCTCCACCGTAACAGCTACTTCGAAAACGTATTAACAGGTATTATTTATGTTAATAGGTTCAGAAATAACTATACTGCTGGGCGCCATAGAGCGCCCTATTCACAAATTTACATATACTTTATTGCACTAAAAAATTAAGGATTGTAATAAAAAAAGATAAAATTGTCTTATTTATATAAATTGATTAGAATTTCGATATTTTTTACAGTGCCAATCCCATGATACACTTTTCAGGGTTTCGTTCGCAAAGGGTTCACACTCTAGTAGTATGTAGCTTTGATTAACATAAGTAAATTGATTTATAATCCACTCGATTAGCAGGACGCTATGAAAACAAGTACATTATTTTTACATTAACCAAAAAAAATCATAAAAAGTTAACGATCACTTTAAGCCTACTTTAGTTAATATATGTTTTGCCTCGTTCTTACAAATAAAAATTCCGAAAAAGAGATATTTACGCAAATCAGTTTTTACTACAATAGGATCGTTAATTTTATAGAATAGTCTAACAGTTTCACTATTTCACTCGGACAGTAAATAAGTTATTACCTATTTCACTATGTTTAACTACTTATAGAAATGCCACATAATTAACCGTAACCGTTACGGTACGAAAATAATAGTAACAGCTACTTAGAGATGTAACGCATTAACGTACTCGTAAACGAAACATAACGAGATGTTATTGGTTGTATAATTAGATATAGTTGTAATAATTTTATAATAGTAAGCCTACTTTTAATAAAATAAATGAAATATTTTACATTAAAAGTAGGTTTAATTTTAAATCAACTAATTTATTTTTTACAATATAGACAAGTTAATGTCGTTTGATTGATACATTGATTTGCTCCTTTGACCAAGACTGTTTCATGAGTTTCTTTCGGCATTTCTTCTCAGCAGTGGTCGTTCCGAAATGCTAGTAGCTTTGAGTAGTTTGTAGCTTTGAGACATAATATACTATGATTATATAATTAGTTTTTGACGTGAAAAAGGCCCTTATTTGAAGGCCAAGTTTCAATAAAACTATAAGAAGAACATAAGAATAAAATAAATCTCAACAGAGAAGAACACAAGAATAAATCTCAAACACGAAAAAAAATTTCCAAAAAATTTTTTTTTTGCCAAAAATTCCCATCTCAATGCAATTCCACTTCAAATATCTTCAACAGAATATACCACATACAGGAGTTAGCCAGGCTTATTCAGCAAATACGTTAGAATATAAAGCCAACACAAATAGCTACTTGGCGAATATTTGGGGCAAACAATACAGGGCAAACCTGGTGTAAGTAAAATAAATAAACCGAGCGAGTACTGTACGTAGATGTACTCGTAAGACGTACCCATTGTTACTGGATGAGGCACTTTTATATTTGGACTAGCCTGTGCCCGCGACTTCGTCCACGCGTCTCAGGTTCTAAGCAGTGTATCAAGATAAAACATACGCCCGATTTTAAGTTAGACATTCTATAATACGACAGTACAAACCACATCAAATTTGGTCCAATAGTTTTTACGTGATGCGCGTACAAACATACAGACAGAAAGACCGACAGACAGAAAGACAGACGACAAAAATTCTACAAAAAATGATTTTGGCTTCTATTGGCCCCATGAAGACAACTTATAGTTTTTTTTCTTAAAAATCTTCTATGTACAGACACAGACCAGTTACAGTTATATTAAATGTATTGATTGATTGATGATGATTGATAACATTCAAAAGATTTTTAAATTGTAATATACGAGCTATAAAATTCATATTTGCAGCTGTTGCCCGTCGACATTATGAGATCAAAAATGGAAACATATCATATTTTTCAATACGAACATGACGTCTAAAATGGCCTGGAATCAATCAAATAAAAATGTCATGAAAATAAAAAAAAACTTTACCAGATTAAATATGATCAAAGAGGCATTTTTATCAAATCATTTCTAGAGTCGCTTTATCAGTAATACAAGGTGGGTCGTAAAATTTTGAACAGCGGTGCCTACACCTAACGTTGTAAATAAGACTTTACAACCCCCCCCCCCTCTGGCACCCCCATCTCCCCTCCCTATCCCAATGGGAGCTTTTGAACTTGTGAATTTGAATTAACGATGACGTAATAGTTAATTAATTGGATTGTTACGTAATTATTCCTGAGATTGGGATATTATATTCAATTTCAAAGATTATATTGTTAAGGTTTGTATATTTGGGCGGATTATTCTCACTTTTCGAGCATATTATCTTAATGTTTAAGCCGGCCGCTCACGTCAGTTTTTTTTCCGCTCGGAAAGTTCAGATTCGGTTTTGTTTCCGTACGGAAAATATTAGATCGTCTCGAACATTTTGTATGAAAAGCGTGCATCTGGGCCTCCGTATCAGAACCGAATCTGAAATGAGCTAACCAACAAGCTAAGAGTGGAAATACAATCAAGAGGCAATGCGTTCAGCAGTGGACGTAAATTAGCTGAGAAGAAGAAGAGTACATTTAGTAGCCTATGTGCTATTCCATGTTCTACCCGTATACAAAATTTTATCAAAATCCGTCAAGTAGATTTTGCGTAATTAAACAATAAACAATCCTTACACAATCACACTTGCTGTATAATACTGGATTAACAAGCTAATTAAAATAAAAAACACGACTGACAACTCACTTAGCCTATGTCACTCGGAAGAATGCAAGGAATCTAAAAATACCTCTCACACCAAAATCGGTTAAGCCGTTTAGGACTTATGGTGGAATAAAGAACACATACAATACATACATGAACCCTGAAAACATAACACTACTTTTTTGGTCAGTTGTGTAAAAAGTCGTCGAGTTAAAAATTATTGTATGGTCGAAGGTCTGGTAGTTGAGATGACCGTAAAACCACAATCCTTATTGTTAAAGTTTATTAGTTAAGTTTAAGTTACAGAGTTCAAAAGTTGCTTGTCCGCGATTAGTTATGAGAGTGGCATTGTTCTACTACAAAGTACATAATTTATAATATTAATTTCTAATATAAAAGTAGGGCGACGACCGATGCCGACTATTGCCGACGCAACAAATTGTACGCTGCTCGTACATGTTCCCGAGGGTGAAACAAGGAACGAGGACAAGCAACCATTACAAATAAAAACAAAAATTCACTAGTTAAATGGTATCGAGTGTGCTTGCTCCATGTAGGCATGTATAGCTTGACATTGTTGTTTCATCATTTCTTCACTTTTCTTAATAATATTGTTCTCAGCTTCCACAATAAGTGTTTGGTTCTTTATCAGCTCTAGTAGATGGCGATCGCTTGTTTGTAATGATTCAATATCTCTCTCGTACTTTTCTGCGAATTTACTGTCTAATACTCCAAACTTATAGCGCATCAGGTTACCAACTCCATCGAAGTAGCCTCTTCGGCGTCTGGCCATGTGTTGTGATAGTAAAAGCGTGTGGTATTCAGGTAGATGGGTCAATTCATGACGTAGTTGTTTCACCATCGCGTCACAGGGCGCATGAGTCATCCGTTTGCACGTTCTATCAATTTTGTCGATGTATGTTGTTATGTCATGTGAGACTTTCCAATAGGTAGTAAAATTATAATAGGTTAATATCGTCCATTTGTCATGAATGATATGTAGATTTTCTGTTTCTTCAAAATAAATAGGCTGATCTTGTTGCAGGTTCGTAATATTGTAGCCAATTGTTTCGCAGTAGGTACCCGTATAGGTCATAAACAGCATTGCCAGGAGAGTGAAGTAGTTAATTTTTCTTCTTGTTTTCTATGATCTTATTTTAACGTTTTCTTCCCTTTCGCTAGTTTGTGTTGGAGTTGAAGGTAGATCGTGTTGCAGGAGTTTGAATCAACATGTTTTGTTCGAAATCGTTGACTGGTAGTGGAGCTAGTTTTGTTATAGGCCGTTTCAGGTATCCCCCTTTAGTTTTCAGAGTGACAACACGTACGTGGCCGTCGGCTCCGGGATGCAGTTCAGTGACGCGGCCTAGGGCCCATTTTCCAGCCGGTAAGTTATTTTCTTGTATAAGTACTAGGTTTCCTTCTTCTAAGTTTTTCCTAGGTTTCTGCCACTTGCTTCGTGTTTGCAGCTGATGTAAGTATTCGTTTGCCCATTTCTTCCAAATCTGTAACTTCATGTGTTCTATAAGCTTCCAGCGGTTGACGATATCCATCTTGTTGGAGCCATTATCCTTGAGCGGTAGTGAAATAATGGGGCCGCCAATGAGAAAGTGGCCAGGCGTGATATAGTCGAGGTCATCTGGATCCTCTGTCAACGGGCTCAAAGGACGAGAGTTCATGCAGGCTTCAATCTCGGTAAGTAGTGTTGTAAATTGTTCAAAAGTAAGTTTTTGTTCCCCCAGGACCCTTTTCAAATGGTACTTCATAGACTTCACCGCAGCCTCATATAGACCATTTGCTGTCGGCCACAGTGGTGCGTTGAAATTCCAGTTAATGCTTTGTTGAGTCATTTCTTCTCGTAGCTCAGATGATGTTAGAGTTTTGTTTTCTTCGAATTCCTTGCGTAAAAGTTTTTCCGCTCCCACAAAGTTAGTTCCGTTGTCCGTGTAGACGTTCGTCGGTGTTCCTCGTCGTGAACACATCCTTCTAAATGCTGCTATAAACGTTTGCGTACTAAGATCGGATGCAAGCTCCAGGTGCACGGCCTTAGTTACCATGCAGATAAATATAGCTATGTACGCTTTACATGTTTTGACGCCTCTGCCCTTATTTATTTTGATGTCAACGTGACCGGTAAAGTCAATCCCGGTGTTAGTGAAAGGTCTTGATGGTGTAACTCTTTCAGCGGGTAAATCAGCCATTATCTGCTCATTTCTGTGCGGTTTGAACCGATGACATCTCACACAGCGTCGCAGGTATTTCTTTACAGTAGCATTTCCCCCAAGTATCCAGTACTGAAGTCGTATATTAGCCAAAGTAAGGCGGGCTCCTCCATGCAGAGTCTTCTTATGCGCTTCGTCTATAATTAGTTCCGTCAACTTTCCCGATGATGGAAGAATGATCGGATGTTTGGTTTCAGGAGGCAGGGTTGAGTTCTCCAATCGTCCTTTTACACGTAGCAGTCCAAATTTATCGAGAAACGGAGACAGGGTGAGTAATCTGCTTTTCCTTGATACTGTTCCAGTTCGTTTCAGATGCTGTAAATCTTCATCAAAGCTATTTGCTTGAACTTGCTTGATGATCAATTTCAAGGTCTTTTCTTGTTCCGTTATCGATAAATTATCTCCCATTGTTATGTTTTTGTTTCTAAGTTGATTTGTCCAACGTAACAACCAGCTGACTACTCGTATTACTCGAGTCAATGTACTGTACTTACGCAATAAATTACTTATAATACTCGTGTCTGTTTGCGTGTCAGATTGCAAGGCTAGACATTTTGTTTTTAATTCATTTTCTGTTACATAACCGCTTGTCTGTTGCGATAGTTTTTCTTTATCATTGGTTTTAATAAACTGAGGGCCCTCCCACCAGAGTTTAAAGTTTAGAAGTTGAGATGGTGAGAGTCCTCTTGATGCACAGTCTGCTGGATTTTCTTCCGACTTCACATAATGCCATTGAACGCCGGGAAGTGTCTTGTTTATAAATGTTACTCTTGAAGCTACATAACATTGCCATTTGGTAACTTCTCCCTGTAGCCACGCAAGGACGACCTGCGAGTCGGTCCAACAGTAGATGTTAAGTTGTTTATTTATGAATGTCTCTTGTACCTTTTTGACAAGTTTGCTTAGTAATACAGCTCCGCAGAGTTCCATGCGGGGTGTAGTTAGTTTTGTTTTAAGTGGCGCGACCTTTGTTTTCGCGCCAAGTAGCGTCACCACGGGCTCTCCAGTTTCGTTTCGTGTTTTGCTATATATGACGCACGCATACGCCTTATCGCTTGCGTCACAAAATCCATGAATTTCGATGTTGTCTCCGTTACAGTGTATCCATCTTCTCAATGAAAGTTTGTTTACGTTAGGTAAATCTTTTCTTAAGTTTTCCCATTCTTCGATTATTTCGTTAGGTAGGCGTTCGTCCCATTCTAGTTTTGTAGACCACACCTTTTGAAAAATAAGTTTCGCCTTGATAGTCGTTGGGGATAACCATCCCATGGGATCATAGAGTTTGCTTATTTCCGACAGTAACGCTCTTTTAGTTATTCGTTTTGTTTCAGGTAGTTGCCAGTTGAATAAATAGGTATCTTCTTTCGGGTTCCACCGTATACCTAAAGTTTTTGTCGGGCTCGTTGAACTCCCGTCTTGATTAAAATTTATTGTGGTTTTTAAACATTTTTGTTCGTCCTTAAGTTCATTTAATATAGCAGGCTCGTTACTCGACCACTTTCTAAGGTTTAACCCTCCTTTCTTCATAAGTTCAATTAGTTGATGTATAAGTTTTTTAGCGTCTTTGATGTTATCCTGGCCGTGAACGAGATCATCCATATAAAAATAGTTTCGCAATACGTTAGCAGCGACCGGGAACGCATGTCCTTCGTCCTCGGCGAGCTGGTGTAGGGTTCGCATAGCGAGGTAAGGAGCGGCCTTCATACCGTACGTAACTGTGGTAAGTTGCCATTCCTTCAGTGGTTCATGGGGCGTGTCGCGCCAAATTATCGTTTGTAGGTGTTGCTGTTCTTCGTTAAGCATGATGTTCCTGTACATTTTTTCCACATCAGCAGTAAAAACATATTTGTAAAGTCGCCAATTCATTAGTAAGGAGCACATATCTTTCTGTAAGTTAGGGCCAGTGTACATTAAATCATTGAGGCAGTGATTGTTGTTGTTAGATTTATAAGATGCGTTAAACACCGCTCTTAACTTAGTGGTAGTAGATTCAGTTTTCAGTACGCCATGGTGTGGTAGGTATACTTGTTTTTCAGTAGTTTTCTTTCGTGAAATCATGTGGCCCATAGTTATGTAATCATTCATAAATTTACGGTATTCAATAGCAAAATCAGCATTCTTCTCCATTTTCTTCTCAAGTTGATAAAATTGTGAAACAGCTTGCGGACGTGTATTGCATATGTTATTTTCGTAATCAGGTTTAATAGGCATTTTTACTATGTATTTTCCATCAGATTGTCTCTCAGTAGTTTGTTTATAGTGATTCTCGCAATATTCTTCCTTGCTTGTTAACGTTGAACCCTCCGGTATTTCTTCAGACTCCCAAAATTTTGTTAATTGTTCCAGATCGATAATTGTCAAGTTACAGTTGAAAGTTTTTACGTTGCCGCATAATACCCAGCCCATCTTAGTTTGCTGAGCAATGGGATAATCGTTTTCTCCTTTTATAAGTCCATCTAAGATTAGTTCGGAATACATGTCTGCTCCCAACAACATGTCGATAGGTCCGGAGATGTTGAAGTCGGGATCAGCTAATTTTAAGTTTTTCAGGTAGTTCCATCCTTGCGCAGAAAACGATGTGTTTGGTAAGTTGTTAATTAGCTTGTTTATAATAAAAGGTTGAACTCTGAACTCTTCATCTGAGTGTAGCGACTTGCATTCTAAGTTAATGACTCCCTTGCATTTGCCATTGATGGACCCAACGCTCTTGAACCCTGCGTTGAATCGTTGACGTGGTAGGCGTAACCTTTGCGCAGCATCTTCGCTGATAAGGTTCATTTGTGAGCCCTGATCAAGTAGAGCTCTTAAAGTTATATAAGTTCCGTCAATACATCTTGCTTGCAGTTTGATAGTAGCTAAAAGGACTTCCTTCCAGTCGTTAGTTATATTGTTAACAGCTCGGTTCCCCCGGTTGGAGGCTGTGATGGACCTCTCCCCGTTGTTGCTAGTTGTTGGAGTTGCATCTTGATGCAGGAGAGTATGATGAGATTCTTGGCATTCTTTACAAGTTTTTCTCGAAAAACATGGTTTATCTCCATGGCTGTATAAGCAGTTTTTGCAGATTTGCAATTTCGAAACAGTGTCGTTCCGTGCATCCGAACTCATGCTCAGGAATTTGTCACATTGCATTAACACATGATTGGTTGTTTTGCAGAGCGGGCATGTTTTTGCAGTCATACAGTAGGTTTTTGGCGTTATTTCTTGCTTGTTATAGTGCGTTGACCTGTAGGCATTCTGACCTTTATAATAATTATTGAATCTTAGTTGTCCATTGTATGATGGTTTGTTGTTATATCTATAAGTTGTATGATTATTGAAATTTGAAGGCTTGCCCGAAGTCACTTGTTTTTGATTCTGGTTGCGCTGCATTGTTTCGTATGCCATAAATTTAGTTTCCAGGAACTTTATAAATTCTTCAAGGTTGGGAAGATCTCTCGGTGACTCCAAGTCTCTTATATAATCTCCGTATGTTGCGCTATCAAGTTTTTGGCTGATCAGGTGGACGATAACCGGATCCCAAGTAGTTATGTCGAGACCAATGTTAGTAAAGCCGTTCAAGCATTCCAGTGTGACGTCATGTAATTTTTTGATGTTAAATGCGTTTGGCTGTTGAATTGACTGTTGGTTGAGAAGCGTATTCATAAATGATGTAAACAGCAGTCTCTCGTTGTTGTATCGATGTTGTAAAATATCCCAACAGGAGTCGTAATTTTCAGTGCTAATTGTGAGATGCTGGATGAGTTTTTCAGCTTCACCCTTGAGTTTCGACTTTAGTAACTGCATCTTCTGAGTTTTAGATAGAAGAGGGTTGGTGTGTACGCTTTCCGTAAATAGATCCTTGAATGATATCCATTGAGTGTAGCTACCGTGGAATTCAGGGATCTCAATTCTTGGGGTAGTTTTCGCGTAGTGTGCGCTGTTCCAGACTTTTTTATTTATTTCTCTTTTTAGGTTGTCGTATGTTGTTTCCCACGTTGAATATTGCGTTTGATATTGCGGGTTGGAGCCTTGTAGTATGAAGTCAATTTTCCAGTGAGTTTTGTCGACTGTGTCCCATTTTGCTTTCAGAATATTAAGATGATCTTCCAGTTCCCATTTCTCGGTTAAAAGTTCCACGTTTATTTTCTTAGCTGACCGTTCAAAAGCTTTAAAGTTGCATTGTTGCTGTTTCAGTAGTTCCTGGATTTTTCCCCCACTCAGTTTCTGTATTTTCATTCCAGTAGGAGTGTCGTAGATAGTGTTTTCGATCTCATCAAAATCAAAGTTGGATTTCAGCGATAATTGAGTTTCTGGTAATGCGTCAATAGCGAGTTTCTCCAATCGCTCTTGAATATCGTTGCGGACGTCTTCAAACAGAGTTCTAGTTTTCTCAAAAACTTGGTTCACGTAGTAAAGGTGAGACTTGTCTTCTTGTTTCATAAGTTTTTCGTTGTTCATCTCAAATTCAGCCCAGTGAGATTCCAAGGCAGCTAATCTTGTAGTTAAGTAGTTTTTAGTTTTCCTGTCCGATCCATCTTTTTTGTAGTTGACGCAGAGTTTCTTGATGTTACCGAAGCACTCATCTTGATGTGCTAAGATTTCTTCAAAGTTGTTGGCCATTGTTGACGTCGTAGTTAAAGTTAAAGTTAAGTTGACTGTAGTTTGCCGTAGATAGTTAGTTCACGAAGACCACGTAGAGCGCGTAGTCCTCTGTTAGACGTAGCGAGAATCTCTCCTATACGCTATGTGCGCCTTCTCAATTTAACTGGGGGATTCCGCTTGTGGAAAGCCAGCTAAACCGATTCGCTAACGTAAGGAAAGACACAACTCACTATGCCCAGTTACTATAAGGACCAAAACGGATGTATGGTCGAAGGTCTGGTAGTTAAGATGACCGTAAAACCACAATCCTTGTTGTTAAAGTTTATTAGTTAAAGTTTAAGTTACAGAATTCAAAAGTTGCTTGTCCGCGATTAGTTATGAGAGTGGCATTGTTCTACTACAAAGTACATAATTTATAATATTAATTTCTAATATAAAAGTAGGGCGACGACCGATGCCGACTATTGCCGACGCAACAAATTGTACGCTGCTCGTACAATTATAAAAGGCTCATAAATTCATGCATTCATTATGCAAAATAACCGAGTGTTCCCGAAGGAGTAAATGTTTTTACTGTACCAATAAAGTGTAAGGTTCACCTGCGAATGTCTTTATTAGGGTGGATTTTATCACCTTTCGGTAACTTTATGGAGTAACAATATAATTTTGAAGCGAAGATAATGCCTACATTTTTAGTGACAGAATTTTTATATCTCTTTTTTATCCAGTGTGTTAGGTCAGATTCATGAAGTCCGATGGTGCTAATGGACTCGGGGACTAAGTATAGTATATGTATATTAAAGTACTCTTATATATAAATTAGATATGGTGAAAAAATTCCATGCGAGCAGGTCTTGAACCCGCGACCAGGTCTTTATACGACTTTGCTCTTCCAACTGAGCTATCGCATTTCAATCCTGCACATCGAAAATCTTCACCATATCCAATTTCTATTGAAACGCATTAGGCATGCGTCACCTAACTTAGATGCAATTAGTACTTTGATACTCATTGCATCTGAGATGCTAAAAAATCCAAAAATAAATATATGTATATTGTCACTAGTACCATCAATGGTACAAGTAGGTAGATGGTACTACCATAACGTTATTTATGGGTACTGCTGACAATGACACTCAAAGGATCTGGAAAATCAAAAATGACAGTATTTTACCATCTGAGAGACCTTATTCGCCAGTAGCTCCAACTAGTGAGCGAAGAAACGTTCACCCTCATTAAAGAATTAGCAAAGATCATATGAATAAACTAGCTGGCGCCCGCGGCTTCGCTCGCGTTAATCCTTTCTTAGCGGATGCCTACGTCATAACATCTACCTGCGTGCCAAATTTCAGCCAGATCCGTCCAGTGGTTTGGGCTGTGCATTGATAGATCTGTCAGTCAGTCGGTCACCTTTGAGTTATACAGGATGTTTGGGTAAACACCCATGAAATACTTCACCCCCAGAAAGGATAAGAGTGTTTACCCAAACACCCTGTATAAACTAATAGCAAGCATCGTGAAGGGTCCAATACTACTCGGCGGGAATCGCCACACACGAGTCCCTACTCTATTTGTTTATGGTTCAGCAGTCTGTCGGGAGTTCCCGTGAACTACATACGCTTATAAGATCATTAATAAAGTCTTCTCATCTCTAAGGACTTTCTATCTAACAATTTCAGAACCGGGATAAAAAAATCCAATTGCCCATAAAAGTGGTTTAGTATGTGCAGACAATAAATTTTATAATTTGTGTAGTGATTAACACTGTGAAGAGCAATTATCAGAACTAATCTGAATTTTTAGTATTGGACTTGTTTGTGCCTATGTGAAGTGATTAACACTGTGAAAGAGCAATTATCAGAACTAATCTGAACTTATTGGTATTGGACTTATTTGTGCCTATGTGTAGAATAAATACTTGGTATGAATTGTATAATAAGGAATAACAGTGTAAAATAAGGAGAACAAACGAACAAAAAAAAAAGTATAAGTAATTTCAAATGTATGTATAGTTCATACAGTTTCATTATTTTAAAAAAATCTGTGCAGTATAATTAAATAGTGTGAATTTAGTACCTAAAAGACTTAACTTTGGCTAAGCAAGTATTTTAATTGAACAATTGGTGCCTGTGTTAAAACGTTTTGCGAACAAAGACTTTTTAATCACGCAACGTAACTTATACATTTAAATACTTGGGTCGCGTCGGGGCCCAGGGAGACACTTAAAATACCGAACTGATAAGCGCCTTGCTTCGTCAACGCAGCAGCGGAGGTTTGTCGGAGTCAAATAGCGGATACCGACCGAACGAATAAACAGTTTTGTTTTTATAAACACGCAAGATTTATAGCCCTACTTCGTCGAATTCATGTGAGAAGTGAGTTGAAAGGGCGCAGCGAGGGGAATTATCGGGACTGTAACATTATTGTTTAAACTTATTTTATTTTTAAACATGGGTCGACATAAGAAGAGACATAGGTCTAACAGTTCTTCCTCCTCTAGCTCAAGCGGGACGATACGTCATTCCAAAAAGAGATATAAGAAAGATCTGAAAAGAAAAGACACCAGAATTGAAGCGTTAGAAGGGTTGATAAGAGAATTAAGAGAGAAACATACCTACACCTACCATACGGGAACTCGATCTGACTCATCAACAACGCTTAGGCCACAGTCAGTGGTTCAGTATTTGGGTCTTGGATCAGGAACCTGGCATGTATTGTCAGTATTCATGGTTGGGATGAACGCACTTTGATCTGCAACTGCACAGCAAAGCTTGATGGTTATGCTAAAGACTGGAATGAGCGCCAATATTCATATGAGATCAGCTGGGATGAATGGAAGGACAAATTGATTAGAGCTTTTCCATTCACTAAAAATAAGCTTCAGGCAACTTGTAAATCGCGTTAAATCAAAAGATGAAGATCCAATTAAGTTTTACTATGTTAAGTTGGGTATCAGTATGTTATGTAATTGAAGTGATTGCTCAGTCAATAATAGGGACACTTGGAGATAAATTGCTCGAGGCTGGCGCCTTATCTGCCGGTTGTCATGATACTAGTTCTTTACTTAAATACCTGGCAAGTTCGAAAATCTCAACTGACCGTACTGTATTACAGTACACGGAGACATCACATAAAGAAAAGTCAGGCAAAGTAATCAAGTGCTTTACTTGTGGCAAGGTCGGTCACAAGGCAAAAATATGTAGTAAGCTTAAATCGAGGAAGCAAGATGACAGGAAATGCAACTTCTGTGACCGCCTTGGGCACCTAGAGGAAAATTGCTTTAAAAAGAAGAATCAAAGCCAATTGCGGTAGCAAACTGGTCATGGTCGAACGGAAAATTCTACGACCTGGTCTTTCCAGTGGGAAGCTTACTCCGAGATATGCGGGGCCTTATAAGGTAACCGCAGTTTTACCAAATGATCGATATGAAGTTACCTCAGCCGTTAAAGGCAAAAGAGCATATATAAAAGTGTAGTCGCTCGAGACAAGATTAAGTTCTGGTTTGCCAGACAAGAGAGCTCATCGGAAGAGGATTTGGAGCAAGATGTAGTGGTTTTAAAGAATTAGTAATTCTCAATGCCTTCGGGGCCAATTATCACATTGCCTCCGGGGCTAATTATTTCACTGCCTTCGGGGCTGGATATTATATTGCCTTCGGGGCCAAACAGTTCATTGCCTTCGGGGCTGGATATTATATTGCCTTCGGGGCCAAACAGTTCATTGCCTTCGGGGCTGGATATTATATTGCCTTCGGGGCCAAACAGTTCATTGCCTTCGGAGCTGGATATTATATTGCCTTCGGGGCTAAACAGTTCATTGCCTTCGGGGCTGGATATTATATTGCCTTCGGGGCCAAACAGTTCATTGCCTTCGGGGCTGGATATTATATTGCCTTCGGGGCCAAACAGTTCATTGCCTTCGGGGCTGGATATTATATTGCCTTCGGGGCCAAACAGTTCATTGCCTTCGGGGCTGGATATTATATTGCCTTCGGGGCCAAATAATTTATTGCCTTAGGGGCTAAATAATTTACTGCCTTCGGGGCTATGCCTATGGGGCTATTGTCACTGCCTACGGGGCTATTGTCACTGCCTACGGGCTATTACTACTGCCTACGGGGCTATTACTACTGCCTACGGGGCTATTATTACTGCCTACGGGGCTATAATCACTGCCCATGGGGCTATTACTACTGCCTACGGGGCTATTACCACTGCCTACGGGGCTACTGACATTGCTCACGGGGCTAAACTGCTGCTGCCTGCGGGACCTGCTCGACGTGGCATCTTCACCGGAGGCTGCTAGTATTCCTTCGAGGGCGAAGGAAGGCAGGATGGCCGAACTAATAGCAAGCATCGTGAAGGGTCCAATACTACTCGGCGGGAATCGCCACACACGAGTCCCTACTCTATTTGTTTATGGTTCAGCAGTCTGTCGGGAGTTCCCGTGAACTACATACGCTTATAAGATCATTAATAAAGTCTTCTCATCTCTAAGGACTTTCTATCTAACAATTTATACATACATAGGTTTTACAATCAAAAATAAAAAACACCCACACGTCTGGTTGTCCACCATCATTCCTCGTGATTACTAATCGAGAATCACGATTTGATAAATCGATTAGACGTAACCGTCTAAATATATTCGATTCAGATTTCAGTCTGAAAAGGGCCAAGGACATCGAACCACTCCGATTTTCTTGCGCAAAGTACTTCTCATCAATGATTGTTTATGAATGGCACGTGGCCTATGTTTATATATTTCTCCATCATTTTGTCTGTGGTGTTAAATACTAAAGTTTGGATGTGAATTTGTGAGTTTCTGAGGATGTTTGTTACTCAATCACGCAAAATATACCTACTTGACGGATTTTGATGAAATTTGGTATACGGGTAGAAAAATACCGGTAATAGCATATAGGATACTTTTTATCCCGAAATTCTCAAGGGAGCGAGTCCCCGGGGTCCGGCTAGTATTGTATAAAGCTATTCCAAAAAATAATAGGAAAAATAAATATTTTATTTAAAATCATATGTGCTCTTCTGAACGGCTCTTCTGAAGTTTTTTAGATTTTTGCGTTTTATATCAACGCGTTCTGCGCTTACATATTCTATGGTATTATCTGTGCCAGTACAAATGCTAATATTTGTGTCACATTTGACATCAATTAGCTAAAAGTAGATATGTCACATCTATCAGGCGTCCTGCGACGACGACTCAAAATTATTATCATTATAAAATCATTTTTATTATACTCGTATATGTATTTTCATAAAGTATCTCTAATTTCAGTTTGCCTCTAACTTAAGCCTTTTCTGGCAGCCTCCATTCGGTTCCATTTAATGTGTATCAAATTTCAGAACTTGCTCTTGAATACGATTCAACGATTACGTTTGAGTGTTGCCATTCTCAAGTGCGGGTAAATATTTGCTACGAGCAGTAAATTTACTCAGATATCGCTCAAGGTCGAATTTAATTAAGCGTGGGAAATCGAGATGTTATCCGAGTATTTTATGATCGCGATGAGCTTTTACCGAATAAATCGATACCTACGCAAAACTAATAATATCAACGATTACTTCCTTAAGAAGTTTTCTATGTTAGATATTATATATTTTCTCATCGGTTGTTTCTATGTCGTTTTCGTTACAATGTAAGTTAATAAGTATTTCATACTCAAAGCTGTAACTATCTATGTTTCGTACGTTTCATTCTTTGCAAGTAGTACCTTATTGTACGTACGGGAAACCCTGCACTATAATTATCACGGACATCTCGAATTCGATTAATTTGAAAAAGTTTCATTGTTGTCTTTTTGAGAGACGACCCCAAATGAAATGCTAAATGGCAAGGACTGAAGAAGAATAAGAAGAAGTTTTCTTTTTTCTGAATAAACTTTTAATTATAATAGCTGATCATAACACAAATCGTATCAGATTGTTCGAAACTACATCAAAATATAGGACATAAACATAAAATAGAATCAGCACATAAATCTTTATTCAAATCAAATTCAAATATTCTCAGAACGAGTTCCACGTGCAAACGATTGCGTAACATCGTAATAGGCGTAACCGATTGTATAATATCGGAGAAAATAGCTGCGCTGACATTGGCATTACATAGTGAAAGTATAGCCTACTTACTCGATACCGATGCTATCCGACCATATTATCTTGAAGATACGAGTTATAATCGATTGTCGTATGATTCGCATCACTGGCCGCCGCGGTCAGTCAGCTGATATTCTTTTTTCAAATTGCCTTCATAACTTCATGGTCAATACTGGCCAGTGATGTCATTTTCATTTTTGGAGATGATAGACTAAGTACAGAGGGGTTAACTTGAATAATACAGTATTCCCCATTCGACTTCAGAGCGACAATTTTGTTTTTTAAATTCGCTTTGCAACTTGGCTTCCAGTCTTTTTATTTTATTTTCTCGCTCTCCAAGGACCATGGATGGTACGCGGAATTTATGGAGTAGAAAGGGGATAAAGTGTGTCGCTATAGATTACGGAGTAAGCAATGTGCGCTGTGTAAGGAGTGGAGCTAAATGTTGCAATATTTCACGAAAATAAAATGGAATGTCGGATGTCTTTCCAAATTTTATTAATGTTTTTCATTTGCTCCTGTTTCATTTTGTATTTTGGTGAAATTTGTGATAATAACTTTTCGGATATTTCTGGAGTCTTAGTTCTATGGATTGCTTTTGACAATAATATTACTTAACAGTAAAAAAAGAGACTTGAGCTAATGACACACAATAAATTTAATTATCCGTGATAAATAATAATATTAAGAATGCCTGTTGTTGACTATTCACCGGATTGACTTTACAACACATATCGAAGTAATAGGTATTTTATCTATGATTTTATTAATGCCATGGTTTGACTTAAAATTAATTTAAGAAAAAAAAATTGTTACTGTTCCAACTTCGAATTCAAACCACTTGCATGACGCAATCGCAGAGTGCAACAATGGTTCGCGATAGCAGTTGAGAAATAGGATATTACGCAGCAGGATGCAGCTGATAAAATAACTAGAATTGTTGTTTTTGTTAGAAATGGGTTACAATTTAATTTAGATAAGTAAAAAAAATAACTTTTCTGTGATTTTGGCGTTTGTTAATTAATTACAGCACAATAACTTGTATTTGGCTGTTTAAATTAAATTGCAGGCATCATGGTCGTGCGTTTAGTTTGACAATATTCGTGGTGTAATGGTTAACACTTAGTCCGCGATTTTGGAGGGATTCACCCCGTTAGGTCAAGATGGAAAATGACTTTCTAAACTGGCCTGATATCGAATATACGTAAATATATATAGTATACTTTAGCACTGGAATACATAGTACTTGGATACTTTAGAACTACCATAAATCGAAATTTTATACTTTACTCTTCTGCAATACGTAGTACTAGGTTACTTTAGAACTAACGTGCAACGACGTTTTATGAAAAATACTTCGACATTCAGTAGCGAAGTCGTATATAAGACATGTATATAGGTTTCATTGCATTCATTTATTTTCTTATTAAAGAAATATCAATATTACTAGTATGTAGTAAAAATCTACTTAATACGTAATAACTTCTAGAATGGTCAGAGAGAGGAATAAATATTGACGGACATAGACTGACCCATCTTCGATTTGCGGACGATATTGTGATCTTTGCCCAAAGTATAGAGGACCTCAAGGCTATGATTAAAGATCTCTACACTAAATCAGCTGCAATTGGTCTACACATGAACTTCGCAAAGACCAAATTTATGTGTGGGGATTCGGTACTAAGCCACATCACCGTTGAGGGCAAAACTATAGAAAAGGTGGAAGAGTATGTATATCTAGGCCAACTAATATCTCTTAAAAAGGATGGACAGGAAAAAGAGATACACCGGCGGATAAGGCTAGGATGGGCGGCTTTCAGCAATCTTTCGGAAATATTCAAGTCTGAAATCCCATTATCCCTCAAAAGACGAGCTTTTAATATGTGTATACTACCCGTAATGGTATATGGAGCTGAAACTTGGACTCTCACAAAGAAGCTCGTCTACAACCTCCAAGTGGCCCAGCGGAAAATGGAGCGCGCTATGCTTGGAATTACACTGCTGGACAGAGTCCGAAATACAGAAATCCGCAGGCGTACGAAACTTCCAGACATAGCCAGAGTCATAGCACAGAGAAAGTGGAGATTCGCGGGTCACATTAGCAGGAGAGAGGATGGAAGATGGAGCCGGAAGATTGTTGAATGGAGACCGAGACAGGGCCGTAGAAGTGTGGGGAAGCCACCGACGAGATGGGCCGATGACATAACCCGTATATTGGGAAAGAGCTGGATGAGGAATGCTCAAGACCGTAAGGAATGGCGTGTGCATGAGGAGACCTACACTCAGCAGTGGGTGGACAACGGTTGAAGAAGAAGAGAAGAGAGTAAAAATCTAAAATAACTAATTTATCCTTAGCAAATGAGTGTATTTCCTCGTCACTCCAGTTTTTTCAGATTAAGCACTCAACGTGTCGTGCAACAAATTGACGAATCGCTCGGTTGATTGATCTGCTCGTTAGAGGAGCGATTTACTGCTGAACAGATGCTGAACTCACTATACATTGTTGAAGCTGGTTGTTTTATTGAGGGAATACAGAGATAGTTTCGACCCATCTTCGCATTATTAGGATGTTTATAAAAATAATATGACCACCAATACAAGCGATTCTTACTGGTCATGACATGCCAGTATGACATGCTAGTGTCAATAAAGTTCTTTATCCTTCTATCTATCAGTATGACCCATAGACTTATAATATACTCACGCATAGACGAACTGACAGCTCGAAAACGTGTAACCAATTTTGATTTGTCAATGTGTGCGTTGAATAGTGATGCAAGTTTTACATCGGACGACTATCGATAAAATGCCTAAGGAAATCTATTAACATGTATTTAAAGACAAATAAAATAGTTGTAAATATTAACTTGCTTTTTATTAAAAAAAAAACATTATATTATTACATTACATCATTTGTTCAATTTTTTTTTGGATTCCAACCAACACGCCCAATCAACCTCAACCATTTTCCTCTAATATTAGGATCTGTTGAACAAAATGGTTAAATAAAAAAATATATACATATATATATACCTGTATTCAGTACTAGCTGTTACCCGCGGCTTCGCCCGCGTGAGTTTCGCTTAGATGAAAAATGTTTTCGTGCTCCAAACTATCAATCAATCAATAAATTTAAGAACTTTGTTCTTTGCTCCAAACTGTAGAGTAACCTAAACTTCAGTACTCAATATTTCAGCCATTTGGTTAACCCGTATCCCGCGGTAATATATGTCGATGAACGGTAACAGAAGTTCCAGATCTTCAATTTATATACGTCCGGCAATAGAAAATGCTCATCAGGCTGAACGACTTTTGCTAAGGCGCCATTTCCGTTTATTTTGTAGTGTAGCTTGGAGTTCTTCATCAGATGATCCTGATCTTCGATTTTTATATGTCAACAGAAAATGCTCGTCAGATTGATAAACTATTGCAAAGGTACCATTTCCATATTTCTTATAGTTAAGCTGATGTGTTATGGTTCTTCATCAGGTGTTCCAGTTTTCAAAATTAATTTTAGCCTATATGTTGCCCAGGGTTAATAGCTATACAACAAAAAAAAATTCAATCAAATCCTTCCAGTAGTTTTTGCGTAAAAATCGAACATACATACAGACAGACAGACAAAAATTCAAAAAATTTTTTTTTCTTTTTAGTGTCTCTTCTATTTCAGTCAAAAATACTAAATGTGCAGACAAAATATTTTTACTGTTTTATTATATGAATAGATTATGGTGATGTGGTGAAATATAAGTATTTTATGATTTCATAATCATTAAAAACTTTTATGATTATGAATTTGATGGAAAATACAAAAATAAATATTCAGAATAAATATCGATAACATTGTCGATAAATTTTAATCAAGCCCTAGCGTATATGTAAATTATATTGGCAAAAAATGTATCCTCCAAAATCTCGCAAATACGTAACAATGCTAGGTATTTCTATGCAAAATATTAAAACTAACAATGGGATAACATTTATTCCATAACTGAAACAGATAAAATCAGTAACTTTAACCAAAAAAAAAAGGGTAATAGCTGTGACGACCTCCTAAGAACTTACCTGTGAAACGTGTAATTATCAGGTTTATTTCGATGATTCACATCACAATCATTCACAGAACATACAACCATTATAATTTATCAGCTGTATTCTTTAAAATAAACACTTTCTACCACAAAAACCATCAAAATGTGCGGAGCAAAATTTTCGGGTGTTGAAATGTGCCGTTCGGTATTTCAAAACAGGTTACAATGTCATTGGATTCGCTATCCTTTTCTGTTATATAAACATCCCATATAAGATTTTCTTCTATCTCGCAGGCTCTGTTGGTCTATCTACATCCTAAGTTTATGGTATGACCACCAATAAACAGTGACTTTGAAGGGTTAATTTAAAAAAAATCTTTATGTAGTATATATGGCCATGGCTATATGGCCATAGAATTTGGCCGTTTCGTAAATTAAACTAGTATTTGACCAACTAAGTTTATTTATTTTTTTTGGATTTTTGAGATCTCAGATGCAATTAGTACTAAATTACTCTCATATAGAAATTAGATATGGTGAAAAAATTCCATTTCTATATGAGAGTACTTTAACTAAGTTTTTGGCTAAATAAATTGGTAAACCGCGAACGAGTAACAATTTGGTCATCCGCGATTGACTATATCGTAAAAACGGATGTCACATACAAATTAAGTACCTACCTAATGCTATTGATGTAAATTATTATGGAAAATAAAGAAAAAAATCGTATTTTCATACAAGATTTCTGCCAAGAGTTGTTTAGTATCATCGAAAAAACGTACGTAAAATACTAATAAATAATAGGTTTTTATATATTATGTACTTCAAATCACCATGTAGAGGACTAAAAATTACCTACCTATTGTAGCAATGACGTCTTTATGGAGTAGAGAAGATGTGTAACATCTATTTCAATTTGAATAACGATATTTCATTGACTGTTAAAACGACCTGTAATTAAGATCTCTGTAAACATACATAGTAATGTATCGCTGATTTTTTAATAAATCCTAACTAATATTATAAATGCGAAAGTGAGTTTGTTTGTTTGTTCGCTACCTTTTCACGCTTTATCTACCGAACCAATCTTCCTGAAATTTCGCATACAAATAGTTAGAAGTACTGAGAAGGACATAGGGTACCTTTCATCCCGGGAAAGCACTGTTCCCGTGGGAAATTTACGCCGGCGAAGCCGCGGGCAAAAGCTAGTAAAAAAATAAAACACATTTCCTCTCGGGGTCCATTCCAGAGCGGGGTCCGGTGGAAACCGGCCCTTAGAACCAGCCCGTAGTGGATGCTGCCAACCTCAGTAGAAATCATTAGGTGCTCACCTTTATAAAGGTACCTAATAATGTTCTAACACTTCAAAAGAAAGGTAATGGGGGGATAATGATGGAGCGAACGCTTATTGCCAATTTAGAAAAAAAATAATATTATCATGCCTTCTTTGAAGAACATGTTATTTAGTTTCCTGAAAAAACTGTATGGATTTTTACAAAACCTTTAGATATAGATCCGTCTCATTAATCTGAATTCTGTATTCGTAGATATTTTAAGAATATACCTATGTATTGTACTATTTTGTTGGCGCGAAAGTACCTACTTTATTTAGGTACTCATCAATTTTCCGAACCGACTTTTCTTTGAACACTCAAGCAAGTAACTTTTGAAAATTAAAACTAAATCAAAACCGGTTACTATATAACGAGCGTACTTTAGATACGTATACAACGCACTTTAAAATTGAACACAAGTTTTTTTGTAGAGGTTTAAAATTCAATTGTCTCTTATAAGTCCCTCTATCGATGATACTTTTTTCGGCCTCCCCTTTTTTCTTCCATATATCTCTATCGCCGGCAATTTGTTGCCAACCACACAGAAAATTCACCAAATCGTCCATTTTACTATCTGTTTTTACATATATATATACATAGAAACACGTCTTTATCCCTTATGGGGTAGACAGAGCCAAGAGTCGTGAGGCTCGAAGGCCACGCTTAGCTGAATAGTGGGCTCTCTGATGGAATGATCCATCAGTTTTTAATTTTGGACAAACGCTGTGTTTTGTATGAACTTTATAAATTGTTATATTACCAGCCGTATCAATGAAATGGGGCTCCGGGGCTATATAGGCCCCGAAACAATGGCGTAACAATACGGTTGGCCCCAAAGTGGCTTACTCAGTCGAAAAGGGCACCTTTTTGCACCACTTTTTTAAAGGTCTTGTTAACTGTTTGTACCGGTACCAAATTCTCATATAAAGTACCGGAAAGTACCAGTACTTTCTAGGAGTTTATATGGAAAATTTGTTACCGATATCAATGCAAATGGGACGCAAGGACCAAGCCTTTGAATTTTCCACTAGTAACAATGTATTTTCGTTCAGAAATAAAGTTCTTTAGCCACATTTGACAATAAGTTCAACACATACAAACCGAGTTCGTCAAACTGCCATTGAACTAACGATGTTTGTTCCTACACAATAAAAAAATGGTGGAAAACGCGAAAATGACTTCGCAGAGGCGTCAAGGTCGGATCATTTACGCTATTCAGATTTCAACGAACTTTGATATGCTAGGGTGACTAAGTGGACTTTAATTCCGTGTGCAAATTTTTAATATTTACCAGCCAGCTATTCGATATATAAAATAATTATACTAATATTATAAATAGAAAGTGTTTGGAAGTTGAGAGTTTGTTCGTAGGGGGTAAATCTTCGGAACTACTAAACCGATTTCAAAAATTCTTTCACCAATACAAAGCTACATTATGCTCGAGTGACTTAGGCTATAATTTCTGTGTGTACCTCCCGAGTGAAGCCGGTCGGGGCGCGTGTAATAAATAAGTGAATAAAATAATATTTCCAATTATATTCAAATTGCTTTCGGTGAACGAAAACATCGTGAGGAAACTGGCATTCTACGCAGTTGAAATGTTACAGATAATGTGTGAAAAGAAGAAGGTAAATGGCAAAACCACTCCATTTCTAACAAAGTATGTACGTGTATTAACATACATTCCATGTAATTCTATTAGTATACCTAATTAGGGTACAATTAATTAGTACAAATTAATATTGAGGGAGACTGGTGCCTAAACTAGACAACGACAAGACTAGTAATGACCAAGAGATTAAAGAGTTCTTACATAGAAAGGAATCTCATTAAGTTGCTAAGTAATTTATTTTTGGATTTTTGAGCATCTCAGATGCAATTAGTAGGTACTAAAGTACTCTCATATAGAAATTAGATATGGTGAAAAAATTCCATGCGAGCAGGACTTGAACCCGCGACCAGGTCTTTATATGCGGTAGCTCAGTTGGAAGAGCAAGGTCGTATAAAGATCTGGTCGCGGGTTCAAGTCCTGCTCGCATGGAATTTTTTCACCATATCTAATTTCTATATGAGAGTACTTTTGTCTAAGTAATTCTAGAAGCTTGATAGCCTAAACTATTTTTTGATTTTGACAGTCATAATGTCATGATCTGACTGTAATAATCTCATAGTTTTGTCCAATCCCCGTAGAGCAACACGGAATAACGTTCCGTTCAAAAGTTTGCTAGCTTAAAACTCTATTTTATGATTTTGACAGTCATAACGTCATAATTTGACCGTAATAATCTCATAGTTTTGTCCAATCCCCGTAGAGCAACATGGAATAACGTTCCGCGCGCGGAAGTCCTTGTTGCTCGAAGTCAATCCCAGTTACTTCTTAGATCAAAAAAACCTCTTCAGTTTTATTTTTATTTTATTTTATTCATGGTAACAAACAGTCATGTACAGATATAAATATACAGGAAATAATATTACAGTTTAAAGACCAAAATAGTGCCAAGTAACTATACATTTACTAAAAGACTTCATTTTTGCACTAATCAATATCCCTATTTCGAAAGGTATTACCTAAAACTCCTAGTTATCCAAACACTAGCCCGTGCCCGCGAACTTCTTCCGCGCGTATTTTACTTTTGTTAATATCTCAGGTTCTAAATGACGGATCAAGATGAAACTTACGTTAGATTTTAAGTTAGACCTTCAACAATACAACAGTGAAAACCGCATCAAATTTGGTCCAGTAGTTTTTGCGTGATACACGTACAAACATACAGACAGACAAAAATTCTAAAAAAAATGGTTTTGGCTTCTATTGGCCCTATAAAGATCCCTCATAGTTTTTTTTTCTTAAATATCTCCTATGTACAGACACAGACCTGTTTCAGTTTTATTATATGTATTGACATTGATGAGAGTAAAGAAACAAATAAATCATTCACTTCCTTTTCTCATCCAGTACATCCATTCTGTACTATATGATTTTGGTCAATGATTGTGACAGCGCTGCATCGAACATATTTGAATATACGAAATTGGAACAAAAATTTTGTTTGGGGTAGCTCCTCTAGTGCGTTAGTACATAATATCTCGATGTACGTATTGATGATATGGTTACCCTAAGTTAGATACGATCGGTAAACGCGCAAAAACAGCTCAGAACACGACCTCCAAAAGCCTTGTACCGTGCATTGACATCAGAAAATCTAAAATCACAGTTCAAGGATCAAGACGGTTATTTCCTCCAACTCATTTAGAAGTTTAAAAAACTGTCAAACAATTTTAAACTTTATCAACGTTAAATGGGGTTCAGTGATATTATTAAGTTAATATAAGTTAATTAGTTCGTAGCGGAAAATTTCGAGTGCGTTGACCGTTCAAATGTCGAGGAATTCGCACATTTTAGAAAATCAAACTCTTTACATGACTGCTTAAATAGGAGTGTAGTGTTTTTGTAATGAAAACTTTTTTACGCGCTATTGAATGAGAATGAGCTGAAATGCTCAAATAGTAACGCTACGGGTAGAGTCAAAGGGACCTCACCTGGATGAATATTGTGGGCATTGAATAAGAACGAGCTGAAATGCTCGTAACGCTATGGGTAAAGTCAAAATCAAAAGGACCTCGCCTGATGAATATTTCACTTCCATCACAATTTTTCCGAGTTGCTTTCTTCATTATAAGAGTTTCTTTAACCAAACTCCTTTTCCTAGATATTTCTTCTTTTTGCGTAGGAGGTTTACAAGGATGCCTTTAGGTAACTCAAAATCCTAGGTCTCGGGGAATTGGGTGAAATGGTCCCGGCATGAGTGGACTGATCACCCGTCTTTTGCTTGCGCTGGCGTCCCCAAAAAGTAAATAAATAATAATAATAACGATGCCTAACCCGTTGTCCTAGGTGAGCGTTAAAAGCAGCAAGACAGATTGGTGCCACGCAATGCGTAAATTACAAATGTACTTTTTTTTGAAGGTTCCAATGTAGTTTCCTTCCACCCAAAGTTTGGCTGGAAGAAATTGCATTTGCGATAAGCCCGCCTTTGTGCTCATTTATTTATGTATTTACTTTTGTTACTATGTTGTATGTTCTTTTCTGTAAATGGTGCAATAAAGTGTTGATCTATCTATCTATCGGTTCGGCACGTACAGTCAGCTGCAAATAAATCTAACCCCCTATCTCACCGAATAATATCTCAGGGGGGATCAGCTTTCTCTGTATAATGCTGTACTTATATACTTGTGGCATGTTTGTCTGCCATTTCGCGTGTAATATTTCCTTGTAGCACGGCATCGCATCGCGCCATACAGCGCTCTGTTGCTCACATGGGACGCCGGGTTACACCAAGATCGCTTTGCAACTATCGCGCGGCACTGACATAGTTTTCGCGTCAAGAATAGTTACATTTTATGATAAATAGTTGCCACGTACGGAACACCTCGCCAGCGGATTTCCGTTTCCTCCAGTGAAATATTTGTGGCGGTGTGAATGGTGACGTCACCAGTTTTTGAGATGATGCGATGGGATCTTCAGATGTTAGTCTTTAGAAACGGTTACCTTATTCAAATACTTTAAATAGGATGAGGAATTTAAAAATATTTCAGTAGGTAATTGAAGAACATGAAGTAGATAGGTAGGTGTTAAAAATGTTTTAAAGAACATTATATTACTACTAAAATGATGAGTCATTGTTTAATAGCACTTTATTTCTGTTTTAGCCGTGACTCAACAGACATTTTGTTGAGAAAATATAATAAGTGAATGTAAGAAAAAAAAATATTTTTAAGGGTTTGCCCTTAAAAATATTTTTTTTTCTTACATTGAGAGAACATTGTTGAGAAAATATAATAAGTGAATGTAAGAAAAAAAAATATTTTTAAGGGCAAAGATTTAATGTTTCCATTTCTTAAACGATAGATTTGGAATTATTTAGATGCCGACTTCTGTTAGTATTTTTTAATATTTTTTTTTATATACGAATGCCATTAGGGAAGCACACTCAAATTGATATAGTGAGTGATACAAGTATGGATTGGCAACATAGTTGTTCTGAGATACGGAACCCCAAACGACGCAAAACTCATATCCTCACACAAGGCTACACGCGCATAATATCTCAATGGGCCCTTTAATTGAGGGATGGCTTTTACTTTGACAAGGTGACAACCCACGCGATAACAGCGTTACGCGGAACCCTGGCACAATAATTAAATACAATTACGTGTGTGTACGTCGCCTTTGTTGAATTTTGGTTTTTTGACGCTTTTTTTACTTTGACATTAATGTGTCAGGGGACGATGTGGACGTAAATTTCGCTGTGTAGATAAAGTCAGTTTTTTTCAACAAATAAACTGGATTAAAGGCACGTCGCGTAATGGTCAGTATTCAGTTATTTATTTTTACAATGGCTAATTGACAGAATTATATAATGAGGGATTTTCCGAGACCCAAATAAAAAAAAATAGTTCCAGATGAATTCATAGGTGGCGCTTAGTAAAAGGCGAGACCATTCAAAAAGTAAAAATGCACGGTATTGGCATTAAAAAAAAAATCTAATAAAAAAAAACACCTGAAAAGTATCAATATTGTGATTTGTGCAACTGTCAAACTGTTATGTGATTTTTTTTCTGCCTCTGGCTGACAATGAAAAGCGCACAATATAGGTACAGCCATTATTACGACTCGGCTTTCAATAAAACGCCATCTTTTGAGGCTTTTTTATACTGATTTTTTTTTCTTAATTAGCTGTCAGAAAAATCGCTCATTGATAGAAATCGGAAAGTTATTTCAAAACCATAAAGTTGAAAAAATATTTATTTTCAAGAATGTAATTTTTTTAACGTTTTTCTTCCAGCCATAAAGTTTGATTTTTTTTTAACGTGACAACATAGAGAAGTTTGGCATAGACAGAGGGAGGCTTATATAGCAGTGGGTGTAGAAAGCTGATGATGATGATAAATAAATAAAATAAATAAATATATACGGACAAATCACACAGATTGAGCTAGCCCCAAAGTTAGTTCGAGACTTGGGTTATGGGATACTCAACGATACTATATTTTATAACAAATACGTATATAGATAAACATCCAAGACCCAGGTCAATCTGAAAAAGATCATTTTCCATCTTGACCTGGCCGGGGATCGAACCCGGGACCCCCTGGTTCAGAGGCAATGATGAACAATGACGATTCATTTTACTCTTGTCTATGTTTCTAACATTATAATTACAGCAAGGAATTGTTAATTTCAGGGGAATATTTACTTATTCCATTAGCATGACCTCGACCCCGACCCTGATGACATTGACACGACAGTACTCCGGGGATCTAAGCCTACTTCAATTTTAATGTCACAGGTGGCTCCTGGGACACTGACATTGCGTTACGTAATATATACTTTCTACATATACATAAACTCTATATACCGTAAAATAGAATTTTAGTTATTAAATGAATCTAAATAATTTAAAATAAACTGAAACTAAGAAAAATAAAATTGCAAGTTATAATAGTTGTTGTCCGCCTTTAATTTGTATTAAAGGTGTAATTGTGAATGGTTGTGATTGTAAATGGTTTAATAAAGTTTTAAATTAATAATAATTATATAAATAATGTAAAGCCACTCAAGAGTAACTGCTCTAATTAAAGCCTCTGGCCAAAGAAGCTGCCTTGCATCTCTGTGGTCACGGTCAAGGCAAGGGATACCTCAATCAGTTTTTTTGATATAAAAGCATAAAACTGACTGAGTAGGTATTTGGTTAAGGACATACCTAATCAGGATTTTCCGAAAACGTATTACTGTCTTTAAACGTCAAGTGTGAACTATAGGTTAGAAGTACTGAAGCAGTAAAAATATCCCATAAAGAGAAAAATACTAAACTAGAATTATATCGAATCAAATTACAAATAAAATCAATAAGACTAGATAAAAAAAATACATTATCCTGTTTTTTATCCATTATCCTGTTTTTATGATAACAGTAGAATTTTTTTAAAGAACTAAATAAAGACTACTATTATTTAAAACGATATTGGCTTATTTTTTAAAATATATATTGTGTTTAATCACAGTTAAAAGAAAACCTCTAAAATAATTACCCTAAGAGCCTGACGAAAACTCGCTAGCAAAAACACAAATAATAGAAAATTCGAAAAGTAACCTTATTATGTCTACTTTAAGGCGGAGCTTACGTACCGCCCCTCACCCCCTCTGATTGGCCCTGGGTAGCGCCTTAACTAGAAGAAATCCCTTTCTGGGATAAGTCCGCCATTGTACGCCTCTCTTTTTGTTTCGCTATCTTTTGTATTTTTCTTAAATGTATGTGCTTTAAAGAGTTTACAAACAAACAAACAAAATTGCTGAGCTGAAGGAATGCTAGGTAGTGGGATACAAAATCAATATGCTAACAAAAAAAACTTTAAATAAATGTAAGTACAACACGTTAACTATAACCTCGAATTATCAAACCTCCTTTCTTGAAGTAGGCAAAAAATTAGGAGCTTCATGACATTAAATAAAATAGAAATAAGTAGTACCTTTGTACTTAGTTTTCCTATGTTTTAAGTTTCCTATCTATGTATTAGTTGTGTACAAAAATAAATAAATAAATAAACATATACGGACAAATCACACAGATGAGTAAGCCCCAAAGTAAGTTCGAGACTTGTGTTATGGAATACCAACTCGACGACACCATATTTTATAATAAATATGTCGGAATTGCACAACATCACATCATCAGATCATAATGGGTTCAGGGGGGCCGAGCTCAGAAATGGATTTACCAGAGCGGTAAACACAGGTACAGGTACTTTAATAACAGGTTCACGCGAAAACACGTGTGGGCACTAGACTCAGTTCGAATATTAACTGTCAGGATGAGGGTATTTCCAAAATAACATGCACAGCTCTTAATAGACAGGGTATACAACTCCTATCTCAAGTTACAGCCCAAAGCATCCAGGGATTCATCGGATATTAACGGATTAAGAAATCATCTAGCACTAACCTCTCATTTAGTCCACGTGTCACGGCTAGGGTCCAACCCTACCCACGGCAAGGAACCGTGCCCCACCACGCACGGATCAATCCATTTCAACCAGTGAGTTGTACTGAATGGTCTTCCGTGCTAACTAAGATCTCCAATATCGTGCTGATAACACCATCACACATAGTCACCGATGTGACTATGTGTGATGGTGTTAACGCACTAAAAACACGACAATAATACTATTCTGACACTGACTACATAGCTACAGAGTATTCAACACAACCGGACGACACGTAAGCACCGCACCGCGCCACAAATCAGACTGCCTCGCTATAATGTCATAACGATCGCACGTTGGATTTATTACAAAGAGGGGATGACACAAGTGACATTGTCACTTTGACACATTTCCTACGAGTACAGTCTTGAAAACTGTTTAAACCATTGATTAACTATCAAAACCACAGTTAATTTAATTAATGTAAACGCTCCGGTCGTTATGGAAATCCTTGGGGGAGGCCTTTGTCTAGCAGTGGACGTCTTTCGGCTGAGAGAGAGAGAAACGCTCCGACAAATACATCCATACTAATATTATAAATGCGAAAGTTTGGATGTGAGTTTGTGAGTTTGTGAGTTTGTGAGTTTGTGAGTTTGTGAGTTTGTGAATTTGTGAATTTGTGAGTTTGTGAGGATGTTTGTTACTCAATCACGCAAAATCTACTGGACGGATTTCGATGAAATTTGGTACAGAGGTAGATAATGACCTGGAATAGCACATAGGCTACTTTTTATCCCGGGAAAAAGCACTGTTCCCGTGGGAAATTCACGCGGGCGAAGCCGCGGGCAAAAGCTAGTATTATACAAAGATCCAAGACCCGGGTCAATCTGGAGAAGAGGCAGTCTCCGGTGTGGCAGTGCGGCGGATGACCATTACGCTCCGGAGGTCGTCAACATTGACGCCACATTATCCAAGTCGCAAGAGACTAGCCCACGCCAGTTAAATTGTAAGCACGTGGGCTGGTAGCACAGGCCCCCCTGGGAGGCATAACCCTGAACTAACGACCTTGTTTTTAGGGTTAACTGAGAAACTACTAGGTGATGTGTTCACTTCATTTGAATTTGGACACGTGGAAGAAGGGTTAACAGCATTGAACTAAATCTGCACTAGTTTGTCAAATATAGTTTTTGATTTTGTAGTGTATGTAAATACGGGTCGATGCCTCGTACAATGAGTGATTTTCCGAGACCCAAATAAAAAAAAAATAGTTCCAGATGAATTCATAGGTGGCGCTTAGTAAAAGGCGAGACCATTCAAAAAGCAAAAATGCACGGTATTTGATTAAAAAAAAAAAACTAATAAAAAAACATCTAAAAAGTATCAATATTGTAATTTGTGCAACTGTCAAACTGTTATATGATTTTTTTTCTGCCTCTGGCTGATAATAAAAAGCGCACAATATAGATACAGCCTTATTTTATATTTATATAATTACGACTCGGCTTTCAATAAAACGCCATCTGTTAATTTTTTTTATTATGATATTTTTTTCTTAATTTAGCTGTCAGAAAAATCGCTCATTCGCCAGCATCAGCAAATACATACATCGCGATGCTCGCTTTACTAAAATCAGTTTAGTTCACGTTCAACTTTACGCAATTTCACATAGTGGCGTGTTCTCGCTATCAATATCATTTTCTATCAGTTTTTCCTGTCCTTAATTTATTATCATTATTTTCCGGTCAAGTTATTAGTGTATCATTCTATCATTTTAGCAATAACTTTTAGTATGCTCATTTTCTATCAATAAACATTGATATTCTTCAGTATAGAGTTATCATTGACTATCAGACTATCATTCTATCAATCAATAGTGTACTAGGTAACAAACGGTACAGTGTAGACATTCTTACGGAGAAAAGTTTACAAGAAATGTAAATTCACACTTATTGTAAATGCGAAATTCAGTCGAAACTTCAGACTTTTGCTGATATTTGGTATGGATGAAGTGCTTCCACTATTTTATTACCTTGGGTCTTTACTCGATATTAAGAATATTATGTTTTTGAATCTACCCCAGCTGAAATCAAGGGTGAAAACTTCTATAAAAAACACAAAATATACTTAGACCGCAGGTAGAGCCACGGGCACTTTCATAAATAAATATGTACCTTTATACGGCATCTGGAATTACCTGAAACATGAAAAAACCTCATAAGATACCAAATAAACGGTGGGAATCTTTTGGCTGTTATAGAAAGATATTGGTCTCATTAAGTTGGTCAAAAATGGGCCGACAATGTAAATTTGTTTGCCACAAATATTGGCCAAAAGTGTATCGGCCAATATTTGTGGCAAATATGATACGTGTATTAACAATTTTTTAACGTGAAGTCGGTTTCACATATGGATTTAAAAAAATTGTAATTTATACTCGTATAACTTGGCTTACAGGCATAAAACATTGTACATATAGTACTAATATCGCCGAAACACACAACGCTACAGAAATAGATTGCTGAAAATAGCCGCAACTGAAATATCGTTGATCAACAAATACCAATCGTGTTACAATTTGTTCCCACACTGACAAGTAGCAAGTCAGATTGGGTAGAATATTCCTGAATCACATTTTTCTTCTTTGGAGAAATGCTGCAGTAGAATTATTTGAGTTTGAGTCGATTATTTTCGGACCAAATTCGATGCGGTTTTCACTTTTGTTGAAGGTCTAACTTAAAATCTGGCGTTGTTTTCTTGATACGCCGCCGCTTAGAATCTGAGATTTAAACAATAGTAAATTACGCGCGGACGAAGTCGCGAGCACAGGCCAGTTATTACCTGACGGACGACCGACGTATCAAGTCTTGGCTTCTATTGGCCCTATAAAGACCACTTATATATTTTTTCTTATACATATATCTTTTAAGTACGTACTTAGATAAAAAAAAATTATATATTTTTTTTTTCTTTCAGGAATCATTTTTATTTTTCTCTTTTAGTCTTATGTATATTTTTATGAAGGTATTGGGAGTAGATAAAACTATGGCTAAGGATAGAAAATTGTGTAGAGAAAGGACATTTTGCGCCGACCCTAGATGATGGGATATATGACAGATGACTATGATGATAGTACGCAGACCAGTTACAGTTTTATTGATGATGGTGAGTTATACCTCCAGACTGCAAGCCTGGAGGTATACCTCTATGTCATACTTCCACGTATTGGTATGGTATATAGTTATATACCTATACATTACTTACATCTCAGTTTACTACCACTACAAAAATTCCTACAGGAATGAAGCCGTTCTAAGCTATACATATAACATACCTACAAAATGTATTTTCAACAAATTCAGCTTTTAATAATCGCTATAGTATAGGTAAGATCACGAGTCGGAATTTGACTCATGTGATATAGCAAACATTATAGGTACGATACGTAACATAAGTAATTGATAAAATGATCTAGCGTGTGTCACGAATTATTCAATTTCGGAGAATTATAGCTTGTCTATTTTTGGTACAGATTAAATACGGATTCGGAGAATTTAACAGAACACTTAGAAAATTAAATTATTGTTTTTCCGCTCACTATATAGTCTGCGCATAGAAATAGGAAAAAAAAAATCATAAAATAAAAATTTTTTTTTGCTAGCTCTATGAGTCTGCGCTACTATTAGCATAAAGAAACTTTATTAGCATAGAGCAACACGGACTCCTTTCCGGGCCGCGCGCGGAAGTCCTTGTTGCTCGAAGTTGGGTAGCGAGTGAGGCATGTCAATAAGTATAATAATGTCAACGAGATACGATAATTTCGTCTCTGATTGATCAATTTTATTTATTACATGACTACTTTTTAGTTCTGACTAGCTTCGCCCGCGTGAATTTCTCACGGGAACAGTGCTTTTTCCCGGGATGAAAGGTACCCTATGTGCTTCTCCGTACTTCCAGCTATGGGTATGCGAAATTTCAGAAAGATTGGTTCAGTAGATAAAGCGTGAAGAGGTAACAAACAAACAACAAACCAACAAACAAACAAACTCACTTTCGCATTTATAATATTACTAGCTTTTGCCCGCGGCTTCGCCCGCGTGAATTTCCCACGGGAACAGTGCTTTTTCCCGGGATAAAAAGTAGCCTATGTGCTATTCCAGGTCATCATCTACCTCTGTACCAAATTTCATCGAAATCCGTCCAGTAGATTTTGCGTGATTGAGTAACAAACATCCTCACAAACTCACAAACTCACAAATTCACAAACTCACAAACTCACATCCAAACTTTCGCATTTATAATATTAGTATGGATTTAGGACTAGCTGTTGCCCACGGCTTCGCCCGCGTGAGTTTCGCTTCGTAGTAACCTCAACTCAAAATTTCAGCCGTTATCCCGTGTCCCGCGGGAATATATGTTGATGAACGGGAACAGATGTTCCAGATCTTCAATATTTATACGTCAGTAGAAAATGCTCATCAGGTTGAACAACTTTTGCTAAGGCGCCATTTCCATATATGTAATAGTGTAGCTGGTCTCTTGGAGTTCTTCATCAGATCATCCTGATCTTTGATTTGTATACGTCAATAGAAAATGCTCGTCAGATTGATAAACTTTTGCTAAGGTACCATTTCCATATTTCTTATAGTTTGGCTGTTCTGTTATGGTTCTTCATCAGGTGTTCCAGTTTTCAAAATCAATTATTATAGCCTATATGTTGCCCAGGCTTAATAGCTATACAACAAAAAAGTTTCATTCAAATCCGTCCAGTAGTTTTTGCGTGAAACGCGTACATACATACAGACAGACAGACAGACAGACAGACAGACAAGAAATTCCAAAAAAATATTTTTGCTTTCTATTATTCTTTTTAGGTGTCCCTCTATCCACTTCAGTCAAAAATACTAAATGTACAGACAAAATATTTTTACTGTTTTATTATATGTATAGATTAGGATAGTTAGGATTATACAGAGAACGCACTGCAAAGGGAGCTCCCTTTTTAAGGAGGTCCTCAATCTGGTGGCACCCACCCAAAACAAACCGCGTGTTACCGGTTATGGATGCTTCCTCCTAATATATATCTCCATATTTGGAGCACCCATAACCGGAGAGCATGTAGAGAGTGATGAGTGTAAAGGACGCAAGAGAGATCTGTACAGATTGTAGCAAGTGGAAATCGCTTATCTCTGCCTACCCCCGCAGGAAAAAGGCGTGATGATATGTATGTATGTATTAAAGTATATTGGGAACGCTTTTTGACTCCTTGAATAGTGACGTCACTGCTTCTCACTGTCATCTACAAGTCCCATACAAAAACTGATGTTTTGGCATAGAAAAAGTATCTGATTTGACTCGTCATCGATAGCTAGCTGTGGACATATAAGCAATATTATTAGTACCCATTTTTCCACTGACATTGATGAAAATATACAGCACACACACAATATTATTGACTATATGTCCAATGTTGACAATAATATTGCGTGTGTGCGGCTAGCCTACCTTATCACCCACGAAGATTGGACTAAAATGCCTGAATACAAGTACTCTCCATCCGAGAGGTCCATTGAGTCACATTACGACCACTTACATAAACTTTTATGGCACATGCGCCGAATTGCATGTGCAACTTCAGAGGGAACGAAGTTACTAAGTGAACGGTACAAAAGACGAATATTATAGGAAATCAAACGAACTTACCTGTAAGTGACGTTCGATGATTATTAAACGATGTGATTCGCCCGAGAGATTACACACAATTCACTTGTAGTAGCACGAAATATGTGCTGCCTTCGTACACTTTTCAGAGCCTATTAAAATAAAGAAAGAGATAAAAAATTAACCTATCTCCTACCCGCAACACTCCGCCCATTTCATACACGTTAACCCTAAAGGCCATAAGTAACTATTTCGTTTAAAAAAACGGGTAAGAAACGAACAACATTTCGTTGAGGGGCCTGGGTGGGTGTGTAATCTCTCGGGCGAATCACATCGTTTAATAATCATCGAACGTCACTTACAGGTAAGTTCGTTTGATTTCCTATTAAACTTCTGTGATTCGCCCTTCGAGATTACACATAATTCACTTGTAGATGTTTAGAGCAATCATTACGAAATAGTTTGAAAAAACACGCAGACATTAGGTAGGTAGAAATTAAAACAAACCTTAAATATTAGTGAAGAAGTACTGTATGTTTAAAAATACAATAGAGTTACTAATAAATTTAACAACAAAAATCAACAATTAACTGCTAATCCTTAACAACGAGTAAGCGAATGAGTCATCCGGACTCGCCTCCAATTCCCTGTTATAAAACCTTGCAAAAGTTTGAGAGTTACCGCTCCAGCCTGCAGTCTTCTTGATAAGATCTATGCTCACGCCCAGTCTGTTAGCAGCGGAAGTGGAGGCGTGTCTTGTACTATGAGCTCTAAACACAGAGGTATCGATTCCACTGTCTGTTAAGGTAGCTTTGATCCAACGACTCAGCGATTGAGAGCCAACCTTCTTGAAAGGTTTCTTAGAACTAATCAGTAAAAAATCACAATCGTGTGCCCGTTTTGAAGCTGAAACTGATAAATAACATTCTAAAGCCCTCGCAGGACAGATAGAGGGTCTTTCATTGAAGTAAGGAAGAATGAGAGATGGCTGTTCTCTGTTAATAGCCGATGTCTTAATTTGATCAGTAATATTTATAATATATTTATCATTAAATCTAATAATATTACTTATTCTAATCAAAGATAAAGTATGCACGCGATGCGCTGTAACTAATGCGAGGATGGTAGTTAACTTTTTCGATAATAATTCAAAAGAAAGATCTTCATTAGGGTACCAATGGCTGAGATAGTTTAAAACTATTGATGGATCCCAGGTGTTAGAATACCTTGGAAGAGGAGCACGCAATTTATAAACTCCACGCATAAATCTCTTAATTTGAGTATCATTAACAGTATTAGAATCTAATATTAGTGATAACGCCGATTTAGCGTTATTGACTGTCCCATACTGATTACCCTGTTCAAAAATTAACGTTAAAAATTTTAAAACACTAAAGGAGGATGCACTTAAAAACATCGTAATGGTTTTCTTCGCAAAATCTAAACCATTGTTTCAAGGCGCAATCATAGTGTTTAAGAGTATTGTCGGTTATAGAGGATAGCATGATATCGGTGGCCTCTGGTGGCGCGCCCCGCCTCAAGAACGCCGCCCGGACAATACTCCTGCAACCAGGGTAAGGTTTCGGTGCAGTTTGTGCTCCATGCTGTAAGGAGAGGACAATAAATCACGATTAGGTGGAAATTTAATTGTCACGGAAATCAAAAGTTTTTTGAACAGGGGATACCAAGGTTGTGTAGGCCATACCACAATACCTTCTGCTTTATCAAACCTAATTTTCTGTAAAGTTTTCAGAATAAGACAAAAAGGCGGAAATGCATAAAAGAAATAAGGAGCCCAAGAGATGGTAAAAGCGTCAACTTTAAAAGCGTCTGGATCGCGATGCCAGGAAATAAATTTATTACATTTTATGTTAATGCGGCTGGCAAATAAATCTATTTCTGGTAGGCCAAATTTACCACAAATGCGTTGGTAAGCTAGATCTGACAACTCCCATTCAACATCTGCATGAGTGCGGCGAGATTCTTCATCTGCAATATTATTGTCACTAGAGCTAATGTATGAAGCAAATATAAACAAATCCCTTTCCTCGCACCACTTCCAGATTTTTTGACTTAAATTACTTAAATGTGGAAATTTGATGCCACCCATCCTGTTTATATATGCAATAGCCGTTGCATTATCGATTCTTAATAGTATTTCGCAACTCCTGAGATCCTTTGCAAAAACCTTTAAGCCGAAAAAAGCTGCCATTAATTCGAGGTAATTTATATGTTGGGTAAGTACTTGTTCAGACCATTGCCCGCTGGCAGAGTGGTTAGAACAAGAAATACCCCAGCCTGAACGACTTGCATCGGAATAAATTTCAAGTTTATAATTGCCTAAACGAATAGGGTTGCCAGGTACGTTAATGTTACAAACCCACCAATCAAGATCTTCGTTTAGAGAATCAGGGATAATAATAAATTGATCATAATCGTCTTTTTGTTTTAGATATAAATATTTTGTTCGTTCCATTTTCTTCGTGTACATCCAAGCATACGGTACCGCGGGTCAAATAGAAATTAATAGACCTATTAGATGCGCAAAACGACGGAAGTTTGCATCTTCTAATTGATGAGAAATATAACAGTTCGTCTTTAATTTTTTGTTTTTTGTCAGAAGGAATACTTATTTCATATTCTACAGAGTTGAATACAAAGCCAAGAAAGGTAACCGTGTGACTTGGAGTACCCTTAGATTTATCGAAATTAATTGTAAATCCCAACCATTCAAGAAATGATTTTGTAAATTCAAAATTTTGTTTACAATCCAAGAAAGTATCCCCAAATAATAAAAGATCATCTTAATATATGACACATAATACATCCCTACTGCGTAGGTATTCCATTACAGGACGCATTATTTTTGTAAAAATATATGGGGCGATATTCAATCCAAAGGAGAAAGAGACTTGGAATTCGTAAATCTTCCCTAACCACATGAAGCGTAACAATCGTTTGTAATCATTGTGAATACTAATAGAGAAATAAGCATCTTTCAGATCGATTGAACACATATAAGAACCTCTAGATATAAGTTTCATTGCTGTCCTGTAGTCTTCAAGCTTAAAGTGCGGAGCGTGGATGTACTTATTAAGGGATTTCAAGTTTAATATAAACCTATTTTTACCATTGCTTTTCTTGATTAAGAAAATGCTGGAAAGGAACTGGCCTTCGCAAGGCTCACATTCACGCACAGCACCAATACTAATAAGACTTTGAATCTCCTGAGACATTAAAATGTTCATTTCATGAGACTCAGGCTTATTTACTGGGTAAACTGTTTGAGAGCAGTCTATCGATGCAGGTATACGTAAACCGGAGATCCATGATATTATAACCGAATCATTAGTGATTTGTGTCCAATTATTATAAAAAAAATTAAGTCTACCGGCCTGTGCATTGACGTCAGCAGCTGCATCTAGCGGCGCGCTGTTCGGCCGTGGTGACGCGGTGGCGGCGCGCGGCTGTCGCTCGCTCGACGCGGCGGCGGCGGCGGCTGTCTGCGCCCACCACTCGTCGAGTTCGACTTCGCTTGAGCGCGGCGAGGGGGCGGCGGTGGCGCCGGCGTCGGGCCGCCCCTCCAGTTTAAAGCCCTTGAGGATGACGCTTCCGTTTGTTTCCTATTCGGTGGTGGCTTAGGTTTTGAAATGCTCTGCTTAATCTCAGCGCCTGTCTTGGAGATTGCTTTCATAGACTTCAAGTTTTCTTGTAACTCGTTTCCGAATAGTAAATTGTCACGTTTAAGGTTTTTTATATTATCTTTGACATCTTTATTAAGACTTGATAATAAAAAATTTCGTCGAGTCTCAGAAAAATGTAAGTGACATAATAACCTCCCTGCATCACTAAGTGACTATAAAAGTTGATTTTTATGATTGCAATCCTTAGAGCCCTCAGATAACAACAAAGACGTTGACCTAGCTATGCTGGTTATGGCTGTAGCAAGAAGCTTTTGTTTTTCTATTAGAATGTTGTCTCGCTTTAATACATTTTCATTCGAAGCCGCTTTAATTTCCGGATTCAAAATGGGAGCCATAACTAGTTTTAAGTTCTCTGGGACATCATATTTCTGCAAAATTTCTTTTTTGGTTTCTTCTTTGAGGCCATTGACTAAAAGATTGGACCATCTGGTAGCAATCTCTTTTTGGATAGGGGGACTAAATTTTTCTTCTACCTCTGGCTCGTCACCCAAAATGAGTAGAACATCGGGCTCCAAATCAGCTGTAACTTCAGGGGTCGGCGTGGCGTCGTTGGACCCCGATGCTTGAACCACTACAGAGCTAAAAGCAGGCGTCGGCGAGGGCGGTGGCTGCGCTATAGACATGCCTTCGACCGTAGGCTTAGCAGATATAGCGGATGCTGAAGTCGTAGGGACGTCTTCGTCGATTAGATTAAAACTTATGATAGGGGGTTCTGAAATAAAACGATAGAAACAACCTATCTTATTTTTTTTTTTATATTTACCTTTAAATATGTATGTAAAATATTTTAATTTATACAAAATATATAAGTGTAAAGTTTAATTTATTTAATAATCTTGATGCATTTTGATTTGTAGTGAAGACAAACCCTCGAAATTTTTTGAAGAAACATCTAAGTATTATAAACACTCATGACATAGCCTCCCGGACTATGCTCCAGAGTTACTTAATTAGGTATTCATGACACAGCCTCGCGGACTGTGCTCTAGAATAATAGGTATGTACTGCCCATTTATACAACGATCAACCTTACAGGTTGAACTGAGGTATAATTAACGGGAAGGTACTAGCCTTGCAGACTAGACTCTTTGTACAACGTAGCATCGATTACATTTTAACGATGATCGTAGGCGCACAAAAAACAAAAGGCTGTCTCTGCGCCGACGGCGCCGCCCTGGCCGCCCGAAGTAGGTCAAGGTCAAGCGAGATATGTTTTCCGCATACAAAAAACAATAAATGATATTTACCTTCATTTTGCGAATCCTCCTGCAAAGGATCAGGTTCTACCATATCACCTTGGTCACTATCACTGTAATAATAACGATGGGGTTCTAAAGTCATAGAATCACTCGAACTAGACCGGGAACTATGTCGACGATGCCGGGTACGAATCTTAGATCTCTTTTTTTCTAATTTTCGTATTTTCCGGTCAATATACTCTTCATCGCGATGTCTGCGTTTCCCCATAATGTAAAAACACTTATCTTCCCAAAAAAAAACACGACGAAATTCGTATGGAAAGTAAAAGTACGTGCACGATGGCCGCGACACAAAACGTGTATGAAATGGGCGGAGTGTTGCGGGTAGGAGATAGGTTAATTTTTTATCTCTTTCTTTATTTTAATAGGCTCTGAAAAGTGTACGAAGGCAGCACATATTTCGTGCTACTACAAGTGAATTGTGTGTAATCTCGAAGGGCGAATCACAGAAGTTTAATTAGACTTAAGGCGCTTAAATTGCCATAATCTTGTGAAATGGTGATTTTGTAAAGACTAATGCTCAGCTATGGTTAGCCAGATAAACCTAAAAAAAATATGCAAATAAAAAAATATAACAAAAACTTATTACTCTCTACTGTTCCGAAATGGCATTGACGTTCGGGAATTTTTTTACATCAAAATATACACCATTTATTTTACTTCAATCGCTTCAAACCTCATGCAAATCGATCAACGTTTTTCATATTAATGTGTATAAAACAAATATCATTCACCTATTTCGCGTTGTCTCTGAGCGCGCGTTATTATACAGCGGGGGTGCGGGGTACCTCGCGTCATGCTTTGCTTATAAAAACAGAAGAGCATCGGGCACTTAACGCCTTAATATGGAATTTGTATGTCTATATGTTATTGCTCTTAAGTATACAGCTGTTTTCATTGTCTTGAAGACCACACACACGTAAGAGATCTTAAGTACTGAATACTGAAACGAAATTAGAATAAGTCAGTCAGGATTTATTATCCGTTCGAAAACTCTGAGTAATAGTTACAACTATAAAACGATAAACATAATACCTTCGGCTCGAAGTTGGGTAAAAATAGAGCCGAGAGCACTGACTTGTATATGTATAGTCCAATGTAAATTTCAATTAAAGTACATTAACATGAAATTATTATATGCGTAAGTTTCAACAGTTTACCCGATTGTAAAGAACACATAAGAATGAAGGCCTGGGCGCGTTTCGCGCGTCGACCACTACAGAGTACTTTATATTACCCACCTATGTATATAAGGACTGTAGAATAGTACTGGCAGAGCCCCTTTTGCACATCTACAACCTAAGCTTAAAATATGCAGTTTTTCCGGAGGAGTGGAAAACATCTCGGGTAGTACCGGTTCCCAAGGGTGGAAAAGGGCAGAGTGTGGAGGAGTTTCGTCCAGTAGCAGTTTTATCGACGCCAGCGAAAGTTTTTGAATCGGCAATACAAGAAAGCTTGTTTAACCAGATACAAGCTCAATTATCAGATGCACAGCATGGATTTCGCCCTGGGCGTAGCACCACAAGCAACCTGCTCAACTACATGCAGGAACTGGTACCGGTAGTAGACAGCGGAGGACAAATGGACGCAGCTTACTTCGACTATCGAAAAGCATTTGATGTGGTCGATAATGACATATTGCTGGGGAAGCTAGCCGCCGTAGGTTGCACTCCCTATTTGCTTACCTTCTTTGCGGACTATATGAGAGATAGGAAACAGTATGTGGACTATTCTGGACATCGATCTGAACCATATTTTGTCTATTCAGGGGTAAGTCAGGGCAGTAATTTAGGTCCCCTCGAGTTCCTAGTAATGATAAATGACCTAGTTGATGTGGTAGTAGATGCATCATGCTTGTTATTTGCGGATGATCTGAAACTGTACCTCCCAATAAAAGCAGCTGCAGACTGTAAGCGCCTACAGGATGATATTGACAGGGTGGTAGCATGGAGCAATGAAAACAAGCTGGAGTTCAATGTTTCGAAATGTCAGACTATTTCATTTACAAAAGTGCGTAATCCTATCCAGTACAGCTATAAGATCGGTGATACATCATTAGCAAGGGTCTCGGAAGTAAAAGACTTGGGAGTTCGAATGACATCACAGCTAGGTTTCCAAGAGCACATACTTCACATTTGCAAAATAGCGTTTAGAAATTTGGGTTTTATTCTACGCAGGGCGGCTGGTTTTACAGATATGCATGTGATTAAAACACTATATAATGCACTAGTTAGGAGTCATCTCGAATGCAATTCACAGGTTTGGAATCCGCACGAGGTGAAATATAGCCTTGTATTGGAAAAGATACAGAACAAGTTTGTTAGGTATTTATACTGGAGACAATATGGAGTGTATCCTTTGTACCCTCTGATGTATCCCACCTTGTTTGTGTTAGGTATGGTGGGGTATTGTGAGCTACGCGTGAGAAGGGAGCTTAGCATGGTGGCATACATTTTAAAATTAATTCGCGGTGTAGTTCACAACATGGATATGCTTAAATTAGTGCAATTCTGCGTTCCTAATAGATACGTGGAGCGTCGAAGGCAGCCTCGCCTTTTGGAGGTACCTCTCGGACGTACTAACTTGGTGAACAAGTCTCCGCTGGCACGCGCGATACGCACTCTGAATTTGATCGCGGATAGGATAGATATCTTCCAGTGTACTCAGTGTGAATTTACAAAGGTTGCTATTTATGTAATAAGTTATATTGTAAATAATTGATATACCTACATATGTGCTTTTCTATTGCATTGGCTAAAGCTGTAAAAATAGAATAAGTTTGGAAATAAATAAATAAAAAATAAAATAAAATAAATAAAATATTATACGGAAATCGACCACTTACTGTAAATAAGCAAGTCAGTCGCGTTACGCACTATTTCTGAAATTAAAAAAAATCCCATCAAAAACATTTTCATTTAAAGTGTTGCCAAGAGGACACCATATGGCTCGCACTGTCAAAAATGTATTAGATCTCATGTAGAGCCAAGCTTCTAACTCTACCACCCTAACGAGCCCTAACTTAATAAACTCTACACCTTAGTCAAAATGTGGCTTGGCCGTTTCGCTACCGTCACTTGGTGACAAATTTATTTACTGTTTTACATAGTTCTTGTACGTAGTAAACAAAATCGTTTGGCGTTCAATAATTTAATAAAAAACAAGTGTTTCAAGCAACCACTTAATTAATTTATATTGTAAGTCCCGATTCATGTAATAAAGGCATTTTTTACAAATAAAAGAAATCTGGAAAGAAATTGAATGTAACTATTTTTATTTGATAAAAGTTGCCTCTACGACTTAAAGTTACAAAGGCTCTACCACACCCACACGGAATTCAGACGTGGCTTTGCGTAGGCAAAGAAATTTTCATGCATACAATTACCTAAGACGTTCGCTACTTAGCATATATACGAGTAAACCAGGCAAAAACTGAGAATCTTATCGAACAGTAAACATCTTATTTTATCTCACCTTTGAACAGCCTCCACACCCGACACCCTCGCATCAAAGATTGAAGAACCCACCCTGAGGCTGAGATGAAAAATGTAAGGAAGATGTGCTCTGAATCATCATCAAATTGATCAACCCTCATCATATTGGGTTATTGTTGATTCGTCCGTAAAGTTACCATCAATTGCGGCCGGTCGCAAAAAGTCCCTTTGTTCATTTGGGTCTTTATTGAAAATTTACGCATTTGAATTTTGGGTTAAAATTTAATTTGATTTTGAAACCAAAAACATGGTAACTATTGATCTCCAAAAAACGTTGTAAATCACCTTGGCGTATGTTGGATTGTGTTGTGATTTTGTGTTAAATTTCACCCTTGATTCTGACTTGAGCTGAAACTTTACAGTCATATAAGAACCCCATTGAATATCCCAATTATTTGAGTGATCTTGACTTATAAGTTCCTATATAAAAGATTTTTATCTTGTTAATGGGCAATAAACCCCATTGTATACATTTACCACCAGTAAAATGTTGTACATAAAAAATAATTTTTAATTTCAGTATTTCTTGAAAATATTATATTTTCGGATAATTTGAACAACTAATTTATTTTTTAACTATTTTTCAATCATCAAATAAATGTTATCTGACGGATCAGTTGCACTGTAGGCATGACATGACTCTTCAATTTAGTCGCTTACACATG
Source organism: Ephestia elutella (assembly GCA_018467065.1). Classification (NCBI taxonomy): domain Eukaryota; kingdom Metazoa; phylum Arthropoda; class Insecta; order Lepidoptera; family Pyralidae; genus Ephestia; species Ephestia elutella. Next base: position 4,276,775 of record CM031577.1, read on the forward strand.
TATGCAGTGCTATCAACTTATTTTAGTAATTCCATAATTTAACTAATTGATAACATTTATTCAATGATTGAAAAATTTGCCCCAACTGTAAGTAATCTACATTTATTTTAATCAATGTGAAGACATTTTTCACAAGCAACAAACGACGCATCTACACCGTTCATTTTGATCTTGGCGACAGAATTGAACATTTGCATAAAAATGGGCGCCTTTGACCCTTTCGCGCTTGCCTACATTTGTTTTATTTATTTTCCTGTCGTGTCAATTTACCTTTGAATGTTTCAAACATACGCGCCATGCCTTGTTTGAATGGTGAATATTTATACTGCAAAACGGAACGTTGATTCCGACCCGGCTAATCTGAAGTGATGAAAAATGGAACGTTTTTTAGTTTCACGCGCTAGTGTATTTACAAGGCTGCAGATTATGATTTTTTTTGATAAATTTTATTGCATTGAAACATTTAATCGTTTATTTATCTATGGTTTGTGGTAGAGCATTCGTACAATAACTTATGTAAGTCAGAGGCCTCTGTTTAAAATCCTATTGACCCCACACACCTAATAACGTTCTGATTACGTCAATCCTGCGTCGACAGAACGGGCGATGATGGCTGTATCTAATCTTGGGATAAAAAATATACGATATTATATTTTAAGTGTATCGTTGGCATAAATAAATAAATATTTGTGAAATTCAGAATATCTTTTGTCTTTATGGGCTTATACTTCTATTTTGCAGACTGAAAGCAGACAGAGAACATCTAAACCATTTTACGAAGACAACATTACCTAACATTAAACAAAACCTAATTTAAGGAACTCCACCGACAAGAGCCTAGCTCTTAAATTTGATATATATATATATATATATATGTAGGGGTGGGTCTAAATAAAACGTTAAAAATATTTATACTTAACTTTTATTTTAAATTGATAGCGGAGCACAAAGTACATCTCAATCTTTTTTTTAATGGCGTCTGATGTCGATCTCGACAATCTTTGAATGAATGAATGAATGAGAGAATGGATTGAATGCATTGAATGAAAGAACAACAAATAGGTAGGTACTATATCGTTTAGAAATAAGTAATGAGTAAATAGAAAAAAATCCTACATATATATAGGTACGGACAAATCACACAGATTGAGTAAGCCCCAAAGTAAGTTCGGGACTTGTGTTATGGGATACTAACTCAACGATACTATATTTTATGACAAATACATATATAGATAGATAAACATCCAAGACCCAGGCCAATCTGAAAAAAATCATTTTCCATCTTGACCTGACCGGGGATCGAACCCGGGACCTCCGGTGTGGCAGTCTGGCGTGATAACCGTTAGGCCACGGAGGTTGTCAATGATGATGATGAATTTAAGCAAATCACTGCATCAGAAACAGCGAAGATAAGACCAGTCAGTTTGGTGACGTCTTTGTATAAATATTGGTATTGTACCTACAATATTCACATAGGTACCTACCTATTTACATAACAGACGTAAATGATAATGACATTAGTGGCTGGCGCTGTCAAATATAATAGACTTACCACCCAGGGCGTGCGAATTCGATCAGCGTCAATACCAACCTTGACCACTTCCCACGTTTTTGGTCTGTTGCTATGACTAAGTTAATATATCGTAGAGAGTAATGGCTGTAAACTAAGCATATAACCAAAAAGAGACGATGCAAGCGTAATGGAAGATTTTTCGAGACCCAAATAAAAAAAATAGTTCCAGATGACTTCATAGATGGCGCTTAGTAAAAGGCGAGACCATATAAAAAGGAAAAATGCACGGGGTTGGCATTTTTTGAAAAAAAAATTAATGAAAAAATCATCTAAAAAGTATCAATATTGTGATTTGTGCAAGGTAAGGTGCCCAAAAGGCTGGTTGCATGCTTAGCTTCTGGCCAAAGAAGCTTGCTGTCTATTGTAAGACCTCGACATTTTACGACTATAGATGTTGACATTTTCTAACCTTGACATTTTCCGACTTTGACATTTTCAGACTTTGACCTTGATATTTTCCGACTTTGGCCTTTTTTCGACTTTGACATTAAACGATGTATCGGATGACTCGATCAGTCAGTCACTTGAAAAACATTTAACATTTAAAAAGCAGATGAACAATGATGGAAAGTTAAGTTATATTGGAAATTACTTATTCCTCAAAACTCACTCTAAATATAGATTTCTACCGAAATACCACGGAATACGGTCCAATAAATTTGATTAATTCAGTGAAATGATGTTATGATCGAAATATTTGTGGTTTACACTGAAAATTAATTTTATTTTCTGAATTCAATGATATATTATAATACAGATATGTTACGTTCATAGTAATTTGCGTTTTAGGTCTGTTCCGAGCAATCCAAAACTACACACATCGACAAGTTTTACTGATAAGTAAGACAAAAGATATAAAAGAGCATGCGAATGAAAGAGATAGCAATAGTTTTCAATGATTCCTCGTCAAATGTTTCTTATGCATAGAGTAACATTTTTTGTTGTAGAGAGGACACTTATTTGAAAAGAAAGTACATGGGTAAGAAATAAAACATCTTATAAAAGTAAATCATATATATTGAAATATTTAACAATTCAGTGTCGGAAAAAACTCGGAAACCTAATTACAAAGAAAAACAATAGTAATCCTCAATTATCAGTATAATGTATTATAATAGTAGAAAATCGAATTCAGTGAAACTATTTTAATGTTTATTAAATTAGTCCATTACACACATTAGATAGCTATTATAATAACGAACAATAATAAAAAACAACTGAACATTAATTTTAGGCATTGAAGTCACCATCAGTATTCGATTCTGCACTAACTAATCTATGTCCGCAGCGCACGCATCCTTGTCGCTCTCACGTCAAAACTAGAATCTCTCTTTCTTTGTCTGAACATGGCGTCAGTGAGTGAAAAATAATTGAAATATACTAAACAATCAAACTATTTTTGTATACTCACATGTGATAAGAGATCCCTTGTACTTTGTTAACTTTAGAATCATAATTGGTACACTTTCGAAACACACACGATGGCATTTTTATTATATCTTGGTAAGGACACAGGAACTTACGACGCGGTACGCTCGACGAGGCGCTTGGCGCAGACTGATTACAAGATGTTCCAATTGGGTCGTATTCGAGTCTTCACAGCGCGCGCGCCTATAACATATCTGCCTCTTTTATATAGTATATCATTGTCTGAATTGGAATAAAGATTTATTTTGCGTAAGCACTCAAAAATAGTTAACGAATTTCATAGCTTCATTATTATATTGAGCAGATTTAAAGGTCAAGCGACCCGTAAACGCTGGTGTCATAGATTATAAACCTCCTGATAGCCTCGGACTATGTTTAGTTATTATAAAACAGGTACATATCTATTTTACAACGACTTTCCTTTTTTTTGCGCTGAATCTACATACTTTGAGCATCGTAAGGATTGAAGGCGTGAAAATGTAATAGTGCGTAGTCATACTTAATTATATAACACACGTTTCTTTTAATGGCCATGGATCCAACTTGGTAAGATTCCATGCCATACATAGCAAGGACTCAGCACTGATACATACATTTATGTCTAATGTGACCATTTCTTTTTGTATCATACCGGGACATTCAAGGAATTTTGTAAACGACCTAGTTTCTCAATCATTTACGATTATCCTAATCGTAACTAATAATATAAATGCGAAAGCAAGTTCGTTTGTTTCTTTGTTACCTCTTCACGCTTATCTACTAGACGACCTCTGTGGCCTAACGGTTATCACGCCAGACTGCCACACCGGAGGTCCCGGGTTCGATCCCCGGTCAGGTCAAGATGGAAAATGATCTTTTTCAAATTGGCCTGGGTCTTGGATGTTTATCTATATATGTATTTGTCATAAAATATAGTATCGTTGAGTTAGTATCCCATAACACAAGTCTCGAACTTACTTTGGGGCTAACTCAATCTGTGTGATTTGTCCGTATATATTTATTTATTTATTTATCTACTGAATCAATGTTCCTGCAATTTTGCATATAGTTCGAAGCACTACGAAAGACATAACGTACCTTTCATCCCGGAAAAAAGCACTGTTCCCGTGGGAAATTAACGCGAAGCCGCGGGCCAAAGATAGTTTGCTTTATTTAGCAATAAACATAAATTAAATATAAATTTTTGGTTTCATTGAAAAACATATAATCAAGAGCTGGACATTTTTGCCTTAGCTCGGAATAGCAGGACAGACGTAATCCTATCCAAAGCGGAATTTATGGTACATTCATACATATAATCACGCCTTTATCCCTTACGGGGTAGACAGAGCCAAGAGTTGTGAAACTCGAAGGCCACGCTTAGCTGAATAGTAGGGTTTCTGATGGTATGGAGATTCAGGTATAGTGACAGGTTGCTAGCCCATCGCCTACGCGTGGAGGAATCCCCAGTTTAAACCCCTTTCCCTCGATTAACTTTTACAATCTGCGCGGGAAGAGAAGCAGCTGGCACATTCTATGTTTTTTTTTTAGTCTATTCATTTTGGATTATTTCGCGGCAAAAATATTTATCATGATGTATTGTATCTGTGTTATGCCTATGTATGAGTATATTAAAAAACACTACCAAAACAAATTAGTATCGTCATCACTATCTTCTACAGTTTTGTTGAAGCAACCAAGGCCCCCTGACAATGTATACACATGGTGGAGCAACTCAATTCAGCTTTGACACATCCACATATGTTTTCACACGCTTTTTCGTAGTAACATGATACAATTTGCAGTTTCGACTGTGGAGCTGGTGATTCTGTGGTATATAAGTGTAATAAAAAGTTATTTTTCTTTCTCCAGTCTAAGTTTTCTGAGTATTATTTAAATTGTGACTTTTCGTTGGTTATAAATTTTCAATCATCTTTGACGTACCATTAGCATTGTCACTACGACCCGTATCAAAATAAATGTAAGAACTTATTTGTGGGTAATTTATTGACAAATAATGTACCCTTTGATAATTTTGTCCTAACTTGTATAGTTTTCCTAAGAATTCAGAAAATTTATAAAACGGGACACGTTACAATGGGGAAGGGGGACGCCGAAGGCGAGGGGGCGGGGGGTAGTGTTTTTTAATGTACTCATACATAGGCATAACACAGATACAATAAAGCATGATAAATAATTTTGCCAAATTTTCTATACATTGAAATCTAGAATGAATACCTATACTAAAGGGTCCGCCATCTAAGGTTTTTTTTTTCAACTAGTGCTTATTTCGTGAATGGCAACACTTAGCTCATGTCTGATTTGACAGATAATTAGTTTTATCCTTCCCCTGAACGAATATGGTTGTGTATACGCTTGAACAACGCTGGGAAATATTGCGACATTACTTTGGAAATCATGGTAATGTTGCAGAATGTGTGCGAAAATTGCGTACGGATTTTGGAAGAAAAGAAGCACCGTCAGCTCCGTATGTTCGTTACCTTGTAAAAAAAGGTGAAAAACCTGGAATCCTCATCGATAAACCAACGCGTGAAAAGCCAAAAACAGTGCGTACACCCGAGAATATTGCTGCTGTGGCCGAAAGTGTGCGTGAAACGCCATCAACATCAGTTCACCGTCGTTCTCAACAATTGGACATTTCGCAGACATCATTAAGACGAATTTTGCGTAAAGACCTTGGTATGACGCCGTACAAAGTCCAATTGGTTCAGGAGTTGAAGCCAACTGACCATCCAATGCGTTTTCGCTTCGCTAAGTGGGCCTGCGATCGACCTGCAGAAGATGCGGATTTTGCCAAAAAAATCATCTTTTCAGATGAAGCTCATTTCGATCTTGGCGGGTATGTAAACAAGCAGAATTGTCACATTTGGGGCACAGAAAACCCGCACGCATTTATTGAAAAGCCGGTGCACCCAAAACGAGTCACTGTTTGGTGCGGATTTTGGTCCAGAGGCATAATTGGGCCATTTTTCTTCGAAAATTGGACCGATCGTGTAGGCTACTGCATGGCCAGCCGAGGCAGCCATTTGAATGAAATTATTTTCCATCATTAACCGGAAAGTTTGTACTTTTAAATAAAAAAAGAAATTTGAAAAAATATTCAGTAGTTTTTTTTTTTTATAGCATTTAAAAAAAAAAGTTATTTGGCGGACCCTTTACTTCGCTCCCAGACCAGCATGGAATTTATGGTCACCCTTCATATACATACCCACATTATATAGATGTAATACCGTCACAGGGACAATACACGTTCATACAATGGTCGGGACAATCAATTGGAATTAATCAAAATTTACATAATTATAGTAAATATTCATGAGATAACTAATGAAAATCATACCAAGGACGGCAGCCAATTCATTGTTACAAATTGGTTTGAGTTTTATCGCGTGCTATTGAGTTATGGCCACTTTTAATGAATTCAACTAATCATCACACTACAGCATTTGATTTTAATTATATTATACGACTAGTATGTGGTCGCGAATTTCGTCCGCGCGTGATTTACTGATTAGATGATCCTGGTTAGATCTTCAAAATACAACGGTGAAAACCGCATCACATTTCGTCCAGTAGTTTTAATAGTTGCTCATGTTCATGAGCAAGGGCTCATAAATATGAGCAACATAATAGTGGGCTCTCTTCATCAGAGAGCTCACTACTCAGCTAAGCGTGGCCTTCGAGTCTCACGACTCTTGGTTCTGTCTGATTCTGTCTACCTCGTAAGGGATAAAGACGTGATTCTATGTATGTATGTATGTATGTATGGTAATTCTATGTATGGTGTATGTATGAAGCGGTGGTGGCCGAGTGGTAGGGCGCCCGCCTGTGGATACAAAATCCCAGGTTCGAATCCTGCCCGGGCTACATGAGTTTGTATATCAATCTGACTCATGTTAGTTTTCTTCGACCACCACTTGCTTCCGGTGAAGGAAAACATCGTTAGGAAACCTGCACTCTCGTTGATGATTATCAGCTAGTGTGTGAAATGTAGAAGGCAATGGCAAACCATTCCATTAAAATTGCCATGAGAGTCGTTGTGTGTGTTTCATTTCATATAATGACCACGACCCTCAGTCATGAGGAAATACGACTAAAGAGATGTATGTATGAGCAAGACAGCAAAGTTAAAATGGGACTGGGCACGTCATCAGAATGTCTCCAGACCAATGGGCCCAACGAGTAACATACTAGATTCCTCCTAATGGCAGAAGGCGGCCGGGTCGACTACGGATGCGCTGGTGCGACGAATTGAACAAATTTGAGAAAGGATAGCGCGATATAGGCTTGGAGAGTCTTGGAGGAAAGGGAGAGAGACCTTTGCCCAGTACTAAGACATTGATGGCTATTAAATAAATCCTAACATTATAAATGCGAAAGTGAGTTTGTTTGTTTGTTACCTCTTCAAGCTTCTACTGAACCAGTCTTCCTGAAATTTCGCATACACATAGCTTTTTTTTTTTTTTTTTATTAAAAATCTGAGTGCGTTTGACCTCTATCTTGCCTGATGGGAAGCAAAGATGAGGTCTAGGGTGGTACACGCAAACTCAAAATATGCCTATTCACTCTTGCCTTGAAAACCCCTAAATTATAAGTGACAGGAAACAGCGACGCGGGGAGAGAATTCCATATCTTGGCGGTTCGCACGATAAAGCAGGAGGCGAACCGAGAGGTGCGATGAGCTGGAACATCAACCACATAAGGATGGAATCCCTGTCCGCGCCGTGTCGTCCGATGGTGGAATGGTGCACAAGGAATTAAGTCGTGCAATTCCTGAGCGCACTCACCGAAGTGTAGCCTGTAAAATACACACAGACTTGCAACTAGTCGGCGGTGATCGAGACTCTGAAGTCGTCTTGCCGTAAGCGACTCATCATCCACGAGTCTTCTGGCACGTCTGTCGATAGCCTCCAGAGCTTCGAGCTGATACCGGGCGGCTCCATCCCACAGATGGGAACAATACTCCATACAGGACCGGACTTGAGCTGTGTAAAGACTCAACTAGCTGGAAGTACGGAGAAGGACATAGGGTACCTTTCATCCCGGGAAAAAGCACTGTTCCCGTGGGAAATTCACGCGGGTGAAGCCGCGGGCGAAAGCTAGTAGTAAATAAATATTCATGAGTATGACACCAAGGCGAAGTTCACGAACCGAGATGTTTCCAGGAGAAATTATAACCACATTCACATCTTTACTGTCCTTTATTGCTTCAACACTTCGGCTCATAAATCAGCACATATATTTTAAACTAAACTAGATGGATGCTTCATCATACCTTGACCCTTCGAGCAACAACGACTTCCACGCGCGGAACAGTCCATGTTGGTCTATATATAAAATAACTAGCCGCGCCCCGGGGCTTCGCTCCCGTGGGAATTTCGGGATAAAAAGTACTCTATGTGCTATATCCGGTATTTTTCTACCCGTATATCAAATTTTATCGAAATCCGTCCAGTAGATTTTGCGTGATTGAGTAACAAACATCGTCACGAACTCAGACTCACAAACTCACATCCAAACTTTCGCATTTATAATATTGGTAGGATTTATTGAAATATTTTCTTTCCTGGCAACAAGGCCCATTTTGTTAGTAACATTACTTAGTTAACTATGTTAACTAGACATTTACGTGAATCTCTATGTGAATACCCGATTTTTATTGAATTCGCTACAAATTCTATCATTTCTTAACAATCTTTTCTTTAACATTTCAATTGAACATCCAATCCAAAGAGATCGGATTCCCCATGCTATACAGTACTTCTTCTTCTTATCAGCATGTTATTACTAACACTGGTGTCAGATTTTATTCAAGTCGCCTAAAGGCATCTGACAAGACTTTTACGGCTACCGCCTTCTAGTGATAGTCTATGAGAAAACTACCATACAGAAATCAGATTGGTCTACAAACTCATGTGACACAGGTAGGATTTGAATCCGGGTCCTATCCGACCTCAGGCGTGTCATTACCGCTCTCATGTGACAGGTAGGATTTGACTCCGGGTCCTATCCGACCTCAGGCGTGTCATTATCGCTCTCATGTGACACAGGTAGGATTTGAACCCGGGTCCTATCCAACCTCAGGCGTGTCTTTACCGCTCTCATGTGACACAGGTAGGATTTGAACCCGGGTCCTATCCGACCTCAGGCGTGTCATTACCGCTCTCATGTGACACAGGTAGGATTTGACTCCGGGTCCTATCCGACCTCAGGCGTGTCATTATCGCTCTCATGTGACACAGGTAGGATTTGAACCCGGGTCCTATCCGACCTCAGGCGTGTCTTTACCGCTCTCATGTGACACAGGTAGGATTTGAACCCGGGTCCTATCCGACATCAGGCGTGTCATTACCGCTCTCATGTGACACAGGTAGGATTTGAACCCGGGTCTTATCCGACTTCAGGCGTGTCATTACCACTCTCATGTGACACAGGTAGGATTTGAACCCGGGTCCTATCCGACCTCAGGCGGGTGTCATTACCACTCTCATGTGACACAGGTAGGATTTGAACCCGGGTCCTATCCGACCTCAGGCGGGTGTCATTACCACTTGGCCACCACCGCTTCTGCAGTCTTTCACCAGTATAATGGATCCCAAATGTTTGTTTGTTTGTAATAACTTTATTGCACAATAACATAAATAAATCACTAATTACATAAATCCAGAAAATGGCAACAGCGGACTTATCCCATAAAGGGATCTCTTCCAGTCAACCGGTACGAAAAATATATATTACTAGCTTTCGCCCGCGGCTTCGCCCGCGTGAATTTCCCACGGGAACATTGCTTTTTCCCGGGATGAAAGGTACCCTATGTCCTTCTACGTACTTCTAACTATGTGTATGCAAAATTTCAGGAAGATTGGTTCAGTACATGAAGCGTGAAGAGGTAACAAACAAACAAACAAACAAACAAACCAACAAACAAACAAACAAACAAACTCACTTTCGCTTTTATAATATTAGTTAGGACTAGCTTTCGCCCGCGTGAATTTCCCACGAGAACAGTGCTTTTTCCCGGGATTAAAGGTACCCTATGTCCTTCTCCGTACTTCCAGCTATGTGTATGCAAAATTTCAGGAAGATTGGTTCAGTACATAAAGCGTGAAGAGGTAACAAACAAACAAATAAACAAACAAACCAACAAACAAACTCACTTTCGCATTTATAATATTAGTTAGGATTAGGATAAAACAAAGGACAGAGGCTGTGCAAATAATCTGACAATAAATTTTGTAGAAATTAATATATATATTAGTACTACTAAGATAGAAAAAGTAATGAAAGTAAAGCTCAACAATACACAAATAGAAAAGAGGTAAAGGGGAAAACAAAACAGAAACAAATAGAAAGTCAGGATAAGGAAAAGGATTTTAGAACACGATTTTTAAAGGAGTCAAGGCAATGTTTTTGAATTCAGCCTGTAAAACCATCACAAAACAAAGAAGTCTACATATTTGTTTACTATCAAAACACTCGATTGAGGAGTCGACTCAATTACAGCAGCTGAATGGGAGCGGGTTTGATTCCGTGCCAAGAACGTCTTTACTACGAAATGCCAATGTACTGTGTAAGTTGTTCAGGTTCACATACCGACTGCACTCGATGACAAGAGAGTAAAGTTCGCCCATTCCTCTCTAACAATAGGTACTTACATGTACAAACGGACACATGAACCTATCATATCGTTGCAAAATCTCTCTAATTACCACCGCATAGACTACCATCCAGAATAACTTGTGATATAGTTTAGTTTAGTTTGTGTTTTAGTTTACTTTATCGCACCACCTTACTACTCTCTGTTTGGTCTAATGGTTGACTGGTAGAGAATGCCTTATGGCGTTAAGTCCACCATTTGTACATAATTTTTTTTTTAAATTTTGTGCAATAAAGTTTTAAATAAATAAATAAATAGTTGACTGTAGTTAGTTATGAATTTAAAAACATTAGCATCCTTTCTATTTGTGAAAAATGTGACTTATATTGGACCCTGTCGTCGGTAGGACCCACAGAAATAGTTTTTTTTCATCAGATAGATAGGCATACATATATATGCATGCAGTCTTATAGCTAGAGTTTATATAGAATACTAGCTGTCGCCCGCGGCTTCGCCCGCGTGAGTTTCGCTTAGATGAAAAATTTCTCTTGGAGCTTTTCATCAGATGTTCCAGATCTTCAATTTTTATACGTCAGCAGAAAATGCTCATCAGGTTGAACCACAGAACATATAAAAGAGGTTAGAATGGCTATAATGCGCCGTTTCTATGAGAACCAGTGTCGCCTAATCCGCCCCACCTTTCACCGTTACCACACATTTGCAATTTCCAATCTAGCCAATCATAGCGCCACGTCATCACGAAATTTCAAACTGAACCAATCATACGCAAGCACGCAATCGGTGTACAATTAGTGTGATTGTGTTTGTAAACTACGCTAGTGCTTGACTAAACTTTAAATGACTTAATTATCGATATTGAATTTTGTTATTAAACAATAACATAATTCAAACAACAATACTGTTACATACAAAAGTGATATAGTAAAATCGAAAATAAAACAAAGTACATTTCTTACAATCTTATATTTATTGACCTTGGAACAAGATATATTTATTAAGAAGTTGTCGCTTGGTTTGTTTTTTGCACGTTTACCAAACAGCTCAATCGGTTAAAATAACTGGTTTTTATAATTCAGTTGCAAGATTCCACCCGGACAAACATACATACATACATATATTGCAAGTTAAATAAAAGCTTGTTATAATAATAATTATTCGCATTACTTAATTTAGTCTTTCCACATTAACATTAATTTATAACATTTATAAATATATGACTTTGAAAGACGATATCGATAAATATCGTCTCTCACTACGCCCAGCACTAGAGCTAATGCCACGTTGTTGCCGCGCACTCCACTACGCGGTACGTTTGACGTTGCAAAAATAACGAACGCATGCAGACAGCAGTGTATATTTTTTGGAGAAAAAAATATATTTTAATGACCTTTGAAAGATTTTGACTAAAATATCGTATTTACTAGAGGTTTTTTTACTTACCGATGATAAGAAACGCATCCTTTGTTTATATTAAGCTCTTGGCTTCTCGCTCGACAAGTAATTACCGCACATGAAGGCATTTTCGTACAATTTTGTAGCAGCGCTTCGCAATACTTACTCCGCTAGAGTTCGCGAGCGACTAAACGGCGCGGTCACGTGTTTTTGTAAAGATACGAGCGGTCGCTCGCATGCTTGGCGCGCCGGCCCCGCCCACAACTCCTTTCTAACCTCTTTTATATGTTCTGTGGGTTGAACGATTTTTGCTAAGGCGCCATTTCCATATATGTTATAGTGTAGCTGGTCTCTTGGAGCTTTTCATCAGATGTTCCAGATCTTCAATTTTCATACCTCGGCAGAAAATGCTCATTAGGTAGAACGATTTTTGTTAAGGCACCATTTCCATATTACTTATAGTTTAGCTGTTCCGTTATGGTTCTTCATCAGGTGTTCCAGTTTTCAAAATGAGTTATAGCCTATATGTTGCCCAGGCTTAATAGCTATACAACAAAAAAAGTTTCAAATCGGTTCAGTACTTTCGGAGATTAGCGTGATCATACATACAGACAGACAGACAAGAAATTCCAAAAATTTTTTTTTGCTTTCTATTATTCATTTTAAGTGTCCCTCTATCCATTTCAGTCAAAAATACTAAATGTACAGACAAAATATTTTTACTGTTTTATTATATGTATAGATGTCATATGCGTATACCCGTAAGGGACAGACTCATTGTATACTTCCCATCACGTGAAAAGGCCACTGGGAGGGTGAGGAGGGGGTGAAACTTGCGCATGGGTATAACTGACGAACCAATCGCGCGCGCCGGACGAGACCCGCCCGACCCGGCCCCGCACACCGCATAGACCGATATATCGCCGACTGCGCAGCTTAACCGCCAGCGGTCTTTTTACGTGACGGCAACTATAACACTACTAAATTGAAAACACATAATAACAATGGCTACCCTCTCACTATTAACAACCTACATAATTTGGGTTACTGATAGAGATGGGCATTTACCCGATAAATTTCCGAGACTCGGAAATTTATCCATTTATACCCATTTTTTCCCAGGAATTTTTAATTTATACCGGGTAAAAATTAAAATCAATGAAAATGTTTGTAATTACGATATTTTATAATATATCGTTAAGATTTATTATAAAATAGTGTTAGCACATATTCAGTTATTAAATTAAGTACTGTGTAAAAAAAATTAAGTACTGTGTAAAGTTTCACGCAAAAACTACTGGACGGATTTGAATGAAACTTTTTTTGTTGTATAGTTATTAAGCCTGGGCAACATATAGGCTATAATTGATTTTGAAAACAGGAACACCTGATGAAGAACCTTAACAGAACAGCAAAAGTTTATCAATCTGACGAGCATTTTCTGTTGACGTATAGAAATCGAAGATCAGGATCATCTGGTGAAGAATTCCAAGAGACCAGCTACACTATTACATATATTGAAATGGCGCCTTAGCAAAAGTCGTTCAACCTGATGAGCATTTTCCGCTGACGTATAAATAGACAGGAAACAGGATAGGACAAAGAGGGACTCGGGGTGGGAGTTGTGGTACACGGAAAATTGTAGATAACGAGCAGATGAAGATCGTTTATTGAATGAAGTATTACTTTTGATTAATTTTAACACCGCGACTGTAATACGAGTACCTAATATATTCCCGCGGTACACGGGATAACCAATTGGCTGAAATTTTGAATACTGGAGTTTAGGTTACTACAGTTTGGAACACATAAAGATTTTTCATCTAAGCGAAACTCACGCGGGCGAAGCCGTGGGCAACAGCTAGAATCAGTAATAATGAAAAACTTAATTTGAAATTAAAATGCAGCAAACTTAGTTACTAACTCTCTCAAAAACACGCGTGCATAAAATTTTCTCGATAGAAAAATATTGCGAAGTTACCTCCAAATCCTAATCTATACATATAATAAAACAGTAAAAATATTTTGTCTGTACATTTAATATTTTTGACTGAAATGGATAGAGGGAGACCTAAAAAGAACAATAGAAAGCAAAAAAAATTTTTTGGAATTTCTTGTCTGTCTGTCTGTCTGTCTGTCTGTCTGTCTGTCTGTCTGTCTGTCTGTCTGTCTGTCTGTATGTATGTACGCGTTTCATGCAAAAACTACTGGACGGATTTGAATGAAACTTTTTTTGTTGTATAGCTTTTAAGCCTGGGCAACATATAGGCTATAATTCATTTTGAAAATTGGAACACCTGATGAAGAACCATAACGGAACAGCTAAACTATAAGTAATATGGAAATGGTGCCTTAACAAAAATCGTTCAACCTGATGAGCATTTTCTGCCGACGTATAAAAATTGAAGATCTGGAACATCTGATGAAAAGCTCCAAGAGACCAGCTACACTATAACATATATGGAAATGTCGCCATAGCAAAAATCGTTTAACCTGATGAGCATTTTCTGCTGACGTATAATATTTGAAGATCTGGAACATCTGATGAAAAGCTCCAAGAGAGATTTTTCATCTAAGCGAAACTCACGCGGGCGAAGCCGCGGGCGACAGCTAGTTAATATTATAAATGCGAAAGTGAGTTTGTTTGTTACCTCTTCTCGCTTTACCACTCAACCAATCTTCCTGTTTCACATACACATAGAAGTACTGAGAAGGACATAGGATACTTTTCATCCCAGGAAAAAGCACTGTACCCATGGGAAATTCACGCGGGCGAAGCCGCGGGCAAAAGTTATTCTATAATACAATTGAAGATGTTTTGATTTTCTTGTTAATTCTACTTGAAACAGCCATATACTAAATATGCATCATTATTTTCAAAATATTATTTGAATACGATTTTAAATCTGTTGTTTTTGTTTTTTTAATATTTTAACCAATAATAACTAGTTATTTGTCTTCCTTTTAATCAAAACATACTTAATATTTATACTTTATTTATTATTCTAACAGTATTAAAGTAAATAAGGATATTTTCCTTTCATTTTAATTTCTACCCGGCATAAATTAAAAATATCGGGTATAAATGGGTATAAATTAATTTTTACCCATTCTACCTATTCTTTCCCATTTTTACCTTCCCGAAATTTATCCAAGCGCCCATCTCTAGTTACTGATATCTCATACCGGGCAAACATAAAAAATTGCTTAGTTATCAAACCGCGAAAAAAAGTGAAACTATGACAAAGACAAAAAATATTAAGTATCTCTTTATTTTTCTTACTGAGATTCGTATAAAGCTGTCTCATTCTGTCATGGTAATAATACCATGACAGAACGAGACTATTTAGAGGGTATTTGTATACGTCCAGTCAAGAGATTCTTGGTCTGAGATATAGTATGTATTTGCTTTAGTATCGCAACGCATGTCGCTGACATTGATTGAATGGAACCTGAAGTATTCGCCGAACGGCACCTATCAATATTTTTCGCAGGTGCTATTAGTGAAATAATTTATTTTTAAAAATTTTATTCATACTTCAATTCAATTTTACTCATAAATCATTTATTACCAAGAAAAGTTGCAAAGTCCTCTCTCATTTTTATCTGACATTGAAACGATATAAAACATTTTAAATATAAATACGTTAAGCAATTTTTCTATAACTTTCAGACTATGAATAAGATCATATTTTTCTTAGAATCGATGAAGCTTGAAGTACTTTTCCAGTCATTGGGTACAATTCTAACATGGCAGTTGACGAATCTATCGGTTTTTTATAATCGATAAATCACTGCGAAGACATCAGAATTATATTGTGAAGATTTATTATATTGGTTTATGTCACAAGTGACGAAAGTTAAAATAAAATTTTACTTTGTCTTTTAGATTTTTATGTATTTTTTGGACTTTAATCAGTTGGATTAAAGTTTAAAATATTAATAAGGAGCTTTGGGATTAATCATGGGTTAATCTTATTGACTTTTAATAAATAATGATTAAGGCCCTTAAGCACACCTATTTTTTTTTAATTTTATTCGTCAATTTACTAACAATATTTCATAAAGCTGGGCGGTTCAAATCAACGCGTTTGTAGCTTGAACCATACGCAAAGGTTTTGCGGCGTAAATTATTTCTTTATGCGGCTCAGTAGATGTATCTTTTGTAATTTGGAGATGCGGCGCGTGCGGTGCGAGATATCGTTTATTAGGACTCTTTGACGGATGATGAGGAAGCTTATTACGTGTTGTGTGATACGACCCTTACGTTACTTCGAACAATGTTAATTTTTACACAAATTCAAAAGGAGCGATACGTTTTCAGACTTCTGTGCGTGTATTTATTTACTAGTCTGAATGCTAATAAGTTTTTATGCAGTTTTTACAAATTATGATTAATACGTATAATGTTTGCAAGCAAATCGATAATCGGTTGAAGCCAGTTTCAATTAAAATATTTTGTAATTTAGATTATGGACTTCAAATGTGACGTATGAGACTTTATTAATCTTTCCTTCATAAAGGTCTGAAAGAAGGTTTACCACTCTACTGAAAGAAAAATCCTTAATCTACCTTTATTTATATAGTCGCTGAGCCCAAAGACGATTCAAATCTTTGGCTCAGTCAATAAGAGTCTACTTGAGAGGATTTATTTTAAGTTGATTAGGCTAGATCTAATCTTTATTAGGTTTTAGAATAGACCATTATACGTTGTATTTTTAATCTTTAAATGAACTATCGTAGCATCCATTCAATTGAATTCAATGATGATTTTAAAATTTATTAATAAGTAGCTAATTATATGACTTACCAAAAGCTACTCCTAAAGCTTCAATTTTATATTAACTTCCTTACCTGAAATGTAAAAAATATTTTTAAATATCTTAAATACACATACATACATATAGTTACAGAAATATTATCTACTAGCTTTTGCCTTCCGCTTCGCCCGTGTGTATTTAGTTTTTCAACTATTCCCCTATATGCCAGAAGTGGCATTTGGCTTATATTGTTTCAAGTTATGTACTTAAAAGCCTTGCTCTAAATAAATAGCATGTTGTGGTGCGATGCGGTGGTCGTCGGGTAATTAGTAACGTAACTCTATGACGTCATGTGTCACCTTGGACAGAATAGAAAATGTTACCGGGGAGAACTTCATACGATGTAAAAAGAGCCTGTTACATAGGTATTTATAGATTTTATCCCTCGCAGTTAATAATTAGAGAACATAGTGATTTTTTTATATAGTTTTTGTTAGATGCTTCTTGTGGCTGAGATGATGTATACATTAGATAAACTAGCCTATGCCGTCGGCTACGCCCGTGTGTTTTTAACCCTGCAAAATTTCAAGTTTCGGATCCGTACCCATTGGTCTCCTGAAATTCGCACCCTGTGCCCATTCGTCCCCTTAATTTTTTTCTACAATCAGCGGTTGGCAATAATGGAGTGGTTTTGCCATTTGTCTTCTCCATTTCACACACTAGCTTCCTGACGATGTTTTTACTTAACCACTGAACCGCTACCGATATACCTGCTGATTTAGATAGTATGGTTTTATATATAGTTAACCCTGGCCTTGTTCATTGGATTACCATATGCGGGTGCCTTCTGACATTGGCTCGTCTTTGCCGAGGAAGTCACCGCGACTCATTTTTCAAAGAATTATCCTTTTGAAGAGAGATTTTTTTTCAAACACATAGAATAAGTTATAATAAACAGATCACTTACGGGTCGGGGTTTGCTGACTATAGTTTCGGACTCTTTAGAAGTTTTCAAGGCGAGTGCCGTTTATTTTAACTAGAATGTCGTCATCTCACGTTAGTTTTAATGATACAAAGAAAAAAACGTTCGTTAGACTAAAATTGATTTATTTAGGTATCATCTCTGGTAAAATGCGAACGCCTTTGAAAGGAGGAGCGATCACGACCGACAGACACGGACAAATTAATATACATATAAATCTATTTATACATAAGGAACGCACGTGTCATTATGAATTTGATTACTGATGAAATTGTCATTTTCCTACTTTGACATTCTCCGACTTCAACATTTTACGACTTTCGATATTTTATTTAATACCCATCTATGTCCCAGTACTGAGCAAAGGCTTCTCTCTCCCTCTTTCAAGACTCTCAAGCTAAGGCTATATATCGCGCCACCCTTTGTCAAATTTGAATTTACCTACCTTTTGATGAAAATATTTAGGTTTCTTAAAAGCAAAAAATATGTTTCCAACGTTTAAAAATAATAGCTTAAATTGCGCAAAATAAATGTACAACGTGTAAATAAATTAACTCCTATCTGTTTTAAAACCCAAATACATGGCGCAATTAGCGATAATACCCCAAATACCTTATCACTTTACAAATTGCCAATTTACCTAATAAGACCCATTATTCAACCGAATCAAATAAAAATAAAGTGAAGTCATGACCACAGGGCGGGCGCTTCATAGAAACGGGGCGTCAAATATACCTACTACTACTATAAATGAAACTGCGTATACGTGAACACGTAGTAACACGTCAATGTGTGCGTTTTCATAGTCATAACGTCCCAATACACACAAGAACGGGGGAGAAGTGCTGCCATAGTGCGGGAGGGGCAGGGAGTTTCCTTTCTGTATGTAGTATTTATATTAATTCTGTGTCATGACCCTACCACAATAAAAACTACATGAAGCTATCCGGCTAAAATTGTAATGTCGACGCACTCTGCCAAGGCGTGACCTTAAAAAACCACAGGCGAAAATAAACTCTACCGACCACATATAAAATTCACTTTGAAATAATTGCTACAAATCAGCGATCCTTTCAGACTGCTCTGTGCCATGTTTGTCTCCATGTTTTGCCCCACGTTCCAAAAAAAAAACAGTTTTCGGTAATTGATAGAATATTTTCTATTTCTTTTTATAGAATAGTGGACAAATGAGAATGCGGGTTGCCTGATGGTAAGCAATCACCGCAGTCCATGGACACCAGCACCCCAAAAAAGGTCACTGATGCGTTATCGACTTTTTGAAAGTCTTAATTTTCAAAATGTCTATAAGTACATTGTACCAAAATATTGTTATAAGGAGGACAACCTTCAAAAAATATCAGGTAGCTACATTTTGTCTATATTAAATTACTCTTAAATCACATGATATTAAATAAGTTCGCTACAATTTTTTGAAATAAATTCTCTCTGAAACTGTACCAATTTGGTAATAACTAATGGTAAGTTGGAAATGTAAATGAAATGGGAGTAAAACGAGGTAGTCCACTTAGAGCACTAATCCGAACAGCACAAACGCGAACAGCACAAAGCCTTGTCCACGAACAGCACAATTTAATATTTTGGCATGTGCTGTTCGAATTCTCCTCAAAAGAGAAATACAAATATGATTGGGCAAAATAGGACTAAAACGTGTAGTACGAATGGATTTATTTATGCGGGGTCAAACCTCGAGGGAGAAGTGCGGCATACATCTTCAGAAATAAACGACTATTGCCATTCAAGACCACCCAGCTCAAATTAAGGCGCAACTCCTCTATTTACACGTTGTAACATATACCTTAAATCCGAGCAATAAAATATAATTCAGAATACCTCATTTGGAATGCAAGCACAGGAGTCACTGGAGCCTGGATAATGCCCTGTGCGAGTCGTTCTATTTTTGCGAATTTGAACTTAATCGTGCCTGACATACAACAGCTATTCACTTGTAGTTTGAAATTTTCTTTGTGTAGAAAGGACGCAAGTTGTTTTCTAGGGGTTGATTGAATTTGCGACTTATTGATGTTGTTTTATGTCTGTTTATCGTTTGTAAGGGTTGTTGGTAGTGTCATGACATTGCATTCCAGGCGATGCGAATGACTCCGCGATGACAACGTCCAGACAAGGGCACCACTGGATCGCTGAGGGCATCGTCGCCTACACATATTGATTCTGGCATGTATATGTATGAATTGATACCGAACTTATTCGGAAGTCGTGGTAAACATGTTTTGTTTTTGATATGTGGTTTTTTTTCATTACAGGAATAAAAATGGATAGCACTCAACGGTGCCCACATCGATCAAAAGCGCAGCATATCAGTACAAATATTTGCTGGAAATCGATAATTTCTGGGTTTGAAAGAAATTTTCCTTTCAGAATTCATTCCGTAAGTATGTCAAATTATGTAACTATATCATAGAACTTTTTTTCTTTGCTCGTCTAGCCTTATCCCATTTCATTTAGGGTCATCTCTTCTCGGCCCTTGTTGATGATAGACATCCAGAATAATAGTATTTTGGATTATACTTATAGAACTACCAAAAATAACTATAAATAAAATAAGCTAATAGGAAATTATCACCATTGTTTCCGATGTAATAAATTTATTTCAAATGTCGTCACTAAGTCCATTCAGGGGTCCTTATTCTTAATATACCCTCTCCAAATCAGGGTTTCTGTACGTTCAATTCTTCTTTTCATAACTTCGAAGTTTAACTTCACAGGTATCCCAAATTTTACCCTAAGTTCAGCCATGGTAGCTAATTTAAATTCACTTCAATGCGGATTTAGCAAACTATTTGAATATTGCATGCGAGCGTTTTGACGTTCAAGATGCACTAATGTAAAATTAATGAGACGAGTTTACGTAATTACGTTCTATTACGTAATAACGTTGTCAAAGTAGGTTATTCACCCATAGATAGGAGATAGATATATTTGGCTAAGGAAGGCAATTGTTTTTATTTAAATAGGCTTAAACATATCACTTTTCGCCATATTTATACATATAATAAAACAGTAAAAATATTTTGTCTGTACATTTAGTATTTTTGACTAAAATGGATAGAGGGACACAAGGATAATAGAAAGCATTTTTTTTGGAATTTCTTGTATGTATGTCTGTCTGTATGTACGCGTTTCACGCAAAAACTACTGGACGGATTTGAATGAAACTCTTTTGTTGTATAGCTATTAAGCCTGGGTAATATTTAGGCTATAATTGATTTTGAATACTGGAACACCTGATGAAGAATCTTAACAGAACAGCTAAACTATAACAAATATGGAAATGGTACCTTTGCAAAAGTTTACCGATCTGACGAGCATTTTCTGTTGACGTATAAAAATCGAAGATCAGGATCATCTGATGAAAAAACCCAAGAGACCAGCTACACTATTACATACATGGAAATGACGCCTTAGCAAAAGTCGTTCAACCTGATGAGCATTTTCTGCTGACGTATAAATAGACAGGCGTGATGAGTAAGGGTGGAAGTGGTGGTACACGGGAAATTGTAGATAACGAGTAGACGAAGATCGTTTATTGAATGAAATATCACTTTTGATTCATTTTAACACCGCGACTGTACTACGAGTACCTAATATATTCCCGCGGGATAAGGGATAACCAAATGGCCGAAATTTTGAGTACTAGAGTTTAGGTAACTACGGTTTGGAACACAAAAAGATTTTTTATCTAAGCGAAACTCACGCGGGTGAAGCCGCGGGCAACAGCTAGTTTATAATATTAGTATAGATATGGAGCTAGATACATTCCTTTAGAGGACTTTCTATGATTAGATCTAAATTCCCTGTGTGACCATACTGACCATTCAATGGCGAAATCAATATCAATTTAATGAGGCAAAGCCGACATCAAAGCAGTAGAGGATCACAGACCGGTTTGCATAGTAATTTGCAGTTCAATCCTATTGTAGCATCCTGCTGATTGCATTCTGACAGTGGTTCAACTCTACCTAGATTATTAATAAGCTTTTGATCCATCATAGCCCGCTGCTTTAGTGGTTTAATGGTTTAGTAAGGGTATACGATTTCGTCTTATGATTTTTTTTATAACAGATGGTTTGCTCTTGACCAGAATCTTGCCTGAGGACAGAGATGAGGTCTACGATGTAGCGAGCTTACCCAGAAGCAGCCTATTCACTCTGGTTTTCAAGAGAGTCAGGTTGTATGTGCTCGGGAACACAGACACAGGCAGCGAGTTCCATTCAGAGTTCCATTGCTTCACTGTGCGCATTAAGAATGTCATAATGAATGATCCGCCCTTTAAAATTGTCACTCTTACGAGATCTAAAAAAGGTAGTTTCATTCTACTCCCACCGTTGGAAACCGCACGGTTTCATTAAAATCTGTTAAAAATCTATCGAGTTTGATACACAGATGCAAGGTTACTTAAAAACCCATATAAGCTTTTAAATTTGGCAAAAAGCCTAATTAACACCTCCTGAGGAATGTCCAGTCCATTCTAGGGTTAACAACTAACTAGTTACTCAACACTTAACATACAAGTCGTAAACGGGATGAATGGCGCTTCCTGCCCGTGGGCTAATGAGCCAGTTTTGACAAACTAGTTAAAGTTTCAGCGCTGCCCTTGTACGCCTTTGTGGGTCAAACTTTAAGCTTCAAAACGTCGCGGCGTCGTCGTGGAAATTTTGAGTAAGTCCTTGACAAAGAAGGAGATTTTTTTGGACACTTTCGCACTTTCGCATGCATGCTGAAAGGAGGTTTTGGTGCTTGAGTAACTATTTTTTCTTTTCTTTCTATAAAGACACTGCAATTATTTGATATCTGCGACCATCACAATGAAACCGCTCAGCTAGCTGCAATTACGATGAATGCATCTTCATTAATAAATTGCGAAATAAACAGTTTGTCCAATAATTTGAAAGACATAAGGTTTTCAGCGATTGGGTTTTTGACAATACTAAAAATTTCGATAAAGTAGAATTTAGAATATAACAAGGGTTGCTCTTTAAGCTGAAATTCTGTGAAATATTCTTGTTTGTAAATGTGTTACCCCTGACTTTACCCAGGGCGCCACCAGGGAATAATTTGCCACAAACTCAAAGTTTCAAGGAAACATTGTTATTTTGGATGGCTTAGCACGCTTCCTTTTATTCTGTTAAGTTTTAATTGCTTCTTACTACAGACCAACACTGATTAAAGTCATATTGTAACTATTTATTCGAGGAAGGATTTTACTTTTGTTATTAATAGCATTAAACACATTGTTATGATTACATAATATTGTAACAATAGACCAGACCAGAGTAGACCAGAGATAGGGACACATGGAAAGAGAGTGGAGAGGCTTTTTCCCAGCAGTGGGACATGTTATAGTAAAAAAAAATTGTAACAAACACGTAACTATACCTAATATTCTAGATAGAAACTAGATTTTAACCTAATTCGTTCAAAAAATTGCAATGGGCGAATTTATCATAAAAAATTAATTCAAATTTCAACAATCTAGCTCATGAATAAGTTAATAGGTCGGCGCGCGTCGTAGTACTTCTATATCAATGGTCTAGCTAAAGATTGAATATTATGCTTACTCAAAATACTAATCAAAACATCGCTAGATTAGGCTGCGATTATGTATTTCACCCCTATCCTTTGATCATAGCTTCATATTCAAAGGCCGCCATTTTGAATTCAACCGCCATCTTGTTCGGTCATATTGTGAGATGGCGTCATCCGCTGCGGAAGGAAATGGCCCGGCTTGCATGAATTCACTGCCATGAATGGATTTGGATGTTAATTATATTATTTTGATGATATAGGTACTTATGAAAATACTATTGTTTTGCTAACTAACTAATAAATGCTTCCTTTATAAAAAAGTCCACCGCCGCGTCTGTCTGTCTGTTCCATCGAGATATTATGTACTATACGTAGTAGTTGTATTTCGATGGTCTGTTCACAATAAACTCAAAAACTACTGAGCAGATTTTCATGCCATCTCAGAAAGTTCTTTTAGAGAATTGCTCCTTTTATAGGTTTCTTGCACGTTGATATATTCTGGTGAACTCGAGGTATAATCTTCATAATCATATGCAGATTTCGGCTCCCTATTCATGCGAAACTCCCAGACCATTTCCTTCCGAAATGTGGTCGACAATATGGCGGCTCTTGGAGTTAGTGAAGTTATATCTACGTGTGTCATGTGGTTATTATAGAAGACTAGTTATTGCCCGCGGCTTTGCCCGCATGAATTTCAAACGGGAACAGTTCTTTTTCCCGGAATGAAAGGTATCCTATGTCCTTCTCAGTAGGTACCTACCTACTTCTTACAATGTGTTTGTTGATTTAGTACTCGTAGATAAAGCTTTCGGCACTTATTATATTATAGTTGGGATGTTGTAGTTGACTCTGCGTTTTAATATTGATATCTTTTTTATTTTTATGTGTAAATGTGGGCTAAAAGTCTTTCAAACATGTTTTTCGTCAATATTGGAATTGTGATTTTTTTCTCGTCCACAACGAAGTGTTTGTCTTCAAGTCTTTATTTTTCTGTTAACTTTCGACATCATCATTATATTTTCATCATATAGGCAAGCCGTAAATCTACGATATCGATACTAAATATTCTTTGTTTAATTAATTGTGCTTTCTAGAACCACTATGTAGCCGGATTGAAAAATATCTCTTAAAGGTAAGGTTTCAAAAACCTGCAATGGCTAATCGGACGTAACAGCATATTGTCTATTGACAATAAGCTACTCATCTACAAAATTATTCTTAAACCAATTTGGACAAACGGGTTAGAGCTGTGGGGAAGCTGCAGTAACTCCAACATCTCGATCGTGCAAAAAATGCAGAATGTTTTACTGAGATCAATTTCAAGTATACCGTGGTTTGTTACGAACGACGAAATACACAGCCACCTACAAATGAACACAGTAAATGAGGAGATCCTTGTGGCTGCGGAAAGATATCGGGGGAGACTGGAGGTCCCTAATGAACTGGCTGCCAAGCTGATAACACCTGCCTACAGAAAGAGGCTAAAGAGAAAGGATATAATCAATCCATAGAAAAAAAAACGAAAGAAAGAAATAAATGGATAGAGGTCCTTGATGGAGGACACACTCGACATATTGGCTATCTTACAAAACACCTGCTTAAAACTTCATACATCGTTGATTGTAGATAAAAACCGTAGAAAAAATAAATAAAGGTAAGGTCTAGCTATATGGAAATTCCCACAGAAGCAAAACCCAAGGGCACAGATAGTAGAAATAAGGATTAACTACAAGAAGTCAAAACACATTTGCATAAAGCGTAGTAAACAGGAGCGTGTTGGCTCAAATAGTAACAGCATACATTATCTGTGCCTATTAGCGAGCTACTAATAGATAGTACTAGTACACAACGTTCATTCACTTAGTTGCACAATTGATGACTCATACATTCATAACTGTGCAGTGCATTGACCTTTCGCTATGTTTTGTTTGGAGTTGCAGATTTAATTTGAATTTTTAAAGTTTTTTACATCAGTGGTTTCTAAGTCATTAATATTATTTTCACTTCTCATGCTCGGAAAGTGCTTATTTGTGCAGGATATAGGCTGCACAAAATCGAATTTTGTGCACAAGGGCATTAACGTATCTACTCATAAATGTATCTATATTAAGGCAAAGAAAATGAGCCATACAGCCAAACACGATAAAAAGTTCATAGATAAAATTTGTTATTTTATAATATTTACTTTTAATTTATTTGCCTTATGTGTTTTTTAAGACATAAAATATATTAAAATTTAAATTGAAGTACGGTAGGTTATTTAATTAATTTAAGAAAAATATTATTACAAAATTAATTTAATAGTAGGCTGTATAGGTCTGCAGCCCAAGCCTATCAATGTCGTAAGATTAAAAAATAAAGTGGCGGGAAACAGCTCTTGTTTTTTGTGCGTTTAATATGTAATTTCTTCAATTTTATTTATTTCCTCGCAATCGAAGTGAAAAGCAGAGTTTATAACTCGTCCACAAAACGATTTTTATCCTCGACATTACTATCAGCCCTCGCCTTCGGCTCGGGCTGCTAAAAGTCTCGGATAAAAATGATTCGTTTTGTGCACTTGTTGTAAAATCTACTATTTTCACTTCTCATGCTCTGAAAGTGCTTATTTGTGCAGGATATAGGCTGCACAAAATCGAATTTTGTGCACAAGGGCATTAACGTATCTACTCATAAATGTATCTATATTAAGGCAAAGAAAATGAGCCATACAGCCAAACACGATAAAAAGTTCATAGACAGAATTTGTTATTTTATAATATTTACTTTTAATTTAATTGCCTTATATGTTTTTTAAGACATAAAAGATATTAAAATTAAAATACAAGTACGGTAGGGTATTTAATTAATTTAAGAAAAATATTATTACAAAATTAATTTAATAGTAGGCTGTATAGGTCTGCAGCCCAAGCCTATCAATGTCGTAGGATTAAAAAAATAAAGCGGCGGGAAACAGCTCATCTTGTTTTTTCGTGCGTTTATTAATTTCTTCAATTTGATTTATTTCCTCGCAATCGAAGTGAAAAGCAGAGTTTATAACTCGTCCACAAAACGATTTTTATCCTCGACATTACTATCAGCCCTCGCCTTCGGCTCGGGCCGCTAAAAGTCTCGGATAAAAATGATTCGTTTTGTGCACTTGTTGTAAAATCTACTATTGTACCCCAGTATTAACTTAAATCAGATATTATCTTACAATGCCATATCGCGTTAAAAGATAATTCCTGTTGCTCTGACGAGGACATTTTATTTAGAATTTTTGTCTGTCTGAATTTTTGTCACATTACGCAAACACTACTGGACCAAACTTGATGCGATTTTCACTGTTGCATTATAGAAGGTCTAACTTAAAATCTGGCGTAGGTTTCATCTTGACAGTCTTGACACACAGCTTAGAACGGAAAAATTAACATATGCGTGGATGAAGTTCGCGGGCACTAGCTAGTAATAAATAAATATACATATACGAGCCAAAAACATAACATTACTTGGCAGTCGTATAAATATATTTCCACAGAAACTTTGATATCCTCCAAAAGGATGCGTAAAGGAGGAACACGGGAATAAACGTAAAATAAAGCGGAGGTTAATAAAGCCTCCACATTTGAAGAATACGAACGATGGCTCTCCAAAGGCAATCTTGTAAGTCAAAGTGTTCCTCTCCAGCCTATCGGAATGGGCCAAGTCAAAAGAGACGTACGTAGAAGACATACGTAAAGAGCGGTACGTGTTACATATTCAACTTTACAAATATGTGTCTTATTTTATTTTACTTATTTTTCAGGGCTTTTACAGCGAAATAATAACAAATACTAAGTACTATTACACTTTACCTATACGAATTAAGCTTATGTGAGTCTTAACTCCCGCCTTTTGATCTTAGGGTTGATGGTTGAAGAACAACTCCGCAACTAAAGTAATGTCATTGGAGAAAATGAAGCAGTGGAGTTTGTTGCACCGCCTCTTCTCCATTTGCGCTTTGGAGAAAATCAGTAATTCTTTTTTGAAACTTGGCCT
Organism: Ephestia elutella; assembly: GCA_018467065.1. Taxonomy (NCBI): domain Eukaryota; kingdom Metazoa; phylum Arthropoda; class Insecta; order Lepidoptera; family Pyralidae; genus Ephestia; species Ephestia elutella. The sequence goes on from CM031577.1 coordinate 4,304,107, forward strand.
TCAAAGAAGACTCTTTTTTACGTCGCAAACTAATTATATAATCATAGTATATTATGTCTCAAGGCGGTAGTAACCTTAGCTATGAGTAAATTTTCAACTATAAGATAGATATATAGGTAGGTAGATTAACACTCTGTTGCACCATTTATAAAAAATAACATACAAAGTTGTAACAAAAAGTAAATACATATTTCTATTCTATTCTATTTTCGATCTCATACGAAGAGTGGACCAGTTATTTCCCTAGCACTAAGAGTCATTAGAGAAAGGCTTCTCTTCTCTCGGTTTTATTTCATTACTTAGACCACACACAGAACTCAAAGGATTGGGCGCTCTCCCCAAACGCTTAGGTTTTTAAGTGCGGGTTTCAAGTGTAAGGGTTTTTCTGTCTAATTGATTTGAATCCAGGTTGTATTTACCCCGATTTACGTTTTCTACTATTTGAAGAAGTGGCGGCTGGTGGCCAAGTCGTCAAAAGCGCGACTGTAATTGAAAGTTTCCAAGTTCGGATTCGTCTCGTAGTACTTATTATTAACTAGCTTTCCCACGGGAACGATGCTTTTTCCCGGGGTGAAAGGTACCCTATGTCCATCTCAGTACTTCCAACTAAGTATATGCGAAGTTTCAGGAAAATTGGTTCAGTAGATAAAGCGTGAAGAGGTAACAAACAAACCAACAAACAAACTCACTTTCGCATTTATAATATTAGTTAGGATTAGAATTTAGAAGAGATCTATATGAAAAACTAGTTGCACTCCAAGCTATCGTGGTAATTGTGGGATAAAAATAACCCTTTGTGCTATTCCAGGCTTCGTTCTACCCGTGTGCCAAATTTCATTGAAATCTGTATACTACTATATTTTTGCGTCAAAGATCAACAACCATTCTCCCAATCTTTCACGTTTCGTAAGATTGGATAAGCCAATAGTACCCAGAAATATGAGTACTTCATTATTATTAGTTTTCTGTTCATCAGGTTCCAGTATTTATGTACCTACATCTAATTTTAGGTATATATATATATAACTCAAAGGTGACTGACTGACTGACATAGTGATCTATCAACGCACAGCCCAAACCACTGGACGGATCGGGCTGAAATTTAGCATGCAGGTAGATGTTATGACGTAGGCATCTGCTAAGAAAGAATTAACGCGAGCGAAGCCGCGGGCAAAAGCTAGTTAAGAATATAATACTGGTAAGACTTATTTTAAATCAGTATGATAACAAATTAACAAACAATCAATTTGTCCCTTTCATCACCTGATTCTTTATGAGTCTTGAAAGAATTTAATTATAACGAATTCCGAAGAATCAATTTCAAAATGAACCCGAAAATTCGACGCAGCACCGGAGGCAAACATTAATCAAAAGAAGAACAGAGAATTGAATTTTATTACGCAATTAAAATTCATAAAAATACAATTCAAACGCTTTCTATTGAAGGGTGGAACTTCGTTTCATTAATTTCTATTTTTACATCGAATTCTTTTCGCCATTTTTCTCGTAAACTTCAGATTAGTATCTTAATAACTCAAAGAATTAATGTCGCCGGTGTCTAAAGTTATTTTTTGAAACGATTTGATTGTTAAAATAAAGGGTTTGATTCGCACAAAGTAGACGATTTATTATCTATTTTAATTTTGATGAATATTGTCATCTTAATTATAATAATAATATAAGATATTAGATGAAAATTTCTATATTGGTGTAAAGTCTAAAGAGACAGTAGATAAGTAGTACTTACTAACTACCTCACTTCAGAAAACATATAATTTCTCAAATTCTTCAAGATCTAAAAAGATGTGCGCTCTGAGGATGTGCGTTATGATTTCCACTTTTAATATTGATTTTTACCCCCAGTGGGTCATAGATAGATAGATAGATAGATAAAATCTTTATGTGTAATTACACTACAGTACACACAGTCATAATCGGTCCGGTGGACCGACGACCTGGTGAAGGTCGCGGGATGCGCATGGATGCGGGCAGCGCAGGACCGGTCGTTGTGGAAATCCTTGGGGGAGGCCTTTGTCCAGCAGTGGACGTCTTACGGCTGAGAGAGATAGATAGACACACAGTCATAGAAAACTGATGACTATGATTCTTTGAAAATAGTTCATTGACTCTTGTTTTACAAATAACTCTGTATATGTGTTAGTAAGTTTCGCAATTATAATCTCCATACACACGACGTTGATTGATGTTTACTACTTACCTGTAATTTTGCGAATTCCGTAATACCCTCGCGGGTTGCAACCCCATACGCTTGGGTCAGCAAAACGCAATTATAAATTAATTCTCCCGACCCTCGTCGTTACGGTATGACCTATTAAATTATCCCCCTCAAGATACATCCTGGAATGTAATTTGTTATTCGACAATAATTTGATTAAAGCTAACGTGGGAAATAATGACACTTAAAGACGATGCAAGTGCAAAGGACAATGCCGATTCGACTATGAGAAGTGGCGTCTTTTTTTTTTCGCGCGGCCACTAACCGAACTATGTTTTTCTAATAGGTAATAGCATAATAAACAAAACTTAGTATGGCATATATAACTCTAAACTCAGTCCGAACTGAGTTATTGGGGTTAGAAAATGTTAAATATTCAAATGTTTTTGAGGCGATTTTCGTCATATGGGAGCAAGTTCAATAAAAATATGTAACAAAATAATTCTCTTTGGACATTTTTTATTACCACTATAATCCTTTGAGGCCTTACACGCCGTAACTCGCTCCCCCTCCCCTCCTGGCAGCTGCACATATTGTTCGACGAGTTTGCAGGTATGGGTGAGTCATACATCGGTATTTGTGTGAACAATGCAAATCCCAAAACCCCTTCTTCCACCCCCTCTACCCCATCCCCGCGCATCAATGAGTAAGTACATTTTTTTTACTGAATAATCAAACTACGACTTGACTTGTTTAACTAAATAAATAAATATAAATATATACGGACAAATCACATAGATTGAGTTAGCCCCAAAGTAAGTTCGGGACTTGTGTTATGGGATACCAACTCAACGATACTATATTTTATGACAAATACATATATAGATAAACATCCAAGACCCAGGCCAATCTGAAAAAGATCATTTTCCATCTTGACCTGACCGGGGATCGAACCCGGGACCTCCGGTGTGGCAGTCTGGCGTGTTAAGCGTTAGGCCACAGAGGTCGTCAAAACTGACTCCGATATAGATATCTTACCTAACAGAATTGACTTGTTTACTGGACCTTCTGATTTGTGTAGTGAAGCATTATTGTGCGTGCTGTTTTAATATAAATACAGTGGAATATGGATCGAAGACAGTGCATTTCTTGTCTTCGAAGTATAAGTCGAAGCAATAACAGTGTAAGAAGATCCTACCCTTTGACTACGCAGCACTTCCAGCAACATCCATTTCTGATTGATTATTTGGCTGAAGTTAGAAATATTATTGAGGTATGTAAACATTATATCAAAATGTTTTACGAATACTTTTATTCTATTTCACACTCTTTAATCATGTTTTTAAAATAAGTACAATTTCATAATGTTAATAGGACAAAAGAGAGGAAGCATTAAGATATTTTGTGTTCCAATTACCGGTTTAAATTCCACTGTATAATTCCAAATGCCACCAAAAGTTTTTAGTAAAAACCAAGTTTGTCATTTATATTTATCTCTCTACAGATATCTAGTGAAGACCGGATTTGTAAACCTTGTTTTCAACAAGCAAAACGCTATATTCAACGAGGCGAGTTGGACACACAACGTGAACCAGTCGCAGCTGAGGGTGATGTTCAATCCGTAGCTGACGAACCAAGAAGATCTTTGCCCGATCCTGAGCCAGCGGATAGTGACCGTGAGATTGCTGACATCGAATCCGTACCTGACAGCTCTGAACGAGAACAAATGGTGCCAGTGGGACAGGTACTACCAGTCCTGTTGAGTCCTGTTTTTAGCTTTCCTATACAAGGATTTTCAAGAGCTCCTTTCAATACGAGAACTTGTATATTTCAATATTGTGAAAACAGTTACTTGGTTAGAATAGACAAGAATTTGAGATCTATAATTCTACAAGAGAATAGCTTTTATATACCGCAAGGCGTACGCGTATGCGAACAACATAGGTTTGATCCAGTATGGATTGATATTTCACTTGTTGTCCGTCACGTATATAATACGTTTTCACCTAAACAGGTCAGCGATATGTTAGATGCAAACAAATCAAGAATGGTTACGCTGTGTCGATGGGTGGTTGAAACGATGAATGGACGCTTAAAAAATCAATTTAAACTATTGAGACATACAACTAATAACAGAGCTATAGGTCATTTATTTTTAGAAATAAAAATAGCAGGGGCTTTGCTTAATGCCTTTGGCCACCCTCTAACAGTCCACAGATTGGTTGATGATATTTTAAATGCAATAAGAGAAACTATAAATAATGAAAATCACCTCGCAGACTACATTATTCATAAAAATATGAACGCTAGAAGAACTATATTCATGACAATAACAGCAACAGATCTCAATCACATAACAAATGACTTTCCCATTCTTAGCATGGACGAGTTAATTATATATGCATTAGGAACATACCAAATAAAGCAAGCTTGTAGTTACTACGGCGAGCATGTTAAGAACGATGAAGGAACATACAAAATAGATGTATGCAGAGATAACGACTTAGAGGGCTTGGAAGATTTCAGTATTACAGCTATAAATCCATGGTTGCTGAGGGCGTGAATACAATCGAGACATAGACAGTCTCGTATTTATATAAACACGTATATTTTGGTACAAGGTGGTATGAGAGGCAGACAAGCCATATTCGGTCATTACATTACTGCAGTTGCATCGTCGGCAAACGAACCCTTGGCTGTTGTTCTCACGTCATGTCAGTATTATGGTATTTAGGATGGGGGAGATATCAGGAGAACTTAAGTCCTCCCGCGACCTTATTAGATAACATCATAATACGCCATGATGTAGAGAATGAGGCTGAGGAGTCTAGCGGCGATGAATTTTAATTTCAAACAAAAACTGCCTTTTATATTTATTAAATCGTTTTTTGTTAACACGTTATTTTTATATTGCAGTTTAAAAATTGTTGAACTTGATCTCATATGAAAAATATTTGTGTATCTATATGTACCCAAAAAAGAAACATTGGTTTGAATTCAAAGTAAGCATTATTATTGTAAACGCTTCTACAGTTTTTCTATTTTATAAGACAGGCATTGTAATTACTACATTCATTGTATTGTAAAACAGAACTGTATTAATTTTATAACAGCAGTGAAATGTGAAATAAAATCATTGAATATATTATTGTATTTGTATTTTAATCTTTTATAGACCAACCAAAAGAAACCAACCGCCGAACAAGCCGATGGATAACTCACCAATACCAAACTCGCTGAACAAGGTGGGCAGCTGTCAGGAGTTACAGTGGGGGGGAGGCTCAAATGATTATAGTGGTAATAAAAAATGTCCAAAGATAATTATTCTGTTACATATTTTTATTGAACTTGCTCCCATATGATGAAAATCGCCTCAAAAACATTTGAATATTTAACATTTTCTAACCCCAATAACTCAGTTCGGACTGAGTTTAGAGTTATATATGCCATACTAAGTTTTGTTTATTATGTTATTACCTATTAGAAAAACAGGGTTTGGTTAGGCCGCGCGAAAAAAGACGCCAAAAACCGGCATTGGCTTTTCTATGCAAAAAGTCTGCCAGTTTCGGCGGGGGGAAAACGCGCTCACTAACGCAATGCACCGTGTTAGGCAACATAATTTATACATGCACACAAAGATATTGCCGACCACTAGCTTAAAAAAATTAATCTACGCACACAATCACAAAAAGTATGAGCAGATCATATGAAATTTGTCGCCTGTGGTGGCTCTCCTGTTGGCTAAATGCTCTAAGTAGTGACAACCCGCGTGATTATAGTATTAACATAGACATAGAATTAAAAATCATTCAAAAAACCATATCTAACATCCCGCTTTCTCAGCTGTCTGTCTCTAAGGAAAAAAAAATCTGACTCTATGTAACTCTAAATAAAAATAATATTGTTATTCGACGTTTATTAGGATAACTTGGGCTGTTGAGTGGTTTCGATGTATTCGAATGACACAAGAATATAACTCGCTTTTTCCGCGTAAAACCTTACTTAAGACCTACCCCGTTCATTGGTGAAAATTGCAGGAAAATTCGTCCGAAATCGAAATGATCAAACACCCAGCAAAATTGAATATTCATTCATATGTAGTTTTTGTAAGTCATTATTCGTAGATTTAACAAACATTTGATAGACCATATTTATGCAGTTAAAACTACGGTTAATATCCGCCAAGGAGTTTAAGAGCCTTCATTTTGTGCATTTGCATAAAATGCAACTGAAATTGCAGTGTATGCTGCACTGCACCACTGAAATACACAATTCCGTGATCGCCGCCTATTAGCTATTCTTTTATTTGCTGACGGTGTTTCAAGTTGGGCGCACACGTCAGTTTTTTTCCGTACGGAAATTTCAGATTCGGTTCAGATTCAGAGACCCGAATGCATGCTTTTCATACAAAATGTAAGTCAAACATTTTGTATGAAAAGCGTGTATTCGGTTTCTCAGATCTGAAATTTCTTTACGGGAATAAACTGACGTGTGCGACCGGCTTTATCTATTCTTTTATTTGCTGACTATGTTTTATTAGCGAATAATTATAAAGCCGTGTTCTCATGGACGAGCAAAATCTTCGCGTTTTCCTACTTATCATTATTGTTCGGATATGCGGCCAAAAAAACATCTAGAACTCCGTTTTGCATACATACGTATGAACCAAATCTATTTATCTATCAATTCAATATATACAATTCTTCCATTACTGACTAAGTGACTGACAAAGAACACACAGCCAAAACGACTAGGCGTAGGAAGCTGAAATTTGGCATGTAGGTTCCTTAGGGAGTGTAGGGGAGCTCTAAGAGAGGATTTCCCGAAATTCCCACGGGAACAAAGTCCCGAGCCCATGCTAGTATATATATATACTAGCTTTTGCCCGCGGCTTCGCCCGCGTGAATTTTCCACGGGAACAGTGCTTTTTCCCGGGATAAAAAGTAGCCTATGTGCTATTCCAGGTCATTATCTACCTCTGTACCAAATTTCATCGAAATCCGTCCAGTAGATTTTGCGTGATTGAGTAACAAACATCCTCACAAACTCACAAACTCACATCCAAACATTCGCATTTATAATATTAGTATGGATAGAAATTGGACGCTGACTGACTAACTGACTGGGATAACAACGCAGTCTTCGAAACCGCTGATAGTAACAAGCTAATTATTAAAAATAAAAAACACGACTGACAAGTTTTTACTAAAAAAGTACATACAAACATATAAGTTATATACATTTTTGAAATCGCCTTTTAAAGCCCTTCAATTTGATACCCCACTCGATAAGATTGATCAAATTTTATTTTTTTGGTCTGCTATTTATCACATATATAATCCGCCATTTTGTTTTTATGATGACGTCATATAGCCTATGTCACTCGGAGGAATGCAAGGAATCTAACAATACCTCTCACATCAAAATCTGTTAAGCCGTTCAGGACTTATGGTGGAATAAAGAAATTACATACATACATACATACATGAACCCTGAAAACATAACACTCCTTTTTTGGTCAGTCGTGTAAAAACTATATAGGAACATGCGGGCAAGGATTAAAAAATGAATAAAATTTAGTTTATTTCAGCAACTTCGTACCACTGTTTTAAATAATCAAGGCACGGAAATATCTCTTATTTTTTTAATAATTTAAAGAAAATCAAAATTAGTTTAGTATATTTTTGTTTTGTAATGCGCAAACGCTTTGTTATGTTCTGTTCAATAAGTACAGATTTATTTTCCGTTTACCTTATGTACATTACATATTATTGTTTGCTGATATATTTTCCTTATTATTCCTGAATTAGGTACATATTATAATTAAGTTAATTTTAAAACATATGAAAAGATGATCATTATTTTAATTCATTTAACTCTAGTGTAGGCAAAGTCAATTTTACTTTATTAAAATGGGCTGGTACTTATTAAATACTAGCCGCGCCCCGGGGCTTCGCTCCCGAGGGAATTTCGGGATAAAAAGTTCCCTATGTGCTATTCCCGGTATTTTTCTACCCGTGTACCAAATTTCATCGAAATCCGTTTAGTAGATTTTGCGTGATTGAGTAACAAACACCTCACAAACTCCCCCCCGCCTAGCCCCTTGCCCCGGGGCGTGGCTAGTATTACTTATATTTCAACAAACAATCTATACTATTGCACTATCGATAGCTTGTAAAAAATCAATAGTATTGTAATTCAATACTATCGATACTATCGATAGTATTGAAAAGCAATACTATCGATAGTATCGATAGTTTTGGGTATCATCAATAGTATTGCAAACTATTGACTATTGATACTATCGATAGTATGACTATTTTTCAAGGTTAACTATCGATAGTCCTGCAACGACGTTGCAAAACAAACTTACTTTCGCATTTATAATATTAGTTAGAATTCTCTCTCTCTCTCAGCCTAAAGACGTCCACTGCTGGACAAAGGCCTCCCCCAAGAATTTTATCCATGGGGGGTTTTGTCGTAATCACCACGCTTGGCAGGCGGGTTGGCGATCGCAGTGTGATGGCATAGTACGCGGAAGGATGCTGCTGCCCATCCTCCGGTGTTTTAAATCCCTTAGTCGCCTCTTACGACACCCACGGGAAGAGATGGGTTGGTGCTATTCTAGGGCCACACCCGGGCCATTAGTTAGAATTAGGATACGTGAATTATTATAAATATTTATTACATAGCAAATATTTATTATATTTGTAATTATAAGACAAGAACTCGGTTCCCTTCATTTGCGTTATGTAATAAGGTCCGGAGTTCAATGTTTGTCGTCTTACCTGCACATTAATTTGTTAACTCCGATACTCGCTCGTAAGAATAAGGAATTTATTTTGTATAAACATTTATCACGCCTTTTCCCGTGGGGGTAGGCAGAGACTAGCGATTTCCACTTGCTACGATCCTTACATCTCTCTTTTATTGAGATAAAAGATCCCATTTATCTTGTATTTCTCATTATAAGTGAATTGTATTCTTTTACCGTAAACCGTAGAACACGCGTAAACGTACCTTATAACTGCGGTTGAGTTTTGGTCACAGTCAGTCCACGCCTTTACCTCGCACCAAAGAACAAAATTTTATGCACGCAAAAGTGTTACAGTGTAAATAATTTCGATTATTTACGGAAATAATTAATTTAGTAGTTCATCCGACCTTTTCTATCGAGAATCTTCCGAGTGTTATCACAGTATTTAATTACAATAACTATACACGTGTAGTGTAATGTGCTGTATCAAAAACAAATTAGTCACATTTGTTTTTAAAATAAGCATGTCAGGCAGCTGTGTATGTCTCAAGTGGCTATCAATTTATTTTACGTCACACTTCAGAGGTGACTTAAAAAAATAAATAAATAGGTATCAATGAGCGATTTTTCTGACAACTAATTAAGAAAAAAAATCAGTATAAAAAAATCTCAACAGATGGAGTTTTACTGCCGAGTTGTACTAATGGCTGTACCTATATTGTGCGCTTTTTATTGTCAGCCAGAGGCAGAAAAAAAATCACCTAACAGTTAGACAGTTGCACTAATCACAATATTGATACTTTTAGACGTTTTTTTTTTACTAAGTTTTATTTTTTTTAAATGCCAACCCTGTGAATTTTTGCTTTTTATATGGGACTTTTTCTCTCGCCATTGTTTAAGCGCCATATATGAAGTCATCTGGAACTATTTTTTTTAATTTGGGTCTCGAAAAATCCCTCATTTACCTCTATCTATACATCATGGAAGTAATAAGTGATGAGTACTGAAAAATGAGTACTTATTACTTCCATGCTATACGTATAATAAAACTGTAACTGGTCAAATCATCCTTTCTACTGGTGATACGTGCGTTAGTACATAATATCTCGATGGGTGATACTCATGATTTTTTGTATACGACTTTGAAATCTCAAAAAAAAGCTGACACGATTCAGAAATTTGATATCGCGAACATGGAAGAAATAAGTACTTTGAGTAATGCTTACTACTTTGAACATGAAAGTAATAAGTTATTACTTTTATGATCGCGAATACCTCTGCTATACTTATCAAGCTATGTAATTATTTAAAAATAAAATACACAACTGACAACTTACATAGCCTATGTCACTCGGAGGATGCAAGGAATCTAACAGTACCTACATCTAAATCTGTTAAGCCGTTCAGGACTTATGGTGGAATAAAGAAACTTACATACATACAGGAACCTGAAAACATAACACTCCTTTTTTGGTTAGTCGTGTAAAAACGGTATCCATTGCCTGTTGGTAAGTCAAAACCATGTCTCAATGGGATTTCAATAGCATTATTTCTTACACAGTTCTTGTTACTAGGTACATAGTATGTAAGAAAACACAAGGTACTATTGACTAACAATTGAGATACTATTGGTAAATAACCCATATTTAACCTTAGCATAATATGGAATCGATTTAAAAAATATACCTAATATTAACTCGCTTTAAAACAATACAATTATGACCGTGAACAGTTTCACCAAACAAGATTAACAGTTTTCCTGGAATTCTTTCGTCATGGGGAAAAACATTACAGTTTATTTAAAGGTATGCAATAAGTACTAGAATTTGCACTTACATGGGACCCGTGCTCAAAACATTATTAGAGACAATAACTAAACAAATAATGGTAAAAATCTTATGTTTACTTAACTATTGAACGAACTAGTCACCAATTAACCTTAACCCGAATAGCTATTGCAAAAATAATTAGTCTAACATTACGTGAGCAAATAGCTAATGTTCACTTACCTGTGATGAAAGTTGATTATTTCGTACACCTCGAATACGATAAAATCGATTCGCAAATGCACTTTCGAAACACGAAACTCGATTACGATTCGATATCACTTCACAGAATCGTTTGCACTATCCAAATCACTGCATCATCCTTGGCCACTCATAAAATTTGAAATAAAGCGTTCTTAAAAAGAAACTAACTTTTCAAATTTCGAATATCGCCGCTAGAGTAACTAACGTGGACGCGAGGGCAAGCGTCCAAACGCACATTGAGACTGAATCGAACGATAAGCGATTACAACACTAGTGACGCGTTAGTGCGTAACTTTTTATCGATAACGATTATTTATGTGGACGTGCGCGCAATTCAATTTATCGTTGGCTCACTGAATTTACAGAATTGAATGTTTTTGCAGTAGTGTTATTAGTTTTTTTAAATCTATTAAAGTGTTTGATTTATTGTTCGCGTAGACGGGATAAAAATTAACTTATTTAGTAAAACTACTAGTATCTTTTATATTATAAAATAAAGTCCCCTGCTGCGTCTGTCTAAACTCAAAAACTGAACGGATTTTTCATGCAGTTTTCACCAATGGATGGGCTGGGTAATGAGAAATGTTTTGGTGTATGATTTACGCAGGCAAAAGCCAGCAGGCAGCTAGTTCTAATACATATAATATCTGCTGTGGTAAATGACATTGTCAAGTTGCTTTTTAACGATTACAGAATGGCTGCATTAGTGGCGAATCTGACTTAACAAATTCTATCATATCCAAACATTTTGACATAGTCAAGAAACTTGTTCATTTCCTTTGACTGACGCTCACAAGACTTCTTCCTATTTAATCTGTATTTACCCAACTCGCATTTGGTCAAGTACATTCTGCACATTCTATCGTCAAAAGTATAAAACTAATCCACAATAAAACATTTTTGTATCTCCAAAGTTAAATATTTAAGACATATAAGTGCTATTTATGGCATATCATTTAGATACAAAGTCTGTACCCTTATCAGTACAGCCCAGACATGGCACAGACGTATCAGTTGACCGGTAGTGGTAGACGATACACAATTTTGTATTGTACTGTCAACAGCATTACACCCAAATTCATTGGAAAATTACCACAATTATATGACTTTTATACGACTAACCAAAAAAGGAGTGTTTTCTGGGTTCATGTAAACTCCATTTATTCTTACCAGTCCTATCATATAAACAATCTTACCATGACTTTTTATGATTTTACAACAATATAAATTAAAATAGACTTATTAGGAAATTACTTTCGTGGTTAATAAATGTTTTACTTTAGAATGTTTAGGTTTGAACTAATATTTGATTTATTTTCAACAAAATTCAACAAAAAGTACTGTGAAGATTGTTTACATGATAGGACTGGTAAGAATAAATAGATTTTATGTATGTATGTACCTATGTGTGTTTCTTTGTTTGATCATAAGTCCTGAACGGCTTATCAGTATTGATGTGTGATATGTAAGTTATCTTTAGATTCCGAGCATTCTTCCGAGTGACATAGGCTGTATGACGTCATCATTAAAACATAATTCTAGCTGCGCCTCGGGACTGTGCTCCCATGGGAATTTCGAGGTAAAAAGTACCCGTTGTCCTTTTCAGTATTCCTATTTTTGTGTAAGTATGTCAAATTTCAGGAAAATTTATTAAAAGATAAAGCGTGAAGAGGTAACAAACAAATCTATCTACTCGAGTGGGCTATCAAAATGAATGAATGGAGTAGAACTACAGTCGTTACACGACTGACCAAAAAAGGAGTGTTTTGTTTTCAGGGTTCATGTATGTAATTTTCTTTATCCCAGATTTTGATGTGAGAGGTATTTTTAGATTCCTCGCATTCCTCCGAGTGACATAGGCTATGTGAGTTGTCAGTCGTGTTTTTTGTTTTTTTTTATAATTAGCTTGTTAATAAGTTATTTATCGTATCGACGCAAGGCTCACATTAAATCTAAGTAATAACCTGGTAATCGTCAACAATTTATCAACGTTTGGTCATCGTGTATCTACATGCATGCGACTTTAGAATTTGAAGTTATCTTTTGCTCGTGGCGTGGCAGCTTGAAAATCTCTTTTTCGAATGTACAGTCACCTGTAGAGAAACCTGACCCGCCTGATGTAGGACTCGGTGATATAGGAGGGTCAGATTTCTTTGCAGCTGACTGTACCATGCCCCAGTTTTAAGTTGAAATTAAACGTATTTTGAGTTTTTGCTTCTATAAATTCTTGATTTTACTCCTATAAACATATCAGTTAAAGGAAGATAACGCCTCAATTATTAATCTATGCAGGCTGAAATTAATCAATTACTCGTATGTTACTAATAACAATCAAATGATTTGGCAAACATAATCGATAATATTTACGTTCTTAGTTCATTAAACTCACAGATACCTTATCATAATAAGAGCAAAGTTGATGTCAATGACTCCCGAAGTTAATCAATCAAATATAGTTGTGCTATATGGCTCTGCTCCTGTGGGAAATACCGGATAAAAGGCCTAATTTGGCAAACAAGTAAAGTAAATAAAAAAATCATTCATTCATTCAAAGTCAGTAATAAAGAGCCTACTCTTTATTCCTGACTTTACTTTACTTGTTTGCCAAATTTCATCACAATCCAGCTGCGTTTGGTCGTGATTGAGTAACAAACAAACCAACAAACAAACTCACTTTCGCATTTATAATTATAATATTAGTTGGGATTAATTAATTTTAATTTAATTTTGATTTATTTTTTATTTTAATTTTGATTTTAATGTTAATTTTGTTTTTTTTAATTTTGATTTAATTTGAATTTAATTTTAATTTGAGATTTTATTATTGATTATTGATTTTAATTTTAATTTTAATTTGTTACTAAGGATAGAATAAAGGCTTTTTTATTTTTTTATTTTATTTTTTTTTATTATTAGTTGGGATTAGGATACAACGTACACGTGTCTTACATTTTCCGTTCGGAAAAAGAAACGGACGCGCGCCCATTCGAACATTTTAAGCCGGCTTTAGTAAGATGGATACCTTGTAAGGTAAGGAAAGTTTTTTAAAGTTTGTGAGTTTGTTGAAGGTAATCTTCGGAACTACTGGACCGATTTCGAAAATTCTTTCACCAATAAAAAGCTAAATTATACCTGAGTTAAGGCTGCAATTCATGTATGTACCTCCCGAGCGAAGCCGGGGCGAGTGCTAGTGAAACAATAAATACGTTTTATTACGCGTCAACGACACCAAATTCATTCAATTTATCTTATCTTAATTATGCTTCATAAATGAATGTCGTGGAACCAGTGAATGACCTGTCACGTGAATATTTCGATAAAATATGACAAAGCGAATACTTTTCATATTCTTTTAGCGTTAAAGGACCTCGTACATGAAACATGTACTACACTACAAATTGATATAGACAACGGTACATTGATTGGTTCAAAAAATGTTATAATAAACTGGTAAAGTGCGAGTTGAACTCGCGTGAAGAGGGTTCCGTACAATATCAATTCTATTAGGTTTTCCTGTAATCTACAGGCAATGAGTTTGTATTAAAAAAATATATATTTATTTATACATCTGTGTCACAGAAAATTGGCTGTGACAGACAGACGGACGCACGAGTAATCCTATAAGGGTTCCTTTTTTTATTTTTAAACCCTAACAATGTAAATAAATATATAGGACAAGAATGTGACCCCATCCCTAACCCATTTATCGCATAGTAACGTATTAAATGTTTATATTGCGCATTTTTACATCGATTACACCAGTTAGTAATTTGCGATGACGTAAGTGCAGCAGATTGTTTTGTTACAATTGATGTGTTACAGTTAATGTGCTTAACCTAACTAATATTATAAATGCGAAAGTGAGTTTGTTTGTTGGTTTGTTTGTTTGTTTGTTTGTTTGTTTGTTACCTCTTCACGCTTTATATTGAACCAATCTTCCTGAAATTTCGCATACACATAGATGGAAGTACGGAGAAGGACATAGGGTACCTTTTATCCCGGGAAAAAGCACTGTTCCCGTGGGAAATTTACGCGGGCGAAAGCTAGTATTATATATATACCTAAATATAATGTAATATATATGACCAAAAATTCAAAATCACGCAAAAACCACTGTACGGATATCGATGAAATTTGGTACACTTGTAGAAAAATACTTGAACTTGTACATAGGCTTTTCACCCCTAAATTTGGGAAAGCTATTTGTTAAGTACCTATATGTTGTGTTTTTATCTTTTTGTATAAATAAGTAATTAACATAAGAAAAAAAACTACCGGTCGTTGTGGAAATCCTTGGGGGAGGCCTTTGTCCAGCAGTGGACGTCTTTCAGCTGAGAGAGAGAGAAGAAAAAAACTAGTATCTAAAAATAATCAACCAGAACGTCTTAGTGTAGATTAAAAATTCTACAAGAGAATTGGAAGTCGTAGAAAATCCATTTACTCCCCACTCAGCACGTGGTTACACAATATAAGACTACGTGGAATACTAATACTGACACTGCGGACATCTTTTTTTTGCAAGAAAATAAGAATTAAACAAACAAAGATTTTTTCTCAAGTTAAATGTTCACAAGCGGGAAATCTACATGTGTATTGTGTAATTAGAAGTATTCTAATATGATATTAACTAATGTAGGTATTATACTACGACGTTGCTTCCTCGATATTTAATCAAATTCACTAAGCAGCTCGCTCTGCTATGTACTAGGCATGACACAATTTTAAGAGATCTGAGAATAAAATAAAATAAAATAAAATAAAAGAAAATTAGTCCAGACATCCTATTTTCGCCCCACCGTTAGTTACGTCAGTGGCCGCCGCGCGGCACCTCTTCATTCGCTTTTTGTGTGCAGGCATGGCAACACACACACTACAACAATATTTTTATTTTTTATTTTCTTTTTATTCCAAGTATCTGGAATATCTTAAAATTAATTTATAACTTCAGTGTCAGTGGAAAATAACGTACTTTAAGTTCATTACACTCGTGAACAACGAAAAATGTAAGTATTTTTTCATTACCTGAATATCTGGTTTGAATATTAACTATACTTTGAAAAAGTTATAATGCCTAACAAAATGTTAGTTAACTACATATTTATGTTGCATTGGCTACTATTACTCGTACGTAACCGTGATTTTACATCACACCTGTGTAAACCTGCGGGTACTTTGATAACATTTAATCATAAACTCAACAAACAACGGTCGTTAGACCAATTGATTTTTCCGCTGACCCAACTATGCACCTACCTTCCTTTTTATCTTGGAATTGTCTGTGCATGATATTACATAATACAATATCGCGAATAGTATCTCGCGTTCCGAGTTGCGATTTTACATGAATCGTAACCTAAATATGCGTCGCATGTTTATGTTTTACATTTGTAAAAACATTTTTTCGTGGCAAAATCACGAATCTACATATGTATGGATAATTTTCTTCTTATTTCTTGATTGTTCTTACTGTCGTTAAAAGTTAAACGCAAGGCCCAATTGGGTTATTTGTTGATGAAGGATTAATCATATTAAACTACGATATTACAAGTATGTTCAGAATTTAGATTCGCAATAAGTCTGGGTCCAATTCTATAATGAAAACCCTGGAATAATTGTGTAAACAAGATTTTAGCCAAGCATAAGCTGTCATCATTGCATCATTTAAAAGTAAACTTTTATTCGTTACGTCAATTGCTTAATTGTTTTTTGTGATAAAAACGTACGTAACTATTTTGTACGCTTTCGACTTTTTTCGATTTTAACGTTACTTCGTTAGTCACTGGATGGGTCGATCTCAACTGTATTCACAGTCTTAAAAACCAATCAAACCCCATTGGGCCCACTTGATGCCCTAATCCTCCTTACCCACCCATGGGGAAGGACAGTGCCCCAATATTGGGGACATTAAAATAGCTATGATGATGGCGGTTGGTCTACGGGTAGTCAACGAGGAGTCTACAGGCGATCTACGGGTACTCTACGGGTGATCTACGGGTGGACTACGGGTGATCTACGGGTGGACTACGAGTGATCTACGTGTGGACTGTGCTATGCACATATAGAACTACAATGCGATTGTAGTCGCGTGTGCACTTCCCAATAGATCTACAATGCGATTGTAGACAGGGATATATATTTACCCTTAGAATTACAATGCGATTGTAATCAGGGATTTACACTATAGTCAAGCACATACAGAATTACAATGCGATTGTAGTCACGTGTGCTCCGACCCAATAGATCTACAATGCGATTGTAGACGGGGTTAGAATTACAATGCGATTGTAATCAGAGCGACTATAGTCAAGCACATATAGTCCGATAGAAGAACAACAACAACGCAGAAGATATGCAGCCGCCCAGTTTCCTTATGCAAAATGGGCCCAATCAAGAGGCTTAACTACAAAATCTTCGCGCTAAGTAAAGTATTACCTAATATAACTACGATATAATCGTAGTCTAGTTTATATATTACACCTATATAACAGCACATATAGAACTACAATGCGATTGTAGTCGCGTGTGCACATTATTCTATTTTTTTTTGCCATTTCGACTCGAGATGATGATGATGATTATTACCTTATTAAACTACAACGCGATTGTAGTCAGGTATACACATTATTACCCATTAGAACTACGACGCGATCGTAGCCTGGTTTATAAAGTATCTTTACTTACTTACTAATTTTATACACACTTATATTAGCACATACAGAACTACAATGCGATTGTAGCCAAATCTACACATTATCAGCCAGATATACGTAATAGAACTCCGTGGACAAGCTTCTATCCAAAGTATAACTATGCAAATAGTATTATTATCAGATGATAACCATGTAACGAAAGTGTGTATCTTACTATACATTTCGAACACCCTTTAAGTATCTCTTACTTATTAAAACATTACTAGACTGATACAGTCAAGTATTATTTTTCTGGCTGCGTAAGTTCTTCGAACTATAATGATGTTATAACCATGCACTGTCAGTATTAACTCAGCTCTGTTCATTTCAGTTAAACGCGAACTTCGAGTCTCACAACTATTGGCAGTGACAGATTATCTGTATGTATCTGTTGTTATAAATGTTTGTACATCAGGACTGATGAAAATCGCCGACCATTGCTGGTCATCATAACAGGTAGGTATGTACTCATACCAAATATCTAAACATTGGGGTATCACACATATAGTCCAAGAGGAAGTTGGGAAACGGAGTTCGGTAAACTGAGGAAAGGAAATCCACTCATCAATCGAGATGATTATTCGCCAAATGTACATAATTTAGATAATTTACAATATACACGTCTGGTACATTTATTCAATACTTTTAATAAAACGGAGTTCGGTAAACTGAGGAAAGGAAATCCACTCATCAATCGAGATGATTATTCGCCAAATGTACATAATTTAGATAATTTACAATATACACGTCTGGTACATTTATTCAATACTTTTAATAAATCGACTGATCACTTGATCAATCAGTTATTTCCTTTATATTTCATATTATAAAACAGGTACTTCATGTCACTTTTGAGTGTGGCGTCAATTTGACAGTATTTTAAATAAACTGTTCAGGCGATCAATTTTCTCCTAAAAGTAGGTATGTATAATGAAATATTTTCACTGTCAGTCCGGATGACTCCGGAATCACCCAATATCGGGTCAATACCCGATACCTGTCTTTTTATCTCTTCATAATTAGCAACTAACTTCACTGAAAGTTGCCCATGTATCTTTATACATAAAGAACACATACATAAAGATTATAATACATAAAGATTCAGCTTCTTGATTGATTTTTGCAGATTGCATCCAAATTCAATAAGTAATAATGCCTAATACAAACTGAGATTATATACTTACTTATTATTACATACTATATTTCAATACTTATACATGATCAAGCTTTTCAATCTAACAGGCTTTTATGGTTATTGTAGTTCTACAACAGCAACTCTCTAAAGCACCTTATAAATGGAATAAAAGTGCCTTAAGCCAGGTAAGAGTAGTGCTGTCTATTTTGGACAAATTAAAGGCAGATAACAAAGCACTTGTTTCTTAAGAATTAGACATTAGCTCTAGCTTAAGCAAGCATAGTACTGAACAATATTGGATACTCAGTACGTTGATTTTATTTTTAGTTTCTGTTTATGGAGATTTATTCAAATTGTCAATATGGTTTCATCTTTTAGCTCTGATCGTAGATGTGTTGAATATTCTACGTTAACTCGAGTAAATTAAATTTCAACAACTGGATGCATAATTATAGATATCTATCTTTGTGATTAGGATGCGATTTTTCGATCAAAAAAAAAAAAAAAAAAAGATATAAAGTAGTATAAAATTGACCTTTATTTTTTCTACAGCTACTGTATTTATTCCAAATTTACAACAAAAAATTACCCCTAGCAAAGGTCATCTGCAATGACTTGAGTGAGTAATTTACTATTTGGAACAAGAAAGATCTATTATCGAAAATCTAATCACAATTAAAAACCCTCTTGATAGTTTCTTGTTTCGGAAAACTAAGTATCATAACTTTTTCTTTTTAATAGGTATGTACCTACTTGCTACTGAAAACATAATAAGCTTGTACAGTAAGTACACTTTAGTTTCGTCTATAGAATTCAGTCTTTCGTTAATAGTTTTAACTAAAGGCACATACATACGAGTATGTACTCATAACAAAAGTTATAGTGAAGTCATCGTACTGTGGTACCTAATACTATCTATAGTTTATACTACATGGCTGTGGCCGATTCATCTATATACCTATTCAACTAAGTACAGTCTATAAAAATAGTGTAGTTTTACGAGTATATTTCAGCAGAAATGTACTGAACTCAAAATTTGCATTATTCATTTTTTTCCCCTTGCTACTTAATATATATTTGTCAGGTAAAGATATTTCTCGAGTACTTAGTACTTAGAGTAAAAAATCTTAAATTAGTATCGTGTCCTTTTATCTTGACACATTAACCACCCAGAAGTATATGTTTATAATCAATACAATAAAGCTTCCTGACAATAGGTAGTTAAAATTCTAGTCGATATTTGTAAAATTAACTCTGGGCAAACATCTCTGCCTGTGTTGAGTTCGCTATTGCAGACCAAAAAATGTTCATCACATTTCTCTTAGTAAATATTTACGTTTTTTGAGTTAACATATCCTATTTTGGGAATAGCCTTTTAAATATCCTGTCTCACATGAAATAACTATAGTGTTAATTTGTTTTTTGTTAATTATTGTCCCATGGTATACATATAGGACTTTTAATCTGTTTCTTGTTAACTACTTGACATTTTTTCTCCCAAAATATCAAGGTTAGCAACCAAAGTCTGTACTCTACAGAACTTAAACAATGTTTTTGATAAGCTGGAATAATTTTAATCATTATGCTTTACAAAATGAAAAAAAAAATGTATTGGCATTGCATTACATAGCCTATTCGAAGAATTTTTTTTTTTCCCAGTTTCTTAAAATTTTCCTTTATATCTGATACCTATCCTTGTGGAAGACAGTTGTAGATACAACTGCATTTGAATTTATTCATGTTATTAACCATCCTATATCAAAGTATCTAAGGAACCACTTTTAATATATCACATTAAAAATAATAATTATTATTATAATGATATGAAAATAAAAATCTTGCAAATTTCGCAATGGCTCTAAACATCTGCTTAGTGAATTTGATTAAATATCGAGGAAGCAACGTCGTAGTATAATTGATGGTTAAACAAACTTACCTTAATGAAGTTTGACCATAATTATACAAGACGTTGCTTCCGAAGATATTTATAACCCGCCCGTCCCAATCAATAAGTATAATACGTTTTACCATATCCCTAGCGCCACATTCCGAAATTTGGTTCTAAAGGAATGAAGAGGTGCCGCGCGGCGGCCACTGACGTAACTAACGGTGGGGCGAAAATAGGATGTCTGGACTAATTTTCTTTTATTTTATTTTATTTTATTTTATTCTCAGATCTCTTAAAATTGTGTCATGCCTAGTACATAGCAGAGCGAGCTGCTTAGTGAATTTGATTAAATATCTTCGGAAGCAACGTCTTGTATAATTATGGTCAAACTTCATTAAGGTAAGTTTGTTTAACCATCAATTCTACATTATAAAAATAAGTACCTTTTGTATCTGCTGAGATAATATAGCTTTTAAAACTTAGACTAACTAGAAGAAACTCCTTCCTTCTTATTTCTCTACTTAAATCAAATAATACAATAATTAAATTACATTTGCTGTAATCAAGCCGTAATCGTAACGTGATCAACATCTCTTACAATACTAATGACATCAAAATTGATTAAACAGCTGTCGACGTCGCGTCTCTCAAATCTGTTTGGAATACAAATTGTTAGACCTTGAGTATTGATTATGACATCAGATAGGTATTCCTTGCAGGAAGGGAATCAAAATAAAGGATTTGTTATACGGAGTTAATCGGTATGTCTCAGATTAGGACCCTTACGAATCTACAAGCCTACAAAGAAGAAGAAAGAAGTTATTAAAGTTAGATATAAGTCGAAGGAAGAGAAAGAAAGTACGAGTAGAAAGGGAGAGATAGAAAAAGAGAAGTAACATACTCTGACGACCCTAAATAAGTCGTGGGAAAAACTAAGAAGACTTGATTAAACGTCCTTGATTGGATACCAATATGGGAACTCCTCAAAAGGCATGGCAAATTTTTTGGATATATAAAATTAACTGTCATACTTCTAAAAGGAAAGGTACTGGCGAGCAAAAGAATTGGTAAGAAATAGAAACAGGATGAAGAAAAAAAGAAATTGAGGGAAGAACCAAGAGGAGTCGTTGGAATCATGGAATTAAAATCATAGATGATGCATAGGTGGTACCTATACTATTACTTACTGACTTGCGCGAGCTGGACGCTGATGAGTCATCAGTGATGACTGGCAGGAGATGGCGCAGGACAGGCCCAAATGGAGATCCTTAATATCGGAGGCCAAGACTCATTTTGGGTCGCTGCGCCCTAATAGTAAGTGCGGCCGAAACCTTAACTTCCGTATGATGTATGTCAGTTTGACAATAATAGTGATGTACCTATATACAAATCGCTGCGATTATTTGATGTAACTTTTTGTTTTGACAGCTGTATTTAAGTAAAAAAACAAATTCAAATAAAATAATTATTTTGAAGTCTGAACTATCAGAGTCGCTGTCAGCGTCACTAACATGGATAATAAATTAATTGTGAATAATATTATCTACTCTGATGTCACGATTTCATACGATTGCGTGAATTCTTGTCCCTCTTTCTTTTTTTTGTATAGCTTTAATTCGATGAGCTTTAATGTTAATTTTTTTAAATATTAAAACGCAATATTCTTTGGTTGGAATAGATTACTTCACAGTTGACACATGGCGAGTGACACAACTGGTAGATTGTGCAACACGCGGTTCCCACGCAAGGCGGTGTAACGCATCGATGCACTCAGTGCAATGTGCTATGCATGCTACAGTTCACTTCTTACTACTCTGTAAATTATGTTGTGTGTTGAGGTATTTATTAATTTTGGCGTGACATTATTTACTTACACATAAACTCTACCTACCTACTTAACTAAACGTTAGTTTATGTCATGTTTGATTGATTGAAAATCGAAAACAAATAAATTATTTATATACTTCGCTCCCTTTGGAATTTCGGGATATAAAGTACCCTAAGTATCTGCTATTCCCGGTATTTTTCTACCCGTATACCAAATTTAATCGAAATCCGTCCAGTAGATTTTGCGTGATTGAGTAACAAACATCCTCACAAACTCACATGATCACATCAACTTTCGCATTTAGGATAGGAGTAGGATGGTCGTGAAAAACTATTCTTAAAATTAAATAATTTAGGACATTTTTCTGAATGCACCAAAACCCTTATCCGAATTGATTTAAACGAAAAGTAACCTAACACCCTATTATAATTTTGTTCACTTATTATTCTCTTCAAAAGACCTAACTATTACCGATTGCTAGCTGCTAGCTCCTTGAATTTTTAGAAGCCTAAAAACAAAGAGTTTATGGAAATCTTTTTCTAACAGCAGTGCTTGTATAACCTTTTAAACTCACAGATGCAGCTATGGACTAATTTGGTCCAAGAACGATGATAATAATGTTAACGAATAACTCACAATTTGAACTTATTCTTAAAGCAAATTAAGGTGATCAGCGGTGTTCCTGTATAGGTTCGACATTGGGGCCTTCAAGAAAAGAGCCTATCGCTTTCTCAAAGAGTCGGCAACACGTCAGTGACCTTTTTAGGGTCGTTGGTGTCTATGGACTGCGGTGATTGCTTACCATCAGGCAACCCGCATGCTCGTTTGCGTACTATTCTATATAAAAAAAGGTTTTTTCCTAAAACTAGTCATAATCACGTTACGTCCATATGACGTAGAAGCTGTAAATAATTCCTTTAGTATGTTCTCTAAGAGTGGTACTTGTTATTCTGGCGGTTTCTGAGAAATTGTATAGGATATAGCAAATGTCCGAATTCGTAGCCAGTCACATAAGAGTTGTTAGAACCATAGATTCAATAAGAGTGTAGAGGGTACGTAAATTTAATTCTATCTATCTTTTAAAAGCTTATTCCGAACAAATGGTTTAATATTCGCGAGTATGCACAGCTCGTATAACTTTCTCAATATAATTCAATTTTATATGAAGTGGTCTTTGAGCTCTACACCAATCATCTGTAAAAAAACAGTGCTCTATGCTGTTTCATTTGATAGACAGTTTTAATAAATCAAAATGAAGCATAATATATCTGTGAGTCACTTGAATGAAATCCACATAAACCATTATTTTTATCTAAAATAAACAATTTTTACATGAAGTTATCAATATATGTATAAACAGTTTTTTTGTTACTGGCTGAGTGACTGACAGACAGACAACGAACAGCCAAAACTACTGGGCGTAGGAGCTGAAATTTGCCATGTTAGTTCCTTAGGGAGTGTAGGAACGGGAGCACTAAGAGAGGATTTGCTATCCATGATAGTCTCCAATAAAACCTAAAAATTCTGTTAAAACAATAAAATGTCGACCAAAAGGTCGACTGTTAGATAATGCTTTTGCATTAAGTCCACCTATTGTCCCATACTTTGTATTTGTGAAATAAAGGTTAAGTAAATAAATAAAGGTTAAGTAGTATCTGAGGTTTCAGCACGCCTCCGCGACGTAACTGGCGATCTATAGAGGTGCAGAGGGGTAACGCTGCCAGCCTTCTGGGAACCCTTCCTCGCGGCGACGTGCTGGAACCCCTATATTATTTATGATTCTAGGCTTAATTTTCTTTTTAGTTTGACAACGTGTAATATTTAATTATAAAATGTGATTGTAACCCAAGAAAATATTTTAGTAAATAAATAAATAACCTGTGCCGTGTCTGACGGTTCTGAGGCCTACGACAATGTAACCAATAAGTTTTCCCATATAAATAATGCAAGGGCTGTCCGGACGGCTGCTGTATCGCGAGAATATTAGATTAACTGTGTTATAAACACTGCCCGAGTTTGCTGCTTTGCGATGGGTTTTGAAACATGAGAAAATAAAGACTTTTGATTTTTTGGAAGGAGTTTTAAGAAGAAATGAGTTTCTCAATTAGACTGATGTTTTGGATATTCATCGGTGAGATATTCATAAATATAAAATATAAATATATTCGGACAAATCACACGGATTGAGTTAGCACCAAAGTAAGTTCTAGACGTGGGATTTTAACTCAACGATAACTATATTTTATAATACATACATAATAGATAAATATCCAAGACCCAGGTTATTAAAACCAAAAAAAGTTCATTTTCCATTTTGACCCGACCGGGGTTCGACATATATGAATGTATGATATGAGAACACTTTTGAGTCTCAAAAAAAATTTGCTGATCAGACTATTTTACAAAATGTATGGAACAGCTGATTTCTTTTGAGATACCAGAGTCGGTCCCAAACAAAAAGTTCTCTTCTGCCGTTACCACAACTATTTTTCGATACATCGTTTAATGTCAAAGTTGGAGAATGTCAAGGTCGAAAAATGTCAAAGTCGGAAAACTATTTTTACCAGTAGAAATTTTGCCAATGATTTTGAATTCACCCCATATATGTATACCTGTACATACAAGACCTTTAAAGCTGACTCTTTCAAGTTATTTTGAAAGCAAATTAAGAACCCACATTGGAGTTGCCCTTTTGGCATCGTGAGACCAAGTACCCTCAAACTGCTATCGGGTATATTCTACCCCAATTACCATCTTTTTGATCTTGAGAGCCGTGAAACTGACCGGGGGGATTCGTAAGATGTTAGTGCGGTATTTTAGGCCTTTTTACGCGAATACGAAGTTAGAAAGAGGGCGATGATTGCCATCATTACCCTCTTTCTAAAATGTCGGACGAAAATTCTTGGCATCCCTCTAGCTATAAGTCATATAAAAAATAAAAAAGAATGGAAATAAAAAAAGGATTGTATAAAAAAAAGTATTGGGCCTAAATTATGGCTCCGCTACTGAATGACGAGATATAAAACGTCGATCTATGTTACTTAGTATGCGAGCACGATTAGCGATGTGCCGCCGAGAAATTTCCTGTTTCCAAAAATTTCTTTCCTTGAAAATTTCCGAAAATTCTCAGAAATTTCTTGGGTTTTTAGGAAAATTTTCCGTTGTCGAGAATATTTCCAAGAATTTTGAAAATAAACTTTCCGCTGTTTCTCTAATAATTTCGGGGACGGCACATCACTAAGCACGATGTACGTTAGTTCGAAAGTATCGTTATAGACTCCGCTACTGAATGAAATAGTTATTTCACTGCTACTTGGGCATTCCTTTGATATTTGTCCAAATTATATCTTCTGTGCTCTTCAAGCCCTCATATTAGAAGCCTTTCAAAAATTCCCACGGGATGGAGCTAGTAAACCTAATAAAAAAGAATGGAAATAAAAAAAGGATTGTATAATAAAATAAAGTATTGGGCCTAAATTATGGTTATATATATGTCGGAGCGATTACATTAGTTAAATTAACATTCTGACAGTGTGTTTTCACGTGAACCCATTGTTGAAGTACCTGTACTGTATTTACCGCTCTGGTCATCTATTCCTGAGCTCGCCCGAGACATATATAAAACGTCGATCTACGTTAGTTCTAAAGTATGCAAGCACGTATAGCGATGTGTAGTAAACTTTCCGCTGTTTCTCTGAAAATTTCGGAAACGACACATCACTAAGCACGATGTACGTTAGTTCGAAAGCATCCTTATAGACTCCGCTACTGAATGAAATAGCTATTTCACTGCTACTTGGGCATTCCTATGATATTTTTCCAAATTATATCTTCTGTGCTCTTCAAGCACTAATATTAGAAGCCTTTCAGAAATTCCCACGGGATGGAGCTAGTAAACCTAATATACCCATGGCAAGTGCTTGTTTAAAACTTAATAAAGCTGTACGCTTAACGCAGCTATTAATGTAACTGGGAGGCATCGCACAAAGAGCTTTGGGTGATGCCTGAGTAAAAAGAGGGAGCGTTTTTCGTGACGTACATCTATTGCTACCATGAAACCTAGTAGAGATAAGTGCTAAAATAATGCACTTAGAGCTACTGGTAGAGATGAGTGACTGGCAAAAAATGCACTTAGAGGTGAGTGGAAACTCTTGAGTTCACTAACCTTTATGAAAGCAATATTACTAACTTTTGCTTGCTTATTGATCTGTTTCTTTTTTGTATTTTCAAATGAGGTTAAGTCATTAAAAATGTTGTAGATGTGTAGTCGTAAGCTTGTCTTGGGAAATATCAGGGTTGATAAAATGTGTCTTCTTATCAACCATTTTCCCATTTATTAAGTTGAATACACAGCTTTTAACGCTTGCCATTTCACTTGACACTGTCTTATTAATCGTCTATCTCTTTCACGCCCCATAAAGTGTTGGTTTGACAGATATACCTACCGACAAAACATCTTTTACTTTTATTGAGAGGATGGATGAAGTTGACGAAAGGTATTTATAAAGCAGAGGTGAATTGAAGAGTTGGTCAGGGTCGACCTCGGAGAACGCACTGAGATCAGATTGCGGACCTCCTTAAAAAGGGAGATATTAGGACCACCCATAACCGGAGAGCACGTGTGAAGAGAGTGATGAGTGTAGAGGAAGCAAGAGAGATCTGTAAGGATCGTAGCAAGTGGATATCGCTAGTCTCTGCCTACCCCCACGGGAAAAAAGCGTGATAAAAGCGAAGCTTCTTCTTCTTCTGCGGCTCACTTGATCCACTGCAGGACATAAGCCTCCTCCAATGCACGCCAAGCTTCGCGATCTTTTGCAATCCTTCTCCACAATTTTGGCGATGTCATGGCTCCAACGGGCAGCTGGTTTGCCCTGCTTTCTTCGCCCCATCCACGGCCGCCAGTCCAGTAATTTTCGGTTCCATCTTCCGTCCTCCCTTCGGCTTATGTGACCTGCCCATTTCTTCTTGTATATGTTATCATCATCATTATCATTATTAATTTTAAGAGCGAGGCTCTGGTCGGTGGAGTTTCTTCCATTTTTCTCTTTCTATTACCAATCCTTTTACTTCTTGATACGACCCAACGCTCTCTTTTTCCTTTATTTGCCTCATGTATATGTTATATGTCTTGTATATATAATATGTATGTATGTAGGATTAAAATCTTCTTCGCTTCATATCCCGCCGTCTCCTATCAGCAGACTCTCACCTATTTTGTTCGCAACAATTGCATTTAGAATCCCATTTTGTGTAGCACAGGTCTTTGTTGTAACTATTTGCATGGAATTTTAACGCAAGGCGTGATATCTCGGATATTACACTATTAGCTTTTATAATGCACACGTTTTTAATATCATCTCATGTGTTGACAAAAGGCTTCATATCTGTGAAATGAAAGCTATTACACCCATAGAGATTTCTCCTTTGTCTAGTCTTGGTAAACTGGTGGTAAACTTAAGGTGATTTTTTTGAAAACTCGCCAATTTCTTCCAATACGCTCATTATAAGGAATACCTACAACACCTTCCAAAATAAATTTATAGCAGGAAATTAAATTTTTGACTTTCATAAGTCATTAGTTCACTCCCATAGAAATTGGCTGATCAGCTAGCTGATCGG
This sequence comes from Ephestia elutella, assembly GCA_018467065.1. Lineage (NCBI taxonomy): Eukaryota > Metazoa > Arthropoda > Insecta > Lepidoptera > Pyralidae > Ephestia > Ephestia elutella. The sequence goes on from CM031577.1 coordinate 4,332,229, forward strand.
AAAATTTCTATGGGAGAGCAAAAAATTTGTCATTTCCCTTAGAAATCTGCTTTGATGCTCTGCTGAAAATAAACTTTCAAAGTCAGACCAGTACGTGTCTTGATCGCATGAATCCTACGAAAAGATTTTAAGTTGATGCTTTTTTTACCCTGACTCTCTCTCTTTTAATTACAGTATTATATCCATACCTACAAGCTTTTAATCAATGTGAAATCCATAGGGATGTAGATACATTTATTTCAATAAAAACAGCAACCAAACCAAAATGTAGAAAATATATTGTACCTACATACAAAAAAAGGTAATTGTTAAACATGGCTTCTATACTCGACCTTTCTATTGTGAGAACCTAAACCTTTCCTCCGAACATTTCCCGAGCACAATGAAACTCAAAATTATTGATATCCAAAGCAAATTGTTTGAGCAAACCGACATTTTATTGAAAAAGTTACTATGGAGCTCAATCTACGGGGAGGTTTGTTTAATTTGTATTTTTTTTTCATCTCTTGTCGGGATTGAGATCCCTGTTTTTATTATAGAAATAGTGATGTTAAAATTCGGATTTGTGTATTGTCAGATATCGATATTAGAACGAAATTCTAGCATCGATATGTACCAATTTGTTTCTTATGGACTTGAAGTTATATTTAACAATCTATTCCTATCACGAACTCAAAAATAACAATAGTTGCCACAATGTGTTCTATGATGATCAGATCATTGTAAGTATATTGAGTTTTTAGTTAATTATTTCTGGATTACTATTTTGTCGATACGTAACTAACCTAGATGGCAATATTCTATCATAACATAAAATTAAACTTTCTCAAAATATACTAAAAGAGTACAAGCTTATAACGAAAGAAAATATAAAATGTTTAGTTCAAAATAAGTAAGGTGGGATCTTCATCGACACCGGTTTTGCCCGTCCCTATTTCTTTCTCCCTAAATATTAGGCATTATATTCATCTATTTATTTACTTTTACACCTGTTTGCGCCTTTATTGGAGGGTGATTCCCCCGAATGTTTTCATTAAACTTTGTTAATTTTCTTTACTGGCCTTCTCCCTTTGTTCTAGGGACCTGGTTTTAAATGAAGGGATTTTTAGGTGTGAAGGGTACCCGAAGGATATTCCTGGAAAGTATTACGGATTTTAGTCGCAATGCTTTGGGTTTTATTGGATAAAAGAATTGGAGGTGTGATTAAATTGAAGTAGATACTTCAAAATAATCTGTTTTTATCTTTCTGTTTCTTTTGTAATTAAAGTTAAGGTAACTGTAGAGGTTTTTCTGTATAAAATAAATAAATATCTTTCTGTGGCAATCTTTCCTTAGGGAGACTTTTTGTCTATCTTATCTTATCTTGCAACGGGGTCCGTGTTCACGGAAGCACGTCGAGTCTTGGACCCTTTTGTACTTACCCCCAAGCCTTACTCACACACAGCGGGATTCCTGAAGAAGGACTGCATAAGCTTCAGGATGTCACCTGCTGCGATGTGCCTGTAGTCCTCCAGTTCCGGATACGCAGTTCCAAAGAGGGCCAGTCGCTTGTTAGCCAGCGAGTCACAATCACACATAATATGCTTCATAGACTCCTCTGCTTCTGCACACACCCGACATAGCGGGCTTTCGACAAGTTTTAGTTTGAACAGGTGCCCACGACATTCGAAATGTCCGGTCAGGGCTCCCATTAAAGTTCTTGTCTGTTTTCTGTTTAGTTTACAGATCTTTTTGTACCACTGTGTGTTGCTAGCACCAAGTGTTGCCTTAGAGTGGATGACACCACCTAGTTCGCTCCATTCTGCTCTTTGTTTACTTTCAACATTTGCATTAATTGCCGTAGTTACCATACCATATGACAGTCCTACAAAAGGCTCAGCTCCGATTAGCGGATTGCTCGATCCTCTCCTTGCAAGCTCGTCAGCTTTCTCGTTGCCCGCCACCCCAGCATGACCCGGCACCCAGACTAGTCTCAGCCTGTTGTGCTGCCCCAACTTGTTCAGCGACCTGACACAGTCTAAGACCAGACCAGACCCAGTCCTACCAGAGCTGATGGCAGCGAGAACTGATTGGCTATCAGTAAGAATGTAGATGGTGCGATTTCTCACGCCCTCCTCTAGATTCAGTTTCGCACAGACGGTAATCGCATAAGTCTCCGCTTGGAAGACTGTAGGGTACCGTCCCATGCTCTGATACAGTTGTCTGTCCTTTGAATAGATTCCTGCGCCTGTTCCATCGTTAGTTTTTGACCCATCCGTGTACCAGATCAAGCATTCTTCTTCTGAGGGTCGAAATTCGCCCTTCCATTCGTCTCTCGTGGGGACATATGTTTTATAGTTCTTTTTGAAGTTGTACACTGGGAGTATTTTATCACTACCCATATCCAACATCCTTTCGAGTCCGTGCGCCGTCTCCATTTGCAGATGCCTTGTCCTTGGTGCTTGCCTGTTCCATAAACCAGCAGTTGCTAGTCTGTATAGTGCTTTACAGGCCTCGCCTTCGATGTGCAAATGTAGCGGTGGCAGACCTAGGATAACCTCCATTGCTGCTGTAGGCGTTGTGGTAAAAGCTCCGGAAATCATACAGCAGGCAATCCGCTGCAGCTTCCTAAGAGCGTCAACACATGTTACCTGTTGGACTTTCGGCCACCAAACTAGTGCACCGTAGGTCAATATGGGTCTTATCATCATTATATATACCCATCTTATGATATAGTGTTTAAGGCCCCATGTTTTACCGTAGGTATTCCGACACATGCCAAATACCCTCGTGGCCTTTGTTATAATGTTGCTAACATGTGTATTCCAAGTAAGCTCTTTATCTAGTGTTACGCCTAGATACTTTACCTCCTTGGACAGTTCAAGCTCCGTACCATTCATCTTGAGGTTGCGCAGACCCGTCAGCTTCCGGAGCCTCGTAAAGGGGATAACGGTTGTTTTTGTAGGGTTTATGCTGAGGTGATTTGAGTTACACCAATTCTGCACATCCCTTAAAGCTCTGTTCATTATCCCTTTTACTGTGTCAGGAAATTTCCCATTTATTAGAATGACAATGTCATCCGCATATCCAACTGTTATAATCGGTCCTTTATTTAGGGTGACTATCAGGGAGTCCACTACTAAACTCCACATCATTGGAGAAAGTACGCCTCCTTGCGGACAACCCTTCGTCGTCAACGCTGACAGCCTACCCCCCATGTGCTCGGACGTTATAATTCTGCTCCTGAGCATGTTCTCCATCCATCTACAAAGGGTGTTAGGAACACCATGTTCCGTCGCCGCTCTGCTAATAGATTCGAAAGTAGTTCTGTCGAAGGCTCCCTCTATATCGAGAAAAGCTCCCAGACAGATCTCCTTATTCTCAAGCGCTTTTTCAGCCTGACTCACCACATAATGTAGAGCTGTCTCAGTAGACTTGCCAGGCTGATAAGCACATTGCATTTTGTGAAGTGGATTCTTCCTAAGCGGACCATCTCTAATGAATCTGTCCACCATTTTCTCCAATGATTTCAGTAGAAAGGACTGGAGACTTATAGCCCTGAATGACTTGGCCTCATCATATGTCGCCTTTCCTGCTTTTGGAATAAACGTCACTTTCACCGATCTCCATGCTTCGGGTATATACCCAAATGCTATGCAGGCCCTATAGAGCCTGCATAGATGAGGACTAAGTATGGAGATACCCTGTTGCAAGAAAATTGGATAGATGCCGTCGGGCCCTGGTGACTTAAAGGGTTGAAAGGTCCCCATGGCCCATTTTAATTTTCCGTCGTCCACCACTTTCTTTGCCACTTCCCAGTCTCTTTTGAAGGTTTTCACCTCCCAAGATTCCAGGCAGTTTAAATCCAGCGGATCAGTTCTTGTTTCAACACAACCTGGAAAGTGAGTCTTAAATAAAACTCTTAAAGTTTCCTCACCAGTTTCCGTCAAAACACCATCGTCGTCTTTCACGGCCGAAAGTGGGTTAGCCTTGGTAATGGATGTAGCCTTCGCCAATCTCATACCTTCAGGTAGTGTACTGATAGTGTCACATTGACGCTTCCATGCTACTTCCTTCGTTTTTTGCACCATTTTCCCGTATTCGGTTAGGCCTTATGATAGTCGCTAAAGTCTTTTCTCGCTTTAGCCTCGTTAAAGAGTTTTCTTGTCTCCTGTCGCATTTTTGCCACTTCGGAAGTCCACCATGGTTCTTTTAGGACCCTTGGTTTCCGTTCAGGACAGTTATCTATCCACGCTCTTTTAATGCCATCCGCTATTCTCTGAGCTTCCATTTCTAAGTCAACTATTGAGTTAAGCTTAGTTCCTGGAGCTCCTAACTCTGCCTTAAGAGATTCTCTATACGATACCCAGTTTTGTGCCTAGGGTTTCTTTTTGCGAACAGTTTGTGACCTTGGCATGTCATACCTGTACCTGAAGCATACGTAGTTGTGGTCAGAAAGTGTGACCTCATCCGACACATGCCAGTTGTCTATTTTACCAAATGCCTTTTTGCAGGCCAGTGTAACATCAATAACCTCCCTCCTAACGCTATTAAAGAAGGTAGGTTTGTTGCCCTTATTGAGGATTAGTAAAGGTGAACTTACCAAGTAGCTAGCCAACTTCTCTCCTCTTTCGTTGGTGTCCGTGCTGCCCCACAGTAAGTTGTGGGCATTAGCGTCACACCCAATTATAAGGTCCATCTTCTTACTCTCCGCATGCTGCACAAGAGCATCAAGTTCCGGCGTTACGGGGTCCCTCTTCTCATACGGCAGGTAAGCCGCAGCCATGACTACGGCTTGCCCTGCCCCTTGTTGGACCTGGACAGTTGTCAGGTCCCTGTAACAGAAGACATTCAAGGGCATGGCATCTATGCCCTTTCTGGCATATATGCATGTTCTCGAATCATTAGTAGTACAGTTATAAAAGATACGACTGGTTAAACTACCGAAGCCTTTTATTTGGCCGTTGTTTATGTATGGCTCTTGTATGAGAGCAATGTCATACTTCTGCAGCCGTAGCTCTCGTGCTAGGATTGCCACGGCTGCCTTACAGTGATGTAAATTTATTTGTACACACCTTAAAACTGCCATAGTTGGGCCTTAGGGGTGTCGGCGGCTAGCCGACAGTCCGCTACTGGCGTCCGAGAACGCCTCCATCTCCGTCATGCCGGCAGCGTCGCCCGGCGATGACACCAGAATCTCGGGGTCCAGCGTGCCCTCCGACGTAGCAGGCGACAGCGCCAGCTGCCCGGCAGCGTCCACCAGTGGCGAAAGCGACGCCGGAGGCCTGGTAACCACCAGGCTTGGCCGCGGTGACGGAGAGCGAGTCCTCGTCGGGTCGCGGAGTTCCCTGCTCCGCAGGTCCAGTGGCCGTTGAGCAGCAGCAGAGCCGCTAGCCCCAAGCGCGGTCCCCGGTTGCGCCGGTGTGATCAGCGGTGGCGTTTCCGCCGGCCGCTGCCCCCGACCCTCGACCCGGGGGTCGCGCCTGCTGCTGCGGCTCCGTCGACGCATCCCGCTCACTTCCCCCGCCTTTCCCCACCAGATCCTGATGGGCCACCAGCCCCCACGGGTTGTGCCACGGTGTCTTCAATCACCTTGAAGATATCGGTGCACAACCCAATTCTGAGCCGATAGCCCACGGACTTGATGAAGTCGGCGGATACACGGTCCATGAACACAATACGCCGAATCTGCCCCTCCTCGACCAGTGTGTCGACAATCTTCCACTCGCTGGTCCGCAGGCACGGGTTAAACTTCTGCGTCATCCGAAGAAGCCGTGCATTGTCCTGGATGGCGTAGTTGCGGGTTTTCCACGCCATCTTTACTGGCTTAGGTAGGTCCTTAGCATAAAGGACCCTTACCTTTTGCCCTCCACGGTTTCACCGTTCATAGCCTCGCGAAGCCATTTTGCATCCTCCTCTGTATCACAGGAGATGTGCATAGCCCCCCGACGACACCCTTCATGTCGATCCCCGGTAATCCGGGGGCCGCCTCCAGCTTGTCATACATGACGGGTGCGAAAGCCAACCACCCATCACCACTAAACTGAGAGGCCGGAAAGTCCTCCGGGACCATGGCCATCCTGATGGCTGCTGCGACCTTGTTGTAGGCGACAGCTCTGTCGAGCTTCACCTTCTTTGCCCCAGCAGCCACCTCGGCGGCCTTTTGTCTATAGTTGCACTTATAATGCTTTGGATTATAAAACATGGTTCACACCGATCTATTTTATTTTTAGTACAAATTTATGACTGCGACTTTCTCCAAACCTTTTCAATCTTTTTGAAAATTTACGAAAATCATCTTAGATATCTCTTGTTACCTCTTCACGCTTTATCTACTAAACCAATCTTCCTATTTCGCATACGCATAGTAAGAAGTACTGAAAAGGACATAGTGTACCTTTCATCCCTGGAAGAAGCACTATTCCCATGGGAAATTCACGCGGGCGAAGCCGCAGGCAAAATTTAGGATATAATAAATTAACCCCACTTTTAAGGGACTCGCTAGCTATGTTATATTCATTTATATTGCTCATATATTTTTCCGCGGCTTCGCTTGCGTAAATTGTTTATTTGTTAGCCCTCGAACTTCGTTTGTGCGTAATTTACTAATGTTTATATCTCTGGTTCTAAGCGGCATATCAAGATGAAACACGCCAGATTTTACGTTAGACGTTCTACAATACAACGGTGAAAACTGCATCAAATTTGGTCCAGTAGTTTTTGCGTGATGCGCGCACAAACATACAGACATACAAAAAATCTATAAAAAATTGTTTTGGCTTCTATTGGCCCTCTAAAGACACCTCGTAGTTTTTTTCTTTAATATCTCCTATGTACAGACACAAACCAGTTACAGTTTTATTATATCTATATATTGATTGTTGAGTTTCGCAAATAGACAGACTGAAGCCTGGGGCTTTTATTATTATTATTTCTTCGTGATCATTGTAAACGATCCTTTATATTGAATTTAAAACTTTAAATCGTGGAAGTTCTAGTGGGTTTCGATGAATTCTCTAGGTATAACAATTTGTCTCAGTCGTGTGTTTATCTGTTTCGAAACTTTTTACTCGGTAACTCGGAATCGAGTGAAGATAGGAAGTTCCGCTGGAATAGTTTTCGGAAATGTGGAGTTACTTGATAGATTGATAGATTTTCTTACGTTTTGAGGAAATAAAAACTTAAGATCTGCTAAGAGGTGAATGAGGTATTTTTAAAACATATTCAAATTGTAATTGTATTTAATGTGATTGTATATAATTTATAACTTGGATAAAAAGATAATCAAAAGTCATGTACAGTTTATTATTCATTAAACTCATTATTAAAAACAGACCAATATTCTTTGCTAATAAAATTTAGTCTTAATTTTACATTAAATTAAATTACTTTAATTTTTTATCGAAGTTCTCACTGGAGTAAAATGTGGAGCGAAAGCTAGTTTAAGGTAACAATTTCTCAATAATATTTCCCAAATCGAGTGAGCCAGCGTTCAGAACTTGGCAAATTACCGAGAACTACTCGTCACAAAGTTGTCGATTGATTCTACTCCATTTGTCTAATTATCCAGATATAGCTACTTCAACTAACTACGGATTTTGGTGCCCAAAAAATAATTATTATGTACAAAATAGCGATAAAACAAGCCACTATAAAAAATAACTTGCTTCTAAACGTTTTAATTTCGATTCCTAATGGTTTGTTGGCGTAAATTTAAAACTGAAAAACGCAACGCTCTTGTTCGTAGAATTTTTCAATTTTACAAACTTTTGAACCCTTCTTACCAAGAGATTGGATCCGGGTGTGCGCTTAGTGTACTTCTTTTGTTATCCTAAATGCCGCCGTAGGATTAACTTAGATTCATACAGTTAGGGAAAAATGGAGGGAGGAAGGAGGACTTTGTCCAGCAGTGGGATCTAAACGGCTGAATAATAATAATGGGGTCTAAACGGCAGAATTATAAACTTGCAAATCATAGATCATACTAATATTATAAATGCGAAAGTTTGGATGTGAGTTTGTGAGGATGTTTGATACTCAATCACGCAAAATATACTGGACAGATTTCGATGAAATTTTGGTATACGGGTAGAAAAATACCGGGAATAGCACAAAGGGTACTTTTTATCCCATTATTCCCACGGGAGCGAAGCCCCAAGGCGCGGCTAGTTAATTATAAGTCGAAGCGCTCGTAGACCTTTAATCTATGACAACAGACAAGACAAGTAGAAGACGTAAGTTAGGTTCAAATCTTGCAAGATAAACGAGAACTACTTCCGATTGTCATTCATAGTTGAAATTGGACACTTGGTTGACTGGAAGAAATTCCTATTTGGGATAAGTCCGCCATTGTACGCCTCTCTTTTTGTTTCACTATGTTTTGTATTTTTCTTGTGTGTATGTGCAATAAAGAGTTTACAAACAAACAAACGCGTCTTCAGTTCTGATGACAATGATTTGATAATGATATTGTATGTATATGTTACTAGCTGCGCTCCGTGGCTTCGCTCCCGTGGGACTTTCGGAATAAAAAGTACCCTATGTGCTATTCTCGGTATTTTTCTACCCGCATACCAAATTTCATTTCCGTTCAGTAGATTTTGCGTGATTGAGTAACAAACATCCTCACAGATTCACAAACTCACATCTAAACTTTCGCATTTATAATATTAGTAGGATTATGATAAGCATGATTTGCTTGTGCATTCAGGATCGGCTTCCAACAAATGAACCTCAACGAGACAAATTTTTATTAAAAACATTAAATTTTTGTCAACCAATTAAATTTTTTAATTTTTTATATACATCACGCCCTGTGATCACGCCTATTTCCCGTGGGGCAGATACACTTGCTACGATCCTTACAGATCTCTCTCGCTTCCTCTACACTCATCACTCTCTTAATTTTCTATTAACCCTTTCACTTTCTGATACAACACGACACTGGCCGTAATCAATATCATAAAGAAGCATTGTTAAATTTTCGAAGCGAGCAACACTTAGGGGTATAAGGTAGAGTGTAATATAACGCTGAACTCAAAAGTGGATTTTAAGTTACGTGTATTTTATGTAAACACGAAACTTCATGGAAACTTAACACATTTATAAACATTATTAATACCTTCCAGGGGCGGCACACTTGAGCAGTTGCTCGTAAGATACCTTTAATGCTACTACTAGGGTTGGAAATAGTCGACTATCGATGTAACCGATATCGATAGAAGGATTAATAACAACAACCTTGTTTATTTATTTGGATTTTTGTGCATCTCAGATGCAGTTAGTACTAAAGTACTCTCAATAATGTAATTTCTATATGACAGTACTTTAACATTGTTTATTATTAAAGTTAAGGGTGTGAGGTTGATTGCGTGTGCAAAAAAAAAAATTCTCTTGTAAAGTGATTGATTTTGTGTTTAAAAATATTTATCAAATGCCTGATTTTTTAAATTTTGAATTATCTATAAACTTACTTTTTATTTCATGTCAGTTAAACTTTTATGAGCCAGTCACTGAACGCTTGCGACAGAAGTCGAAATAAATATTATTGCATAGTCAGCTAGTGTGTGAATTTCCTCATGATGTTTCCTATCACGAGAGCAAGTAGTGCTCGATGAATTTGATACTACTATATACTGTACCTTTCACAACTTTCGGACACTAGCTGAGCTGAGTCCACTTTACCATTTTTTATTCATCGTTTAATTTAAACGATGTCGATACGTAATATATTGGCAAAGTCACATCCCTAAGACATAAGACTTGGCCTGAAGATTGCCCCAGGCTACATGCTAAGAACACGATGCACTGACTTAGTATCCGTTCCTGGTACTTAAAGGATATACATTTATACTATATACAAGGGTATTTACTTATTATGTATTTGATGATACGTATTTATGTCGAAATCGGGTATCATTTCAGAAATTTTATATCGTTTAAAAAGAATATGACTTTTTCATGCTAATCTATACATCTATACATATAATAAAACAGTAAAAATATTTTGTCTGTACATTTAATATTTTTAACTGAAATGGATAGAGGGACACCTAAAAAGAATAATAGAAAGCAAAAATATTTTTTTGGAATTTCTTGTCTGTCTGTCTGTCTGTCTGTCTGTCCGTCTGTCTGTCTGTCTGTCTGTCTATATGTATGTACGCGTTTCACGCAAAAACTACCGGACGGATTTGAATGAAACTTTTTTTGTTGTATAGCTATTAAGCCTGGGCAACATATAGGCTATAATTTATTTTGAAAACTGGAACACCTGATGAAGAACCTTAACAGAACAGCTAAACTATAAGAAATATGGAAATGGTGCCTTAACAAAAGTCGTTCAACCTGATGAGCATTTTCTGATGACGTACAAAAATTGAAGATCTGGAACATCTGATGAAGAACTGCAAGAGACCAGCTACACTATAACATATATGGAAATGGCGCCTTATTAAAAGTCGTTCAACCTGATGAGCATTTTCTGCTGACGTATAAAAATTGAAGATCTAGAACATCTAATGAAAAGCTCCAAGAGAGATTTTTTATCTAAGCGAAACTCACGCGGGCGAAGCCGCGGGCGACAGCTAGTTTAGAATAAGTTTTTTTTTTTCAAAGTTCTAACTAATATTATAAATGCGAAAGTGAGTTTGTTTGTTTGTTACCTCTTCACTCTTTATCTACTGAACCAGTCTTCCTGAAATGCATACACATAGCTGGAAGTATGGAGAAGGACATAGGGTACCTTTCATCCCGGGAAAAAGCACAGTTCCCGTGGGAAATTTACGCGTGCGAAGCCGCGGGCAAAAGCTAGTATTTTTATAAAACGACATTTAAGGGAAATTGGTGTTTCCTATTATTATTATTATTCTTTGTCTAGTATTTCATTGTTTTAATCAAATTTTGTAATCTTTTAGATCACAAAGAATAAAGGATTAAAACAGATAACAGATTTTAAAACAACAAGTTTAAAATATGTACTATTTTGAAAAAACAAACTTATTCTAAATTAGCATGAAAAAGTCATATTCTTTTTAAACGATATTAACACATACATATTTTAAACTTGTTGTTTTAAAATCTGTTATCTGTTTTAATCCTTTATTCTTTGTGATCTAAAAGATTAAAATATTTGCTCAAAACAATGAAATACCAGACAAAGAATAATAATAGGAAACACCAATTTCTCTTAAATGTCGTTTTATAAAAATATAAATGGAACAAAAATATTACTGAGTAATCTTTCCTTGCTCCCTGCAATGGAGATTTATATAATCCTTATAAAATAGCCGAAACTCCTCGTCTGAATCACTCGCCCTCTTTAGCGAGATAACAAATTGTTTTATCCCCGGCGAGAAGAAGGGTGTTAAAACAAATTTTTTTTTTTTTTATTAGAAATTTGATTTTTTTTTTTAAATTAGAAATTTGAGTGCGTTTGGCCTCAATCTTGCCTGATGGGAAGCAAAGATGAGGTCTAGGTCACGCAAACTCAAAATATGCCTATTCACTCTTGCCTTGAAAACCCCTAAATTATATTCGTCGGGAAACAGCGACGCGGGGAGAGAATTCCATACCTTAGCCACAGGGCGGGCGCTTCATAGATACGGGGCGTCAAACATACCTACTACTACTACATTGAAACTGTAATCCGTGAACACGTCAATGTGTGCGTTTTCATAGTAATAGCGTCCCAATACACACAAGAACGGGGGAGAAGTGCGGGGGGTGCGAAGGGGTGCCATATCCTTTCTGTACGTAGTATTTATATTAATTCTGTGCCTTAGCGGTTCGCAAGATAAAGCAGGAGGTGAACCGAGAGGTGCGATGAGCTGGAATGTCAACCACATATGGATGGAATCCCTGTCTACGTCAAGTCTATAATTTCTTAAATGTCTCTACTCTAATTTTTGTCTCAAAATCCTATATTTTGTTGAATTCAACATTGATTCATTTATTTATTTACTATTTTCTAAAAGCCATCTATGTCCCAGTACAGGGCAAAGGCCTCTCTCCTTTCAAGACTCTAGATCGATAGAAGACTAACTCGCACCACATTTTTGTCTTTGTTCAATTCGTCGCACCAACTCATTCGTGGTAGACCCGGCCGTCTCCTGCCATAGAAAAAGAAACCAATAGATTCGAAGAAACTTGGTTGTGTCAGACGGACGGACAGACAGACAGACAGACGCACGAGTGATCCTATAAGGTTTCCGTTTTTTCATTTTTATACGGAACCCTAAAAAATCGAGAAAGGCACATTTTATTCAAGTCTGGTATACTTTGAACCTTCGTCTTTCACAAGCGTTCATATCAGTTGCCGTTAATTATATAAAAAAAGGAAAAAGGCGTGATAAAATGTATGTATGTGAATTAGATGTCAAACAACGCCACGTGTATCACTTTTGGTACACTTTTGCACAACGAGCGTCAAGCTCGAAGTGCATTACTCTCGACTCGTCACAATATCGCCAGTTTCGGAACAAAAATTGTTTTTCTTTTATTTTTGAAAACCTGGCGGTCAAAGGGTTAACATACGAGACATAATGTTGGCTTTAAAATACGAAAAAAGAAAAGTAGCGTGACAAAAAGTAAAAAATTGCGGAAGGGGTTAAAAAGGCGTAAGTAATCTCCATGCTTTTAATAACAATATTGTAAATAACTTCACGCTTAATCATCATTAACCCATTTTCATCCTCCGTTGTATATTTTCACCTAATGGCTTCTGTTTAGGCGAAGCTACGTTATTATTTAGATTTCAAATAAGGCACCTGTTGAACGAAAACAGCGTTCATTGTTGGAAACGATGAATTTGTATGATTCAATTAATATCCATACTTTGATACTTATAATATAAATGCGAAATTCTGTCTATTTGTTACGCTTTCATGGTAATTTAAAAATAACTTTTTGTATACAAGGGTTTTACTAAATTCCCTAGACAATGCAATCACATACATTTTGTTCTACAGCAATGCTCTAAACTTCGTTAATGATCCTCATAATAAAATCGAATTTCCAATTCTTATGAAGTAATTGTGCTCTCATGTTGAATTTAACATAATAATGTATAATAATTTACGAGAAAAACGGCATTCAAAATACGACAAAAATTGAGATTCTTGTTGATGTGTGCGTAATATTTTGTGACATTTAGGGGCGACGTCTAGCAGATTTATTACAAACTACTGACTACTACTATTTATATAAAAGCACTTTGAGACCTAAATGCATGCTACCTCGATGTTGCTTGCCTTGACAGCGCCATCGGCTGTACGTGAAAAACAAAAGAAAATCATGAAATGCTAAAAAATTATAAAATAGCAAGTTTCAATATTAAATACAATTTAGGGTTCAATATACTTATTTTTATGAAAGATTTTTTATGGTGAAATTTAAATTTGATTACTGTTAGTTTTGGATATCAAGACAGGCTATCTAAATATGACATCTGGACATCACCTGTACATCTGGATGTGATGTCCTGGACTTTATGACCTACTGTCCAGGTTTTCGTATCCACATGACCAGACTCCCACGTCTTCAAATTTATATGTGCAGGTGATGTCCAGATGTCCAGGTCTTCAGCTCCACATTTTCAGATCTTCATTTCCAGATGTTCAGGTGATCATCTCCTGAAGCTCTGGTCTTCATATTCAGCTGTCCAACATTTCATATGCACATGACCAGACACCCAGGTCTACACATCCAGATGTCAAGATGTCATATTCAGATATCCCTGCCTTCATATTCAAAAGTCCCAGTTATCAAATTTAAATTTCACCATAAAAAAATCTTTTATAAAAATACGTACTGAACCCTAGATTTAATATATTATTACAAGCTTGCCATTACGTATATGACTGGACTGGAATATTTGTGCGAATTCATCTCAGGCATTCATCGATACGTTGTTGCCGATCTGTGCGAGGTGTAAGATGGCAACGTTGCTTTTTTTACCCAAAAAGATAATTCTTTTTACAATCATAAGAGTTCGTTCGGAAACAATTTAATTTTGAAAATACTTTTATCAAAAGACATTATAGTAGGTAGATATTATACACGTAGGTATTCATTTACAAAAAATAAACTATAGGAATATGTGCATACATTCATATTTAGTTTCAAAGAAAACAAATATTACTGATTAATTATTTTTTAGTTTGCATTTCACAACATGTTTTCTGAACGTCTAATTTAATTCTAGAACTTCTAGGGCACGAAGTATCGATACTTTGAATTATCGATAAAGTCGAGGTGGGCTCGACCTCCGTGATTTATATTAATTATTTTTTTTCCGATTTTATTTAAATACATTTCATTGAAAGTGTGATTATGTATTGACCGTTGACAGTGCTGAATCTAATCGATCAGATTCGGATAAGTATTAACAAATTATCAATTAAAATGTAAATAAGGTACCTGTGTATTACTTTTTCACTTTATGCATAAAATACGCATTTATTATTTGCAGATTTATTTTTACACGACTGACCATAAAAGGAGTGTTATGTTTTCAGGGTTCATGTATGTATGTAAGTATGTATGTAAGTTTCTTTATTCCACCATAAGTCCTGAATGGCTTAACAGATTTTGATGTGAGAGGTATTTTTAGATTCCTTGCATTCCTCCGAGTGACATAGGCTATATGACGTCATCATAAAAACAAAATGGCGGATTATATATGCGATAAATAGCAGACCAAAAAACAATAAAATTTGATCAATCTTATCGAGTGGGGTATCAAATTGAAGGGCTTTAAAAGGCGATTTGAAAAATGTATATTACTTATATGTTTGTATATAGGTATACTTTTTGAGTAAAAACTTGTCAGTCGTGTTTTTTATTTTTAATAATTAGCTTGTTGCATATTTAAAAACGATATTAATTTATATCAACAATAAAAGATATCGATATTCGTCGTGGTATCGATGTAAGTCTACACTATATACATAGATATCTATCTACTAGCGTTGCAGGACTATCGATAGTATTGACACGTGTCAAATGTCAATACTGTGGCAGGAAATGCACAGCACAAGTGTTTCTTTATACACTAATTCTGTAATACAAAAACAAAAACTGTAACAGGTTTGTCGTGATGAAGAATTTATCATCACCATCCATTATTCCAAGCAATGAAGGAGTCATCATGAATAATGACTGCAATATTTAACAATTTATGTTGGAAAGGAATAACTATACCTAATCTTTTGTTTTCTCTAATAAAAAAAAGTTCGGAAAATAAATTTCCACTTCATTACTAAAAATAAAAGTCAACAATATGTACTATTTAGTTTTATTTAAAAAAAATATAATTCTAGTCATACAATTCAATAGAACATTATGACCATAACGTCTGCGGTGCTGCTTGCTGATTGATTTTTGAAAATGGATGTTCGAACTATTGCTAGATTTGTGTTGGGAATCTAAGAGGTGGTGAAATCCAAACTGCTGAAACTATTGGTAGATAGGTATTTAAATGACAGTTTCTTATTACTAATTATGATTTTGCACTACTGAACTAGTGCCTCTCCATTACTGAAGGTTGGCCGTCAGATTCGCAAACTCTTCTCTGTTCGTCGCTAAGCGAAACAGCTCCTCAACCGTGGTGACTCTGGTCCGCTCACATATGTTTCTCAGCCATGATTTTTTGCGTCTTCCAACACATCTCTTGCCTTCTATTTTTCCCATAAGTTGAAGCAGCTGATATCTGTTGTGTCGCAAAACGTGTCCCAAATATTCAACTTTGCGCTTTTTGACAGTTTGCAACAAAAGTCTAGACATTGCAACGCGCTGGAGGACTTTTTCGTTGCTGAGTCCAATTGATACGAACTTGAACTACATAGGTACCTATATTCATTCTCATAAATATATTTTTTTGCTTTCTTACAAAATATGACAATGACAAGAAGAAATTATAGGTTATTTTTCGCTCTTTGTATTTTTTAAATTTCTTTTACTTTTTTCTTATGCTGCCAGCCAGTCCGATTGGCATTATTATAGTTAGACACTCTTTTGAAATAAGTGCCATCTAGTAGCGTATTTTTAAATTTATAACAATGCTTTGCGCTATATTTAATGTCATTTTGAAAGCTCTCGTCGTAGTGTGAGTGAGTGTAGAGATACGAAGATTCATGGCAGATTCTATTCTAAAGCTTTTTTTTCATTATGTTGACTGAAATATAATCGTAGGCCATAAAATAAATAAAATAGTATGTTTACCGCTCGCCAATTCAAAATTTTTGCCTATAAGTACTGCAACAACGCAACAAAAAAAATAAAACGGAAAATGTTGCTATCAACGCCATCCAGCGGAAATTGTTTAATGAACAGCCCTTCGCTTTATCCTTAACTGGTTTACAGTGGGGGGCCAGATAATTAGGGACACCAGTCGATTTTCATACAAACGAGGTAACTTTGAAGCCTTGGTTCAACGCCAGGATTGATCTGAGCTGTGATCTGATGATAGCCATTGAGGGATAGAATAAAGAGAGCTGCGCTAAGAGCTAAGAGCTGTTTGGATATGTTTAAAAAAAACGCGAAAATAGCACAAAAATGTATGGAAATTCTGAAACTCAGAAAGCTGAGCTGAGTAGCTCTTAGAATGCTGATCTGATCAGTTGGGTGTGTATAGCGATCTGGATGTCCTCCATTCTATCCCTCAATGGCTATCATCAGATCACAGCTCAGATCAATCCTGGCGTTGAACCAAGGCTTCAAAGTAACCTCGTTTGTATGAGAATAGACTGGTGTCCCTAATTATCTGGCCCCCCACTG
Source organism: Ephestia elutella (assembly GCA_018467065.1). Classification (NCBI taxonomy): domain Eukaryota; kingdom Metazoa; phylum Arthropoda; class Insecta; order Lepidoptera; family Pyralidae; genus Ephestia; species Ephestia elutella. Next base: position 4,348,981 of record CM031577.1, read on the forward strand.
TATATAAGTAGTATCTACTTCTCAGTGCTACTAACTATGTGTATGCAATATTTCAGGAAGATTGGTTCAGTAGATAAAGCGTGAAGAGGTAACAAACAAACTCACTTTCGTATCCATACTTAATATTATAAATGCGAAAGTTTGGATGTGAGTTTGTGAGTTTGTGAATTTGTGAGTTTGTGAGTTTGTGAGGATGTTTGTTACTCAATCACGCAAAATCTACTGGACGGATTTCGATGAAATTTGGTACAGAGGTAGATAATGACTTTTTATCCCGGGAAAAAGCACTGTTCCCGTGGGAAATTCACGCGGGCGAAGCCGCGGGCAAAAGCTAGTTTATAATATTCTCTCTCTCTCAGCCTAAAGACGTCCACTGTTGGACAAAGGCCTCCCCCAAGGATTTTATCCGTGGGGGGTTTTGCCGTAAACGCCACGCTTGGCAGGCGGGTTGGCGATCGCAGTGTGATGGCATAGTATGCGGACAGATGCTGCTGCCCATCCTCCGGTGTTTTTTATCCCTTAGTCGCCTCTTACGACACCCACGGGAAGAGATGGGTTGGTGCTATTCTAGGGCCACACCACAGGCCACATTTATAACATTAGTTAGGATTATTATTTAATTATTCTTCACGGGAAGCGAAACTTTTTATCTCGATTTTCAGAAAATAATATAAAAGACCGAACTTCAAATAAAATCAATAGCAGTCAAATCATATTAACTAGAAATAGAAAGTATTTTGTTTCTGAGAAATATTTTACCCAATTACCTAATAGAAGACCCTTGAAAGACCTTTATAATGAGCTTCGGTTGCTATGTAGGATTAATATAAAAATGTAACCAACTTTTATAAATCAAAATTTCTTTATTGAAAATTGGCCTTCAAAGAAGGCACTTTTTTAAGTTGAAAAATAATTATATAATCATAGTGTATTGAAGCTATTATTAATAGATTATATTATTAAAGCATAGTGTCTCAAAGCTACAAACTACTAGCATTTCGGAATGACCACGAAATGCCGAAAGAAACTCATGAAACAGTCTTGGTTGCCTAACATGGCAGAGGGGCTTCTTTTTTGTCTTTATACATACATAGATTATGTACCTACAGTCAAAAATAAAACAAATATAATATAATAAAACATGTCATGTTTATAATTGAGTAACAATAATGAAGTATAAGAAAAAAAAATCGAATCAGAATCGAGCAAACCTGTTCCCCCCGGCAACACCCATTTTCGAGTTGACGCGTGGTCAGCCATCGCAAAGCTATACTCACCATCACCTGTAAAAGTCTATTTTTGGACTCACAACTTAAAATATAAACAAACAAAACCTAAGCTCTTTCACAATTTTTGGGAATAAATCCTGGAAAAGTTTCATTACAGTGCCTGTGTAAGTTTATGTTTCTTCATTATAAATTTCATAATTCTGTACGTGGTATTTTCAGTAAAGCTCCCACAGCTTTAAAAAAAACATTTATGTTTTTGTTGCTATACAACTTTATCTAAGGGTGTTTTTTATAACATTTTGTAACATGTAGGAAAATTTTACGTATTATATTTTTATATTTTAATTTTACGTTTATTTTAATTGTATAATATCAATTAGGAACTCCCGTGTGGGAGTATCTTGAAAAAGCCTGTAAGGGCTCCCATTTTTGACATTCACCAGTTGGCTGTGGCTGATATCCAAGTTTGTCGTATGATAGATAGCAAAAACATTTCATTTCCACACTTTAAACTTTTACATAAAGCATTTCGATATATCAATGAAATTTCACTTCAAATACGTTGTGTCAAAGGAAAATTAATGTCGCTCATACCCCATAAGTTGGGAACAGAGGGGTTTACGCCGGAAAGAAACGATTTCCGCCCGTTTATTCCCGGGCGTAAACCGTTTATTTCCGTCAACTCAAAATACTTTATTTGCCTAAATGTAGGTGATATAAAATGATACCTACATTTTACTTTAAAAGCATGCAAAAGTTAACATTATAGAAAAAAATAAAATTAAAAAAACGTCGGGCAAAAACATTTTCTTCCCTTTTATTCTCGGGCATACACCCATATCTGGTTGGGACTGACCAATAATCCAGCGAATGTCGATTCAATTCCTTCCATTGTGACATTAACGCGGATGAACACGTCTACATTGGTAGAGGACGCTCCTCTAAGATGGTTCCGGGCTTAAAGAAATGTCACAAATTGTAGTGCTAACAGATAAGACCCTTCCAACGCGAATGACCAAAAACGCAAAAGGAGAATTAAAACATTTTGGCTTTAATTCGTGAATGACCGTGTCAGTAAATTACCAAAAACGCAAAGGCCAATTCAAACATTTTGGCGAATCGCATGTTTAACTCTTCAATTCGAGAATGACCAATTAAGAATTACCAAAAACGCAAAAGGACAATTTAAAAACCATTTGTTTACGTACTTGAGAAAGGTACTGAACAATTTTTAGCCGAGCGTAATTTTAAAATTACGGTTAAACAGATGTAAAAGTAAGCGAAGAACCGAAATTGTTTGATAAAAAAAGATTAGAAGGAAATGAAAACTTCAACAAGGCCCCTTTGTCAACTGGAGCCGGGTTCTCCCGAACGAGCGTTACATAGCCGAGCGTTTCAGTCTCATTCACTAAAATAACCATAAAATAAAGTTCTCAGCGCGCCTTCAAAAATAAGGAAAAAAAGCAAAGCTATATTTCTATATATTTTATATTTTATAAATGTCCTCACAATTGAAAATAGGTCAATTTGAAAGGACATTAACTGGCGATAGTGGGTTATAAAAGGTAATAGTTTTGGAAGCCTTATCTTTGGAGTTTTTAGTTAATGGACATACAGATAGAGTTTTAGTTTCGTGTTTAGTTGACAAATGTCTCCTAATAAATGTTTATTGGGAAACATTTGTCATATTCGGATTGGTCGATAGTTACTTTTATTGTTTGCTACGTATATAGGCCCCGCCACGAAAGGATAGAAACAAAGTATTCATGCCAAAAATTTTGAACCGACCAAGTGAAATATACTTCAATTAACAAGCAAGTGATATGAAACTTACGAGCAATTTCAATTGATCGGATTATACGTCAGCGATAAAAGGCTGAGTGTAAACATTTGGCGCGCCATTTGGAAATAGATCGGTCATCATTTATTATTTGCATTTATCTATACATATAATAAAACAGTAAAAATATTTTGTCTGTACATTTAGTATTTTTGACTGAAATGGATAGAGGGACACTTAAAAAGAATAATAGAAAGGAAAAATTTTTTTTTGGAATTTCTTGTCTGTCTGTCTGTCTGTCTGTCTGTCTGTCTGTCTGTCTGTCTGTCTGTCTGTCTGTCTGTATGTATGTACGCGTTTCACGCAAAAACTACTGGACGGATTTGAATGAAACTTTTTTTGTTGTATAGCTACTAAGCCTGGGCAACATATAGGCTATAATTTATTTTGAAAACTGGAACACCTGATGAAGAACCTTAACAGAACAGCTAAACTATAAGAAATATGGAAATGGTGCCTTAACAAAAGTCGTTCAACCTGATGAGCATTTTTTGATGACGTATAAAAATTGAAGATCTGGAACATCTGATGAAAAGCTCCAAGAGAGATTTTTCATCTAAGCGAAAATCACGCGGGCGAAGCCGCGGGCGACAGCTAGTTGAAAAATAAAAATAAAAGCCCATTATTTTATTCTTATTTCACTTTGTTATATGATAATAAAAATGGTGGCATATGTTTTTATTGTTTGATTGTAATTACTGTTCTACATTATATGAATTTCATTCCTAGTTGGCTCATATTATTTGTCATTAAAAAAAATTTATAGAAATAATTATTGGATTTGACCCAAATGTTGCGTACCACTATTCTTTGTTTACAAAGTTTCTACGATCTCCTGGCGGGGCCTTTAGATGATATTTTTGAAGCAAACAATACATTTAAGTAAGTCGAACTTACCTTATACTTTAATCGATCTTTCTTAATGCCGAGTCCAATCCTGAAACAATGTAAGGTTTTTTTATTAGTACAAGTTGTAAATAATTAAGTTTTTTGAAGTAATATCTGTGAAATACAATTTTGTATCGTAATTAAAGCTCGGGAGTTGTTGGAAAATGTTTTAACATATTTTATGTGTATACTTATTTAGTGTTTTATTTTGTTTTACACGATTTTCTCAAATAAAATCTGGTAGTAATGTTGAAATGCTAAATAAAATGTTTTTAATTTAATGCCACTCAGTGTTAAAATAGTCACCTGTATTGACTTACTCATTAAGCAGAAAGAATAGATATTTTACGTCCGACTGTAAATAATTACTTCATTTGGCAGTTGGATCCTCGGATGGAACAACGCGGGACCGTCAAAAGCGGGATCAAACGCGGACTACTCAAATAAATTTCAATTAAGACATAGGCTAACATCCTACTAATATTATAAATGCGAAAGTTTAGATGTGAGTTTGTGGGTCTGTGAATTTGTGAGTTTGTGAGGATGTTTGTTACTCAATCACGCAAAATCTACTGAACGGATTTCGATTAAATTTGGTATACGGGTAGATAAATACCGGGAATAGCACATAGGATACTTTTTATCCTGAAATTTCCACGGGAGCGAAGCCCCGGGGCGCGGCTAGTATACAATAACTTACACAATATAAGTGGAATTAATATTTCACCATCTACAAGCACCCTAAAAACAGTTAAGTGAATAACAGCAGTTTTTACCTGACCGCGCATTTGTCATCCCCCGGCCGCAAGGGATGATCTGTCTCCTTGACAAACGAGTTCTCTAATGCCCTACTTAAGGCGGGTCCACACGGAGCGAGCAGACTCGCGAGGCTACTCGCAGCGAGTAGCGTACGCAGCGCCGCTGCGGGCAAGCGACCAAGCGGCCGAACCACCGAGATTTAAAAAAATTAAATATACGGACAAATCACACAGATTGAGTTAGCCCCAAAGTAAGTTCGAGACTAGTGTTATGGAATGCTAACGCAATGAAAATACATTTTAAAATTGTTTGTTTCTCCACAACAAATGCCTTAAATAATACGTGAAATTCATAAATTAAAGTAAATACTATAGGACAGTATCATTGTGAAGATCTGGTGCTCACGCTTGGTATCAAGGAACCTGTGTTGTACGTTTATTTTGTTTTTTTTTTTGCTCTAAGGCGCCTTGATCTGTGTGGACGTTCAACGGCCGAGGCAAGCGCGGCCGGAAGCGAGCAGACACTAGTCACCGAGATTTCGTGTTGTCTTGCTCTAACTCTAAAGCGACCTTAAAAATCCGAGACGCACGAGTTAGCGTCAAAGCCGTTCTCCACTCACTGCGCTTGCCCCTCAACGCTGCGCTGATATCGACGATACAAGAGACCATTCTCAACGTTTTTCATACAATTATGTATCCGATAACGTACAGCGTCTGGCGTCGTTATCGCCAGACTCGGTCGTTTGGTCCAGCCACAGAGCAAGCAGCCTTGCAATTTTAGGAACTTTTTGCATGTTATTCATGTTATGTTTATTGTGTTATGTGTCTCAGCTGATACAAATAAAAGTATTATGTATCTATCAACTCGCGACACATTTTCCTCGCTCTGTGTGGACTCGCCTTTTCACTAACTGGCTGCACGCATTAAACCGTACTAAATCTTTGTGAAATGTGATTTGGTAACTTTGAAGGTGGTCTAGTGGTTAAGATGACAGTCTATGGTCGAAAAATCCAAGGTTCTTATTATATTCGTGCTTTAAAAGTTTGTCGTGCCTTATTTTATTACTTACCAATCTCACTCATTTATGGTAGTTTTCGTAGACCACCACTTGCTTCCGGTGAAGGAAAATGTCGTGAGGAAATCAGCACGTTAGTTAATTGTTTATCAGCTCCAGTTAGAAATGGAGATGGCTGTTTGTGTGAAAAGAAACGCAAGGAAAATGAAGTTATTCTGTAGAAGTAGTAGGTATATTGCACTAAATAAATGTAGGTTATCATAAAGTGCATGTAAAAATCAAAGTCCCCGTGGGAAATTCACGCGGGTGGAGCCGCAGGCAAAAGCTAGTTACCTAAATTTGATTAAGCGATACTTTCTTTTTCTAAAATTCGCGCCTCAAGAAATTTTCCTTTCTACCTCTATCGTATTTCACCGATTACGTGAGTTAAATATCATCCTTTCGGAATCATGTCCTATCTACACGGGGCGGTAAGTGATTTATGAAGGAGGGATCTATGAGTCTTATCTGTGACGTGTCAATCGGCGAAAGGGGCAACTGGCCGTGGAGGACTGTCAGGAAACCCTTTGGTTCAAGTTGATCGAATTTATTCAGAAATCGGAATCGATTTTGGATAATAGTGACAGGTGAGATTAATGTTTTGAATCAATGAATGAATGAGTGTTTATTCAAAATACATTAAAGAATATACACAAAGTTATTGGATAAAGGTTTTGGATTTTTATGTAAAAGGTGTTGTAGCCCTTGTAGTTGGTTGCGAGGGAGTGTACAGGAGTAGAAAGTCAAATAAAGATACTATTCAATTTTTCGATATCAAAACACAATACCTACTTAAATGGAGTACACTTTTACACGACCTATATGGTCCACGGTGCAAGGGCTACTGCCTGCAGTAGCCTGTATGTGCGATTATGCACCGTTGCAAATATGTGACGGTGACTTACAAAGGAAAAAAGATGAATTAACTATCAATACGTGTTACATTCTTGCAACATTTTATTAGCGTCCTCATAAACCCGTCAATCGTCTGCTGAACATAGTGTGTATGAATACCCGTTATCTCCATAAACGATGTCCTTTACAAAATCTCCGATAATCTTTGTATTGTCATTATCCTTCATAAACGAATGATGAAATTCATACATGACGGCTTGAAGACGACATATCGTCGCACTTACTTTTATTTGTATTGCTGATGTCTATAAGCATATCTATAGTAATCTTATTGGATAAACTAGCTGTCGCCCGCGGCTTCGCCCGCGTGAGTTTCGCTTAGATGAAAAATCTCTCTTGGAGCTTTTCATCAGATGTTCCAGATCTTCAAATTGTATACGTCAGCAGAAAATGCTCATCAGGTTGAACGATTTTTGCTAAGGCGCCATTTCCATATATGTTATAGTGTAGCTGGTCTCTTGGAGCTTTTCATCAGATGTTCCAGATCTTCAATTTTTATAAGTCGGCAGAAAATGCTCATCAGGTTGAACGATTTTTGTTAAGGCACCATTTCCATATTACTTATAGTTTAGCTGTTCCGTTATGGTTCTTCATCAGGTGTTCCATTTTTCAAAATGAATTATAGCCTATATGTTGCCCAGGCTTAATAGCTATACAACAAAAAAAGTTTCATTCAAATCCGTCCAGTAGTTTTTGCGTGAAACGCGTACATACATACAGACAGACAGACAGACAGACAGACAGACAGACAGACAGACAGACAGACAGACAAGAAATTCCAAAAAATTTTTTTTGCTTTCTATTGTTCTTTTTAGGTCTCCCTCTATCCATTTCAGTCAAAAATATTAAATGTACAGACAAAATATTTTTACTGTTTTATTATATGTATAGATATGTACAATAAAAAGGTAAAAAATGCAGGGCGAACACGGATTTTTTAAGTGGGGCGAATCGTGTAGGGCGAAGAAAATAATGACAGAAAGTATAGTAAATAGAACATTAAATCGCTGCTAAGCAGATAAACAGCACAAGTTCTTAACCTTAATATTAATTCGCTAAGAAAGCTACGGCCAACGGCGTTAATCTTTCAAAATGGGTCATCCATTTATAAAACTTATTATCTGAATACAAAGCCCTCGTTTTATTAAGCCAAAACAAAAGGAAGGACAACACAATGACAAACATGTTCTGTCGCGTTAAGGCGTTTGGATTGCCGTTGTTCTGTGAAATGGTGTTTTTGTAAGGACTAAAGCTCAGCTGTGGTTAGCCAGAAAAATCTGAAAAATATATGTGAACTATCAACTCTTTAAGAACATTTGTTTAGATTATTTTTATTGTAAAATAAAACTACTATATGAAAAAATAAAAACGGAAAGACATGCATTTTTATAATTTCCTTACTGTTCCGAAATGGCAATGACGTTCGGGAAAATTTTTACATCAAAAGAGACACCATTTATTATACTTCAATCGCTTAGATTTTCGTTCAAATCGAGCAACATTTTTCTTACTAATGTTTATAAAACAAAAATCATTCGCCCATTTTTCATAGCGGGGCTCTGTGCGGGCGACGGGCGGCAGTCTGCCACTGGCTTTCAGACGAGGAGGTCGTGTCGCTCGTTTCCGCATCTGTCAATATTCCTGTCGCTTTGTTTACCATGTAGCGTAGAGAAAACATACAGTAATCAGCCGGCTGTACCTGTACTTTTGTACATTACAAGAATAAATGAAGGTCACTTTACCTCCGTCTGTTAAACTTTTACTCCTCCTAAACCACGCTATGGATTTTTATGCCAGTTTCACTATTAGATAAGGAATTTTTTTGTAGATGTAAATTGATATAAATTTGATTTTATTTAAATGCAATTTTATTATTTTAAGAGCATTGCAGAATGTCAAAAAATATATCCATAGAAATCATTTTCCTCCATTTGACGACCTCTGTGGCCATCACGCCGTCGCCGGATACCGTACACCGGAGTTCCAGGGTTCGATCCTGGTCGGGTCAAGATAGAAAATGATCTTTTTCAGATTGGCCTGGGTCTTGAATGTTTATCTATCCTAACTATCGCAATTCTAACTAATATATATTTGTTTATGCATTTATTTTTTTTGTTACATCTTCACGCTTTATCTACTGAACCAATCTTCCTGAAATTTCGCATACACATAGAAGTAGTGATTCGAGAAGGACATAAGGTACGTACATTTCATCCCGGGAAAAAGCAAGGTCCTTGTGGGAAATTCACGCGGACGAAACCGCGGGTTTTTACCTGCGGTTTCGTCTTGTTATAAAATATAGTATCGTTGAATTAGTATCCCATAACACAAGCCTCGAACTAACTTTGGGGCTAACTCAATTTGTGTGATTTGTCAGTTCTGATATAGGAATAGTTCGTGACTACAAATGAAAACTAGAAAATCCTAAACAAGACCACAAGAAATGACGTCAGCTATGATCGGTGATCAAGATCCAATCTGGAATCGCTGCGCCGCAGCAGTAAGCAAAAATCCTAAAACAAATTACGCGGTGAAGCCGCGGGCTAAAGCTGGTATTTAGATATCTATTAAATATGTATAATTAGTTATTTGATAAGTAATTTGATAATCGATGTACAAATTTAATAAACTAAGAAAACATGTCACTCGGTCTCATAGACGCAATCATCTCATAGGTCTCAATCTCAATCTCATAGGTCTGCAGAAAAAAATAGATGCAATAAAAATATTATTTTTAATTTATCTATCTTCAACAAACCAACCAATCCGGTAAAAACTAAGTAAGTTTTTTCTGATATAAAGAATGTCTAAATTACTCAACTTTGATCATGGTGCGTTGGTTGGTGGCATTTACATAGGTACCGAAATTTGAAGAATCTATTTCTTTAGTTAAAAAATATGTTCGTATGTATGTATGTATGTATGTGTATAACTTCTTTTTATTTAATTAATTTAGTAGAAAACAAAATACTATAAAGAATAATTGGTAAAAATTTTAGTGATATTATTATTAATTTTCGTCGAAATATTTTTTGCACACCGTATAAAAAGTCAAAATGACATTAGCCCAAACTCTGATATCTAGCATTTTATTTTTCATTAGTATGAAAATATTGTTGCACAGTCATTTCATAAAATACGATTCAAAAATTATATTTTTAAAACAGTCTTCAATACTACACATAGTTATTAAATATACGATTTTACAAACACATTATCTTATACCTAAATGATTATTGTATTTTTTTTTACAATGGATACGTTGCCAAGACTTAAATTTAGTAGTATTTGGTATTCTCTTCAGTCGTGTGTTTAGGGTTCCTTACCTCAAAAGGCAAAAACGAATCTTTACAAGATCACGTGTCCGTCCGTCTGTCAAGATTATTTTACTCAGGAACTCATGAAGGTATATAATTGAAATTTATATCTAATACTTGGGTTAGAGATGTAAAATGACCGAATCTGACCGGTCATAATTAAAAAATGTTTAAAACGATAAATGACCGATCAACTGTTGTCAAATGCTATTTATTTTTTTACTTCTTTTATTAAATTCAATTGTTAAGGTACATATATATGAGACTAATAGATTCTTTTATCTCAAATATCAACCGGCAAAGCCGCGGAAAACCTACAGAATACCTCCTGAAAAACCTGACCCTTCCTTTGCAATCGGTGAAAACACTTTCGATGACAATGACCATAAATGACCGATTTTGTCAGTCAAATTCAGTCACCTTGGTCATTTTCAACTACTTGGGTTTATGGTCTCTTTCAGCTGTAAAATAATCAAATTTATATGTCGACTCAATCAACAAATATAACCGTGAATAACTAGTGGTTCTGTGAGAACAGTAGACCTATCGCGAGCCCTTCCACGAAATAATCGATATTTTACCGTGTCCCTCCTAGCTTAGAAGAGTTTTGAAACCAACCTACCAATGCTTGGAAGAAAGTAAATAGTCTCATATTTTACCCATAAGCCCAAACATGTTCTTGTGGTTGTTCAATACCACTAAAAACTGACTGAAACCTGCCTATTTTGCCTCGAAATAATATAAATAACAATTATAAATATATACGGACAAATCACACAGATAGAGTTAGCCCCAAAGTAAATTCAAGACTTTACGGTATGCTACTTTAACAATACTAAATTATAAAACAAATACATAGGTATATAGATGAATACCTAATACCCACGTCAATTTCAAAAATGATTATATTCCATCTTGACCCGACCGGGGATCGAACCCGGGACCTCTGGTGTGGCCGTCCGTATTGATTTTTTTGTGAATGTATATGTGTATTTTTAATATATGAATTTATAGCGGTTTTATTGAATTTCACTATGCTGTTCAGACAAAAAAGTTGCGTTTTAATAAGAATAACAAAAAGTTAAATGACATTTTTGTTTTTTTTTTAAATAACTGAGATATGAGGTTTTTTTATATATTTCCGCCATTTTTTAAAATTTCGAAAACTGGCTCGACTAAAAATTTATAAAACTACTGAACCTGCTCACAAAATTTTATGAGAATCGGTTCAGAAATGCGACCTGTAGGCGATAACATCCGGACAGACAAAAGAATTTTCGGCTAGTGGAAACTGAGACGCTTCGTTCGCTGCGCTCGCTCGGCCAATTATAGCAAATTTTCACAAATTATGCAAATTCAGAAGACAACCAAAACCTATCGTACTTCCCGTTGACCTAAAATTATGAAATTTGGTAACCAAAAAGGTCTTATAGTACTTGTACAGCAATAAATCTGAAAACTGTAAATATATTGTTAGAAGTCTAAAACTTCTATCAATATATATTTAGGGATCAAAACTGCAAAGTTTCTTTTGAAACTAGTTGGTCTTTCAGTAAGAGCTATAATGTAAGATGCTTTGCATACACGAAACCCTCGCTGCGGGAGTTTGATTCGCACTTGGCCATTTATTTTTATGAATCGGGGGACTAGCATTTCATACCATTGTAAAAAAAACTATTTTAGCTGTGACCTTATTTGTAAAACCATGACTCTGTCAAGAGATTATTTTGGTGAAATAAAAGTTTTGTAAACTACAGGTGAAATAAATAAATAATATTATTATTTAAATATTTATCTAAATTTGCCCAATTAATGTGATATCAGCTATGAAATCACAAAAATATCTGGGGATGCGTATGAGCAAGCACATTTCTTGCGACCGTCGCGTTCCGCTGCTCGTAACAAAGTGCCGTCTTTGTTTGGTTGGTCGTTTCGTTCACCACGCCTCGCCGCCGCTGCCGAGTGGGCAGCGTTAGCGCACACTAGGTGGCGCTAAAATCGTGGTGTAGCTGACAGTTTATTGATACCTATTTTAGTAATCCTACCTATAGGCAGGATACATACAGTATAGGTAGAGGCAGAGAATACTATAGTATTCTCTACCTCTACCCCCACAGGAAAAAGGGGGTGACAATATTTATGTGGGTATAAATGATTTGTAAAATTTTTGTGTGTCATACTACCATTTTTAAAATGATAGGTTAGTAGAATGCGATATTTAATGATAATTTGTGAAAGGTTTTTTTGTGAAATATTAGTGAATCGTATATAAGATAATATTTTTTTTAGCTAGTGCCCGCGACTTAGTTTGCGTGTGAAATGGAGATCGCTGTGGCAAATCACTCCATTAAAATTATCAAAATAGTCGTTATGAGTGTTTCATTCCACATAATCATTCCGATCCTCAGTCATGAGAAATAAGGATAAAGGAAGAAATTTTATGCACAAATGTATTTTTTAACTAGCTTTTGCCCGCGGCTTCGCCCGCGTGAATTTCCCATGAGAATGTGCTTTTTCCCGGGATGAAAGGTACCATATGTCCTTCTCAGTACATCTAACTATGTGTATGTGTGTAAATTAGTGAAGAGGTAACAAACAAACGAACAAATAAACTCACTTTCATTAATAAAGAAAAAAATCTTAATGGTATCTACTTACCATTGAAAGTCAGTTTTGTATTTACAAAATCATTTATCTATACCTATACATATAATAAAACTATATACGTATAATGAAACAGTAAAAATATTTTGTCTGTACATTTAGTACTTTGACTGAAATGGATGAGGGTTAAAAAGAAAAAAAAGAAAGAAAAAAATATTTTTTTTAAATTTTTTGTCTGTCTGTCTGTATGTATGATCACGCTAATCTCCGAAAGCACTGAAACGATTTACTTAAAACTTTCACCAATTGTTTTGTTTCAGCAAAACATTTACAGTTTGTTTCATCAAAATCGGTTCATTTAAAAAAAGTTATCGTGATTTTAATGAAGTCAAGGCATGAGTTACGCGGACGAAGTCGCGGGCAACAGCTAGTACCCTATAAAAAGTTTCATTCAAATTAATTCAGTAGTTCTAATGATTAGCATGTGAAAATAAATAAACAAACATACAGACAAAGACAAACTGATAAAATTCTTAAAATTATTTTCTTCATCACACAATATTTTTTTTGTTTAATATAAATTCACCGTACCTACAGACATACCTACTATTTTTACTGTTGATAAAATGTTATAGATTACTCGAGCGCTCGGGTGTATTGGCGTTGTCTCTGAGAGCGCGTGATTATGCAGCGGGGGTGCGGGTGCCCGCGTCATGCTTTGCCCGCAAAACAAATGAATAAAGGGAATCTAACGCCTTAATATCACCATTTCTTTTACGCACTAAACCATATAATTCCCAATTTCACCAACAAAGAACTTCCTAAGAGGACGGCTAAAAAGGACCAACTAAATTCACTTTTCCTTTACTCTCAGGAAAAACTTGCTGAACTGAAAAACTGTGTATTTGACAATTTTTGTACCACTGATACGATTTTACGCCTGATTTGATGTGAAAAAAGCTGGCACGTGACTCGAAGTAGCATAGATAATTGATTTAGTTTTAAAAAGTAAATGCAAAATGTTATTTAATGTTCATTATTAAAAGTAGGACAATGTCACGGTTGTGCTTTACAAAACTTTATTAGGATTATAATAATAATTATTTATTGCAGACGCAAGAATGCTCAATTTTAATGCTTAATGCATGTTTATAAAAAAATATGATTGAGGTATATTATTATATTTTTATTAGGTTTTATCATCGAGATAAACTAAAGTTTTTATTTAAATTAACTTTTCCCAATGCCTGTCTGTCTGTCATCAAGTCCAGAAAGTTATTTGGGCTTCCCGGATTCCCATGCTGTATTTTATACCTATGATATATCAGATAATGTCATATCGTCATGATGATGATGACATTTGACCGAATTCGGTCATGCGACCGCTTCATATATCATCATAATATGGAGCTGGAGATGGCCATCGGATTTCTCTTATAACTTAAAAACCTTCTCTTAAAATTTAATCCGAACAAAACCTTAAAAACTCTGAACATAATCAACAATACTCGTAGAATTCAAGAGAACACTACAATTGGAGCTGATATCGGAAATCCAATATTTACTACAAAAGCTGGTATAAATAAAAATATTCTACAAGCTATTGTCAGATAGTGGGTTATGACGATAAGCCGTCGTTCATTGAATTTTCCTCCCCTGCCTTCAATATCGGGAGGGTGTTCCGAAGATATAACTGGGATGAAATGTACAAATATGTTTTATTTATTGGACGATCAATACATATCTATCATCACTTCTATTCATCGATTTATTACAAAAATTAAAAGTCAATGTGTGTGACAGAGAAATTAGTATATTTACCACCTTCGTGTTGGATCACGAACTGCCATTTATATACCTCACAAAAAATATAGAGCTTTTTCAAAAATGTTTCAGGCATGTTTCACGCAAACCTGAGAAATAAATTTCGATCAGTTTTATTATATTAAATTTTTCCGTTAGTGACAGATAGCGCATAACCAAAAGTACGAGGCGTACGAAGCTGAAATTTAGCATGTAGGTTCCTTAGAGAGTGTAGGGGAGCACTATAAGAGCATTTCCAAAATTCCCACTAACTTAACGAATTAACGTCTCCTGAATTATATTTTAGATGTATTTGTAATTGTAAGTGCATATGCGTCAGTCTAATGGATGTTTTTTTTTTATAGAGCAATACTTTTTTAAGAAACCTGTACTCTAATTGATAATTTATGAGCTAGTGTTTAAAAAACAATGGCAAACCACTTCATTAAAATCGCCAAGAAAGTAGTTGCGTGTTTCATTCCGCGTAATTATCATGAGAAAGCATTCAGCCATGAGTAAGACTATACAGGGTGTTTGGGTAAACACTCTTATCCCTTCTGGTGGTGAAAGTACCCATGAATATGAGCAACTTTTTGTATGGGACCGACTCTGAAATCTCAAAAAAAAACCAGCTGTTCCACACATTTCGGGCGAGTAGGTATTGTAAAATGAAAAAAAAAATTCACCCCCAGAAAGGATTAGAGTGTTTACCCAAACACCCTGTATAGAGAATAGAGATAGTCCACTTAGGTGAACTATAGGTATGTGAACTATTGGCACTGAACGCTCTCAGCGTCTAAACCGCGCATAAATGAGAGGAATTAGAAAATCTTGTACGTATTGGTTGCGCAGACATTAATCACATAACTACCATATTTCCGGCAACTATGCGGTCACCGTGACATATGGTGCTGAGTTAGACCTTCCCCAGACTATCGGCTGTGTTTTTGACAGACATCTGTCAGATGGTATTACGCTGTCAATGTCAATGTGTCATTCAAATGATAGTATTGCACCCGAGCGCGAGCTCGAAGTGCTTTGCTCTTGCTCTCGCTTTTTGACAGTTCCCCCAGTTTCGGAACATAAATTGTCTTTATTGTAATCATATTGCACTTATAAATTTACTATTGACATTACTGGTAAGTGCCAGTAACGTCAATTAGTGAGCGTAAATACAATACTTCCTCATGAGTCGGAACAAAACTGTAATTTCATTGAAATTGCAGTTTTGTTTTGCTAATGCAAATAAAGAAATTGAAATTGCAGTTTTGTAGGTATTTGTAAATGTAGGTTAGTTACAAAATTGATGTTAATTGTAGTACTTACCCAATACATTCTACCTATTTAGGTGTGCAAGAGCAGCGGCCAAATCCGAGAAGACTAATCCGTAATCACAACCACTATGTCAAGAGTGAACGACTAAGAAGAAGAAGAAGGTGTGCAAATATACATATACATAATTTGTATAGAATCAACTTAAAACACAATGACAGATAAAAAAGGAAAATAATTTCATTAATTTCAGTGTCGAAAGTGCCCCATAGTTGTCGTGCGCGTCGAGCCTTAGGTATACAGTACAGGGTTTGAAAGGAAGCGTACTTGGCCTAGATGCTGTGTCGAAACAGCAATCTGAGATCTGGCTAGAAGTGAACGGTACTCAAGGATGTAATCTAACAATTGGTAAGGTCTGGTGCAGAAATATGCATATTTTAATGCACTATTAAGTACATGATTCTTGAGGTATCACAGAATTAAGAAAGGTCTATGCACAAAGATTTAACACAGATGTATAGTCAAAAATTATAAGGTCAAAGATCATTTGACGTGTAGATTTTGAATACTGTTATTTATATATTACTAACTGCGCCTCTAGGTTTTGCTATCGTGGCAACTTTGGGATAAAAAATAGTCTATATGTTATACCAGGTTATCCCTAGCATCCTCGAATGCTTCTTAGTTTTGAGTAGTCGCTCATACGCAATGTTAGTAAAATATGTGTTGTAGTAGTGATATCTCTCATGTATAGAATTTAGTAACGGATCAGCTACAGTAGAACATAGGCCTCTCCAAAAACTACTCGTACATATAGGTCATAATTTTATATATTACTCTAAAAGTATAACTATAGATATAATATATGTTTTTATGAAAGCTACAGATGACATTTAACCATTCAAAAAAAAATACAACTTAAAAAAAATTCTTCTAAATTTATGCAGTCAACGCATATAGCATACTTACTGCACATAACGTTAATTTTTTTTGGAATCAAGAAACAACTAACCATCTTGCTTCGTCAATAATTTCTTCATAGCTAGCAAAAAGAGGTCAAACATTTCATAAAGGTCAACTGTGGTCATTATAATGCAATTAGTTTATCGTATAAAGCCTAGATAACCTAATGTTAGTATAATGCAAGATTTTTAACCATTCAAATCTAACAAGTATAGTGAACAGCACATCAACCTGCTTAAATTCTTTATAAATTTTGCCACTATTATCATAGCAAAATGTAGGGTCTTTCCCTTTTTTGCATTCGGGTAAAAACAGTAACCGACTACAGGGGTAGTGTATTGTATATGCATGCAGATAATATTCTTTACTAACGCATATCTATCAGACGACTGAACGGATTGTTACAATTAAGATATCATTAGATTCGTCATGTAAAAAGCAATCTTGTATGGTATTCATACAAATTTTTCACCCTCATAACAACTCCTTAAAATAAGTGAAAAATAAAATTTCTACAAAAATGTTCGTTATGTTTAAAAATTTCCACTAATACAGTTAAATTGCCCTTAAATTTTTTCGGATGATTCGATACAGGATGGCGGTCACATAGAATTTACACAGGATTTGTGAACCCAAATTTCCCAGGGAAGTAAAATGGCGAGGTACATCACAAAATTCTTTTTATACTGTTATGTTTAGTGTAAACAAATGCTTAGACTTAATGATCTCAGCTTCTAATTTACCATCGCGAATTTTATGTAAGGTCTTACATCAATTCACGTTTTTACGCAAAATTGCCGTTTACTATATGTATACCTATGTAACTAATGAGTGTTACTCTTTAAAAAAGATCTGTGGTGTGGTTCTCGATTTATGTGTTATGTTCTCGATAATAAATAAATAAATATATACGGACAAATCACACAGATTGAGTTAGCCCCAAAGTAAGTTTGAGACTTGTGTTATGGGATGCTAACTCAACGATACTATATTTTATAACAAACTAGCTTTTGCCCGCGGCTTCGCCCGCGTGAATTTCCCACGGGAACAGTGCTTTTTCCCGGGATAAAAAGTAGCCTATGTGCTATTCCAGGTTATTATCTACCTCTGTACCAAATTTCATCGAAATCCGTCCAGTAGATTTTGCGTGATTGAGTAACAAACATCCTCACCAACTCACAAATTCACAAACTCACAAACTCACATCCAAACTTTCGCATTTATAATATTAGTATGGATACATATATAGATAAACATCCAAGACCCCGGCCAATCTGAAAAAGATCATTTTCCATCTTGACCCGACCGGGGATCGAACCCGGAACCTCCAGTGTGGCAGTCCGGCGTGATGACCGTTGGGCCACGGAGGTCGTCAATGTATGTTACAAGATGTATGTTATAAGCAATTTTTTTCATTGGTTTTTCGTGAACACATCATATTAATGGAGGATTTCCCAAAATTCCCATGGGAACAAACTCCCGGGCCTATGCCACTACATTATATATTTCCAGTTTATTTACTTATTTAGGTGTACACAACAGGTTACAATCTACAAAAATTCACACAATACATATTTTACACTAGCTGTCGCCCGCGGCTTCGCCCGCGTGAGTTTCGCTTAGATGAAAAATCTCTCTTGGAGCTTTTCATCAGATGTTCCAGATCTTCAATTTTTATACGTCAGCAGAAAATGCTCATCAGGTTGAACGATTTTTGCTAAGGCGCCATTTCCATATATGTTATAGTGTAGCTGGTCTCTTGGAGCTTTTCATCAGATGTTCCAGATCTTCAATTTTTATACGTCGGCAGAAAATGCTCATCAGGTTGAACGATTTTTGTTAAGGCACCATTTCCATATTACTTATAGTTTAGCTGTTCCGTTATGGTTCTTCATTAGGTGTTCCAGTTTTCAAAATAAATTATAGCCTATATGTTGCCCAGGCTTAATAGCTATACAACAAAAAAAGTTTCATTCAAATCCGTCCAGTAGTTTTTGCGTGAAACGCGTACATACATACAGACAGACAGACAGACAGACAGACAGACAAGAAATTCCAAAAAAATTTTTTTGCTTTCTATTGTTCTTTTTAGGTCTCCCTCTATCCATTTCAGTCAAAAATATTAAATGTACAGACAAAATACTTTTACTGTTTTATTATATGTATAGATAGGTTCTGAGCCAGTTATGCGAAAGTGAGTTTGTTTGTTTATTTGTTTGTTACCTCTTCTCGCTTTAACTACTGCACCAATCTTGTTGAAATTCGCATACACATAGTTAGAAGTACTGAGAAGGACATAGGGTACCTTTCATCCCGGGAAAAAACACTGTTCCCGTGGAATATTCACGCGGGAAAAAGCTAGTCCTAACTAATATTATAAATGCGAAAGCGAGTTTGTTTGTTTGTTTATTTGTTTGTTTGTTACCTCTTCATGCTTCATCTACTGAACCAATCTTCCTGAAAATTTGCATACACATAGTTAAAAGTACGGAGAAGGACATAGGGTACCTTTCATCCTGGGAAAAAGCACTGTTCCCGTGGGAAATTCACGCGGGCGAAACCGCAAGCAAAAGCTAGTCAACTATAAATAACTATCTGAGTCCTATTGCATATTGCAACAATCCAAGTAATAAAACAAGTCTGGTAGCTCTGTCCCTTTCATTTTCTATGAAATTTCATGCTTTCCCTCTCAGTGGAAACCGGTTGCATCGTTCAATGTAATGCAACATTGTAGCTGGGAGAATTTCCTTGCAAGCCAGCGGGGTAACTTTTTGTGGAAGACTATTTAAGTACCCCATATAACCAGGAATGACTTATATATAAGTATATATACTAGCCGCGCTGTGGGGCTTCGCTCCCGTGGGAAATTTGTGATTTAAAGTACCTTATGTGCTATTTCCGGTATTTTCTTACCCGTATACCAAATTTCATCGAAATCCGTCCAGTAGATTTTGCATGATTTAGTAATAAAAATCCTCACAAACTCGCATTCAAACTTTAAATACTTAACTCCGCAATAAAACTGTAACTGGTACATAGAGATAATTAGGAAAAAAAATATGAGGGGTCTTTATAGGGCCAATAGAAACCTAAGGAATTTTTTTAGAAATTTTGTCGGTCTTTATGTTTGTACGTGCATCACGCAAAAACTACTAGACGAAATCGGATGCGGTTTCACAGTTGTATTGTTGAAGGTCTAAAGCTAAAGGGTCTAACTAAAGGTCCTTCCTCATGCAAGACTTACGTCAACTCCTTCAACATTGCGTACAGAAACCCAAAGATAACTGAATTTTGGATACGGTTTTAGTTTAGCATACAGACATGGGTAATTTGTTTTATAGTGAAATTAATGACGCGTAGAGACTGAATATCACACAAAAAAATTACTATAAATATGTCGTCTACATTCAATTGACAAAAGCACTTCTATTGAGTAATTGAATGAAAGCAAATCATTGAATGAATGTTTTGGACTCTCGTTCAATGTGATAGACGCGGACAAAAAGGACGAACACAAAAAATATTCTGATCAGCACTGCACGGATGAATGGCGTTCCAAAATTAAATATTGAATGAATAATATTGTGCGCATTTGTTTGGCAAGAGTGAATGATAATATTTTGTGACAAAGCCGAAATATTTTCAGTTTGCGTTACTTTCTTTCACATTGACTCGTCCGTAGCTTTGTTTCCATACAATTTTGGAGTAATTTTGACCTTTATCAAAAATGTAGCCTATAATTTATTGATTTACCTGTAAATTATTAAAATAAATACAGCCTTCACTTCTGAAAAAATGTCAAAATTTGGAAATTACAAAATTCATATTTTCCATATCTGACTGCTTTCAAAAAAACTAATTCTAAAATTTGTTTTTTTGTTGTGTTGATTTTATGTATTAGAATCCATACTTCCATACTAATATTATAAATGCGAATGTTTGGATGTGAGTTTGTGAGTTTGTGAGGATGTTTGTTACTCAATCACGCAAAATCTACTGGACGGATTTCGATGAAATTTGGTACAGAGGTAGATAATGACCTGGAATAGCACATAGGCTACTTTTTATCCCGGGAAAAAGCACTGTTCCCGTGGGAAATTCACGCGGGCGAAGCCGCGGGCAAAAGCTAGTATATAATAAATAGATATTTAATTTATTTATATAACACTATCATGACAGGCAAATCTAATGCGGTAATTTGATTTTACGCGATCAGTAAACAAAATAACAAAACAAAATAAGTTTAATTTTTATGTTTACTCCATAGACATAGAAAAAAAAATCAGTAAAACTAAAAAAAAAATCTAGCTCTATGGTCTACACTGAACGTGATCCTGTCATTTCATCCTAAAATAGATCTAACTAGATCGTAACAGATGCCGCCACTGTAGCAACATAGTAACAGGTCCAATATAATAATATAATTATTATAGCTTTACGAGCAATCATTTGCAATTAGCATGGGTACGACGCGCATCCCAGAATGTAGTCAGGAATGCGGGCACGCTGGTTCGATAGGATTCGAACCCGTGTGACGTACTAGACTTCTATAATCCTAACTAATATTATAAATGCGAAAGTGAGTTTGTTTGTTTGATTGTTTGTTTGTTTATTTATTTGTTTAATTGTTACTTCTTCACGTTTCATTTACTGAACCAATCTTCCTGAAATTTCGCATACACATAGTTAGAAGTACTGAAAAGGATAAAGGGTACCTTTCATCCGGGACAAAGCACTGTTCCCGTGTGAAATTCACGCGGGCGAAGTTGCGGGCATAAGCTAGTTAAATATAAACAGAACACAACAGTTGAGTATCCAGCAAAGCACAAAGCTAAACCTGGCATTCGGTTGAAATAATTCCGGTGGTTTCATTAAAACAGTTCCCAATGAGACACAGATGAACGGAGTGCAGCGAGCGAATGGTCAAAGCCTGATTACTGACGACTGGACGCTTGGCACAAAATAATAATGCAACAGAGACTACTCCATTATTTTTGTGTGTGCTTAGATAACACTACTGGTATCTTGGATAGGTTTTTTAGACTCCGCTACTAAATGTCGAAGTATGAAAAGTCGATATGTAGTTGTTAAGTATGCGTTTACAATGTACGTTAGTTTTAAGGTATCTTAGTACTACGTATTCCAGTGCTAAAGTATAATGCTCGTTTGGAATAAAGTCAGTCGAGTCGGCTCACCTCACCTTGATAAAGTTTTTAATTAAAGGTAATAGATCCGAAAGGAAGTTATAATACCCCCATGGTGAAAACACGATGATAATTTTTGTCTTGATGGCATAATAAATTACTCGGTTTTTGTAAAAGTTTCTTCACAATGTGATTTTTTTCTAAAGTTATGGTAGGTACAAACTCAATATCATAGCTTTACATTTATTAAATGAGGTACATTTATTTTTACTTACTCCAATTCCTCAAAAACCATACGACTCGCGAAATGCGTACAACAAAACAAAAAGGAAAAAGGCGAGCCGATGTGATTCCGCTCATAACTTCGTAATAGTTGTATTATGAAGAACGCTTCTGTCAGAAATACCGGCGAAACACAATTTTCTTTTGTGAAACTTTTTTTATTACGGCGCTTTCAAACGGTAAGAGAATGTAATGATGTTATTGCTAAAATAATGTAATGCGTATACCGTCCTTTTTTCTTATTTTACTTCTTTCTGAAGTATTTTGAATCTTTTTTGGAATTTATACATTGTTTAGCTGTGCGAGAAAAGAATTCGGTTCTGGCACAAATGCGGTAAGCGTTAACTTTGTATGGTTTTAATGGGTTCGAGTCCCACATACCTGTCCGACTTCCTGTGGTTGGATGGATGAAACAAAAATCTTCCACTCGACAAAAAAGTATTAATCATAGGTTTTCTAAATCTTGTCAGAAAAGATAGTTTACGGCTTTGATGGAGTGGAAACCGTGGGATGTAGTGATAACTACAGAATTATTTTGAACTTCTAACTGGTCAACTTTGCATGTCATATTTTAGGTGAAATAGTTGATATATTGGGATACTATTCCTGTGGCGTATTACCTGCATGATAGGCTCTCGACGCACCACAATAGCAGGCATTCAAATCCATTAGTCTCCAGACAAATTGAATGGGAAAGTGACACACCGGTACACAAATTTCATATGTTGTTTTTACAATACTTATTAAGAAAACAGGGAGACCCGCACATCAAAACGTTCTTTGAGTCACGCCGAAACCATTGGTAGCAATAACTCGACGTGATTTTGTGTACTTACGGAATTATATCGAAAATTAAACATTCATAACAAAACATTCCCATGATTAGATTAGACTGTCAACTGAGATCTACAGAGTTGGACGTCTGACATTGACAGCTGGTGACACACGTTCCGTCTTGGGTCCTGGCAAGCCTTTCTTATCATAAAGGGATAAGAAATCATGGTAGGATTGTTGTAGAATTTTAATTATTCTCCTTTAATATCGTCGACTTAGATTATTATAATATTCAACGAATAAATACCTTATTTAAACATTAGTTCTTTTAAAGAATATTAAAAGTTGGTTTGACGTGCGTCCGAATTAAGCGAAATGGAGCGCGACGAGGCGGAATGTCAAATCAAGTGGAGGGATCTTTCTCTTCCTGGGTGGCTGCCACGACACGTAACATGGCTTGAGCAATTATTAATTTTTTGGGGTTTTTTTCACTTTCGCCGCCCTCGGCTTCCCGTCATGGGACTATAGTTTAACCTTTAGTTTTTAAATCCGCGATACGCGCAAGGACACAGGGGATATTCGCCGCCACGAAGTTGTCGGGAACATGAGCTGTTGATATCCACGTGCCCGCCCGGCTATATGAATTGGCGCTTCCTGGAGTGTCCTCCCATCACCGGAGGGTGCGGTTTCCCCGGACCGTGGACCGCATGCCACGGCGCAGGCCCCGTCGTCGGCGACCCCGAGGTGCAACACACGGATAACCTTATTTCCAAAGGCCGCATTGCCGCCTCCGTTCCGATGTCCCTGTAGTGGCTCAGCGCAAACCTCGGAAGGTCCAGCCAGCATCTACTATCTCGCATACAACGGAGCGTCGCAGGAGCACCGCGCCGCTTTGATGTCGCGACCAGCGCCAGTGCTCGAACCCAACGGATCATAACGGTGAACGGAACGACGTTCTAAGTGCGCACAGATGTTTGTGTACGGACCTGGCCAGGTACCCTATATTTGGTTTATGTTAACTTTAATTTTTTATTGCGGCAAAGACTTATCAGATTTTGGTATTAGTATAACATGTGCCCGCCTTCAGCGGCTAGTGTGTTTATGGAATAAAATGCTATATTCTATCCCAACCATATTGTATTAATGATGTCACCCTGCCCATGACTCCCAGGACTTAAGGCTTAATAGACAAGAGGTCCTTGTACTTCAAAAGTACGAGGCTCTATCCTGAGCATTACATCCGGCTCTCTATAAAGTAAGTGTTCGTGTATAATCGCACTGCGCAGGGATATTGCCCGTCTTCGCTTCAAATAGCTGAAGACCCCTGCGCACACCGCACAACATACACTCTTTTTATTTTTTTTATTTTTTATACACGACAGGGACTAATATTTTTGCAATTTGGCGATCAGGATCGCGGTCCCATTTCAGAGAGCCACCCTATCCGGCAAACACACAACACACATAGGCAGGCACAGAATAAATATATGTAGTACCTATCTCTTTACTCTGACATACAGAAGACTTATGTCATAAGGCTGGTCAGACGACGACATAAAGAAAACAAGTGTGAAACGGAATGACATTGCCCAACTCTGGCAAAAATGGCAGAAACTGATATAGGCCTATACTCGTGTGGTTGAAAAAGGCTGAAGAGAGAGAGAGAGATATATATAAATTATCTATTATGTATATATAACATCTATTATTAGATCAGCTACGTATCATAATAAATAAATAGAAAATGTAGGAAAGCGGACCCTGGACTCCGACACGTACGCTGGGGATGCAACCGGGAAAGCGCTTAGATGAGAGAGAGTAAACAAGCTTATTATTAAAAAAACAAAAAAACACGACTGCCAACACACATAGCCTATGTCACTCGTAGGAATGCAAGGAATCTTAAAATACCTCTCACATCAAAATCTGTACAGTATCGTTCAGAACTTATGGTGGAATAAAGAAACTTACATACATGAACCCTGAAAACATAACACTCCTTTTTTGGTCAGTCGTGTAAAAATAACTCGCAAGATTTAATAAATAAGACACCAACAACAGCTTCTCGACTCGGTTCATCGTCCTTTATTGCAATAATTACTTACTCTCAACAGTTCACAAAATAATATAAAGTGCAGATATTAACCTCATACAAAGCACCATACATCATCAAAGTCAATGGAACTACTGAGAAAAAAATCTCATTTGTTCCATGGAACTATTTGCCAATGGAACTCGTGAGAATGATTCAAATTAGAAGGGGTAAAAAAATCGACAAAAGAAATTCGGCTCACTATTTTTCAAAATACATGACATTATTGGATGTATTCCTTAAAATATAGTATCACAGTTGAAAGTGGCATAGACGTTACTTTATTTCTATCCGATTTCTTAAAAGCACAACCACCACCACCGTTTTTTATATCCTCCCTTCTTTAGTCGTATTCCTCATGACTGAGGGTCGTGGACATTATATAGAATCAAACACACACAACGACTATCTTGGTAATGTTAATGGAGTGGATTTCCATTGCCTTCTCCATATCACATACTAGCTAATAATCATCAACCAGAGTGCAGGTTTCCTCATGATGTTTTCGAGCATCGGAAGCAAGTGGTAATTTGTATTTTATTTATTTAAACAACAACAGTCTTTCTTAAATATTTTACAAATTAACTTAATTTAGACTACCTATACAATATTCGGCCAAAAAGTTGTTCATAGAAAAAACCATATTATATATTTACAAAAACAGCCTATAAAAAACATCTCCGATATTTGGTCACTGAAAAAAATACGCCGTAAAAACACTCGTTGGCAGAAAAAAATCGCTAGAAATTATTCGAGTTAACTCTCCATGAAATCTGGCCATTAATCTCCGAGCTGCCTCCATTTGCGCGGGAAATAAAGAGGATACATTTAAAGGAACTGCGAAGATCGCGTCTATGGTTTGGAATTAACCAAAGGCCTATATAATCTTCATATTTAATAAAAAATCGACTATCTAACTTACTATTTATTAATGGTATTCCATCTAAAAAGCTCCCATTTATCGGCGAGACGTTTGAATGGACTCCGCTGCTGAAAGTCTAAGTACGAAATGTCGATGTACGTTAGTTCGAAAGTATCTAATGGATGAGTGATTGGATGTGAATGGTCCATATATCAACGCATTCTATTTATACAAGATTTACGTTTTGTGACTACATATTTTTATCACAGCTTACAGTTACTACCTACTTTATAACATTGAATTTATCTATATACTTTTTAGTTTCTTTAAAAAAATATATTTGTTTTAATAAGTATAAGTAATCCTACTAACACTCGTATTATAAATGCGATGGTTTGGATGTCGTTTGTGAATTTATGAGTTTGTGAGGATGTTTGTTACTCAATCACGCAAAATCTACTAGACGGATTTCGATGAAATTTGGTATACATGTAGAAAAATACCGGGTATAATACATAGGGTACTCTTATCCCGAAATTCTCACGGGAGCGAACCCCCGGGGCGCGGCTAGTAATGCATATAAATGATAATGGTACAATAATGAGTAAGTTAATTAATAGGTAACGAATTTAGATAGGTTGATGATCCTCTTCTTCCGCCTAGATGTAGCAGAAAGCGCAAACCTAAGAAGAGCTGGCTGGATGTCGTCAAGGAGGATTTACATGCCAATGGTCTCACTACTAAAGAAGCTAAAGACCGTGTGAAGTGAAGAAGAAAAAGTGGGAAAGCGGATAACTGCAACTTTTTATGGCTGAGGATGCAACCGGGATAGCGCTCAGATGAAAGAGAGGAAGACGTAACAGCAGACTATAAGGACACAGTTGATACGATTTAAAGTGCTATTTTTAAGCCTATTTATACAAAATAATTTAAAAAAAAGTCATATACAGGGTGTTTTTTAAATCATTGGCATCCTTTCTACTGGTGAAAGTACTCATGAACATGAGCAACTTTTTGTATGGGACCGACTCAATCCGATGGAAAAAAAATCTGCTGTTCCATACTATTTTACAATACCTACTCACCCGAAATGTATAAAAACCGATCTCAAATGATGAAAGAGACAGAAGCACAAAGACAGAAAATAATTCTTTTCATTTATAATACTAGACTCGTAAGCAATACTCAAGTCCGAACGAAACCAGTTTTCAATCTTCCTTTATACTAACAAACCAACTAATAAAGCTAATATTTACCATTCAATCCGAGATTCGTTTCGAGATATCGATGATTGATTTCCATTCGATTCTAAAGCGATTAAATGTTCGAATCTTTCCTCGATTGTGATTTTATTTTATGCATTCCATTTCTAGGAACAGTTTGCGTCCCCATTTAAATCTGGCTTTACAAAACGTATTTGGGGGCAATTCCATGTCTTGATTGGAAAACATCCTCAGTTTCGTTGTACCTGTATTTATTTTATGGCAATATCACTTCTGAAAAATAGAAAATGAAAATTTTGTTCAAAACAAGTTACTAAAAGCTATAATAGACGGTAACAAACAACAACTGTAATTACAAATACGCGAGTGTTTTTTCCACGTAAAAAATAAGTCGGTACCTATCCACTAAAAGTTTGTTGTGTGTGTATAACAAACACCTATAAACGTCTAATTTGCAAACGGGTAAAGCCAAAGGATGCTTTTATACCGAAATCTCAAAAAAATCTAAATTTAAAAAATATCAAAGTGACCTTTTTTAATACTATACAGAGATTTGCTTTTTACAGCCAAACCAATTTTCCCTACACTTCAAAATGCAAATTTTCCGAGACCCAAATAAAAAAATAGTTCCAGATGAATTCATAGGTGGCGCTTAGTGAGACCATTCAAACAGCAAAAAAGCACGGGATTGGCATTAAAAAAAAAACCTAATAAAAACCATCTAAAAAGTATCAATATTGTGATTTGTGCAACTGTCAAACTGTTATGTGATTTTTTTTCTGCCTCTGGCTGACAATAAAAAGCGCACAATATAGGTACAGCCATTATTACAACTACAACTCGGCTTACAATAAAACTCCATCTGTTGAGATTTTTTTATACTGTTTTTTTTTTCTTAATAAGCTGTCAGAAAAATCGCTCATTGGATTTCTTAAAATTAATTGTTGTTGGAAAAAAAACGTTTTAGCGGGGTGTTTGTGGGTTGCGGGGGGCTGACGTTTTGTATAGAAATTATTATTTATTCAACCAGATGACAGCACATGTGAGTAAGGACAGACATCTGTCAGATGGTCAACACTGTCAATGTCAATGTGTCAATTCTAAATGACAGTATTGTACAATTGACATGACCATACTCTCCAGTAGCGCCAACTGGTGAGCATAAATGCGATACTCATTGAAAAAAAAAACAATAAAATTAGCTTCAACCATCTTCTCTATGCGCTACTCGAAACCGGTTTAAAAGAACAATATTGTATGGAGCCGAGTTTATTACCCCCGAGATATAGATCGCAGTCACGACGTCGTTATCGCCTTTGTTTGGCTCCAATTGACAGCCCGGGGTCACAGAGGTCAAGGTCATTGAGCACGGTCCCATGTGACTGGCAAATTTGTCTGTTTTTGTTGGAATTCGATGAAGTAACTGCGTATCTAGACTTACTGCGTAACTGCGTTTTAGATGTTCAGCGCAAATATTTTACACTTTTACACTATCTGCGCTCTGATGTCCCGCTCATGTGGAAATTTCGGGATAAAAATACCCTATGTGCTACTTCAGGTAGGTAATTGAAATTTATTGCAGATTTCGATGAAATTTCATATCAACAAAAAACACTACCAGTTACCAATACCACTGTATTGGCGTTAAAAGTAATCAAAATTATATTTCAACTATAGTTAAAATATAATTTTGATTACTTTTATATAAGGCGAACCTACGAGTATATTGGCTTTTTACGAAGTTACCGAACACTCAATTTTTAAAAATATAGCTGTTACACTCACATGCCTGTTATAAGCAAAACAATTTCACTAACAAATTTTGCATTTTCTTTAGTGTTTTTTTATTACTAAAATATCTATTCCTTTTCCACAACTCCGGCCGGTCACCATGCCGGACTGCCACACTGAAGGTCCCGGGTTCGATCCCCGGTCGGTTCAAGATGAAAAATTATCTTTTTCAGATTGACCTGGGTCTTGGATGTTTATCTATATATGTATTTGTTATAAAATATAGTATCGTTGAGATAGCATCCCTTAACAAAAGTCTCGAATTTACTTTGGGGCTAACTCAATCTGTGTTATTTGTCCGTCTTTATTTATTTATACCTATTTTGAGCTAAAATAAGATTTATCAAAGCAATACCGCGTACCAGCATCAAATGTAATATGATCACGCAAAATTGCATGAAGTCAAACTCGTTGCATCACAAAGCAAAGCGGAACACAAATAACTATGTACGTGGCTCGTCCAATTGAGCGCGGTGGCAACGATCGCACGCTGGTCACGCGCAGGGTCAAGATTGTCATAGAATAAACAGCGGTACTATATGTGCTTACTTGCACGTGTCTCTGAGAGGACTTGATTGAAATACTCCCTGCCTGCGTCTGTGTTCTCGAGCACATACAACCTGACTCTCTTCAATATCAGAGTAAATAGGCTGCCTTTGGGTAAGCTCGGTATATCGTAGACCTCATCTCTGTCCTCGGGCAAGATTGTGGTTAAGAGCATACCCATCATTAAGTAATAATAATAAAACAAAATAGAATAAACAATGGCACTATTATGTACTTACTTGCACTTGTCTCTAAGAGGACTTGATTGAAAGGCTCTTTATACATATTGTATCACGTCTTTATCCCTTATGAGGTAGACAGAGTCAAGAATCGTAAGACTGAAAGGCTCCTTCGGGGTGAAAATAATCTTACTAGACCACTAATAATGTACTGTAATGTGTATATGTAATGTACTGTGTAATGAGACAGTTTGTGTTGCTCTTTGTTAAATAATGCTAGAACGGCTAAAAATGAATGATATTTGGTATAATATGTAATATACATATTATACCAAATATCATTCATTTTAATTATTACTATATGTTATTTTAATATATTTTAGTACATAAGGCGCCGCAAATTTTAACGAATATAAACATGAATGAATATATGGGTAAAGCAGAACCTGGAATAGCCGAATTTCGCGAGGAGCCCTCATTATTTACATCGTCTATAGCTTCCACTAGGTCTTATTTGACCGCAAATCCAGACCTGGCTCCAACCAAATATAAAAAACCTTTATTATTAGGTGAATAAAATGGCCTTCTATAAAAATCTTTAATACAACTCTATGGCCCACTGCACTGGTACTCTGCGTCCGATGCCCTTGCCCTATCTGCTGTGAGTTGAGGTAGGCTTGTGCTTTTGTTGGTTTACTTGCATTGCATACCACTATTATGTTTGAGTAAAAAAAATTACAAAGGATCCAGGCGGAAGAACTGAATAGGTAGATTTTGATACAATTGAGTATAGGGTATAGTAATACTTGAGAAACTTTTAATTGCAACATTTCTACTTCTACAGGTGCAAAATGGAAAATTCCTATTTATTGATTTTTGAGAAATATTTTGAATGGTTTTTCAGTACCTTAGATAAAATAGCGCACACACAATAACTGAAAATGTCTAAGAAAAAATATTTTTTGTGGGTTCAGATCTTATGGAAGCAAGTAGCTTCATCATTATCTCACCCACATGAAGTCCACTATTGGACATATGAATCTCCCACGGATAAGTCAGTTTTTAAGTCAACCAAGCAATGATGTGTGTAAAATATAAAAAACTGCTAAACATACTTATACAACAGTATACAGGGTATAGCGGCGGACGCCTCATTATAAAGGAGAGTGTGAAGCACCCTCTAGCTCTGACACTAATAGGCCAACTCGGATTATTCTGAACTCCCTACCGCACCCGACAATTTTAAAATTGTTTTCAAGCGACTTGACTAAAAAGCTGGTGAGGTTTTTACAAGCTTTTTTAGAAGTGCTCAAGAATTCTTGAGGGTGAGGTTAACCTCACTCAAGACGATGTTAGAAAGAAAGAAAGAAAAATTCTTTATTCGACAAATTTTGCACTAAATTAATGTTCTCAATGGCCCCATGTTTAAACCTGGTCGAATGATCCAAGGTTCAAATCTGACTCATAAATGGTTGTTCTCGATCCACCTGCTTCAGGTGAAGAAAATATCGGAGGAAACCAGCATCTTGTTGATGACTCATTTGTTAGTGTGTGAAATGTAGAAGACAAATGGCAAAATCACTCCTTTATTGTGATTTATTCAGGGTTGGCATCGAGATATTATGTACTAACGCACAGTAGTTGTATTTCGATGAGGGTTGGCATCGCGGTCGTGATGCTCAGGCGTATATAGGCTGCGGTGGCAGATTTCCATCAGGTAGGCCGAATACCTGTTTGCCCACTTATAGTAATATAAAAAGTAACGCAAGATAGAAGAAAGAAAGAGATAGAAATCGATCAAACGAGAAGGTGTGAAGATTTCATGGGATTCGATAAAAACTGGAAGGAAAAGACGAAGACAGAGATGAATGGAGAGAAGTGGGAGGCTATTGCTCATCAGTGGGGCACAAATAGCTAGATAAAAAAATGCCACTTCTCTAAACGGAACTCCAAAAAGAAGGAACAAAAACATTCCATTACGCCATGCAAAGTTGACATAAGGCTTAGCCATTCCCAAGAATAAGACTCCTTGCCAATGCGCGACTCAACAGTTTGCATATCATTAGTTCCACGTCGATAAGTATTCTCTGTGCCTACAATACTTTTACGAAGCCCTTTTGTGATCATACTGATTAAATTATTTTTAAACCTTGAAGTTTTTCATTAACAGCGAAAGGTATGTCTGGAAATAGATAGTTTTGGAGGGAAAATACATGGTGCCGCCGATTAAAATGGGAACCATCATTATCAATTTTAAGAGAGTGAGGCTTTTGTTGGTGGAGTTCCTTCCATAATAACTATACTTGAGGATATTCAACTTTCATAAATAATACAAAAACTACTGTTCAACCCACCTACAGCTCATACTTTTGGTTTTGTTACCTTTTTATTATTTGCATAAGTATATTTTTATTTTATTTTTATTTTTTACATTGTTGGTTACAGCTGAAAACCTGAACTGTAACCTTTTCGGCAGTGTTCTAATTGTAACCTTTACTTTTATAGGTACTAAGATTAGTATAAGAATAACTGTAGATGTACGGTGCAACCGTACAGTATTGCTGCGGTCAGCAGTTTACGCCGCTATTGTTTAAGAATCATTTTAGTACGTAATTATCACCCATTGTGGGCACTCGTTTTTATTGTTATCATTTTGTCAATAAACGTAGTGAATTCGTACTCGGTCGTATCAACCTATCATTATCAAAAAGTGTGTGGTTTAGCAAAAGACCATACAGTAGATATGTGTTTTTTTTGTGCCGAATAAAGAATTTTCTTTCTTTCTTTCCATCTTTCTCTTTTACTTCAACACCATGCTCACTTTTTCCTTTCATTGCTTCATATAACTCTTGGTCTTCCTGGACCCCTTTTTCTTTTATTATTCCTTCTATGATATTTCTTAGGAAAGGTCATGTTAATGAGACAAGCTATTTGTTAAAAAATAAAAAACACGAATGACAACTCACATAGCCTATGTCACTCGGAGGAATGCAAGGAATCTAACAATACTTCTCACATCATAATCTGTTAAACCATTCAGAAACTTACATACATACATACTTACATAAATGAACCCTGAAAACATAACACTCCTTTTTTGGTCAGTCGTGTAAAAAGGGAAGGGAACTCTCTCATTTAAAAGATAAATAAACAATCATAAGTGTTCATACAAGTTGTTTTAGTACAACCCAGACAAACACAAAGTCACGACTCAGCACGAAGTCCGCCATATCGTAAAGGTGAATAGGGGAATAATAATAATATTTAAGCACCTTTGAGGCGTCGTTAGTGGAGCCAAGTGATTCTAAGAACAGCTGGAAATTATGGACGATGTGCAAGGAATCATTGAAAAGAGAGGAGTGGGAAGAAGTATTTTTCTAAATCAATTTCTGATCTAAGTTTTCGACTTTCCTTGAATCTTTAAATTCTGTTATTCAAAAAATATGTACTTAACTGAACTGAAAAGTAAAAACTTAAAAATTAAAGGACATTAAAGAAAATTACCTGTATGAAAAATAAAAGTAAGCTATTCAACGTGAATCATTCAACCAAGAAATATTTTAGTTGATAAAACGAGTTTTCTGAATATTAACATTTATAATTATTTAGTCTGAAAATAGTAATAAAAAAATATTGTCAACATAATGTATCAGCAACAAGCTTCATCAAAATGTCTACTGAAATATATCCGCAACATGCTTCGTCATAAAATTCACAAAATAATAAATAGGTATAATAACTACCCCCCTATTTAAATATTTTTTGTGAAAATAACATATCTTTCAATGGGGGATTTTCCGAGACCCAAATTTAAAAATATAATAGGTCCAGATGACTTCATAGGTGGCGCTGAGTGAAAGGCGAGTCCATACAAAAACCAAATATGCACGGGATTGGCTTTAAAAAAAAGCCTAATAAAAAAAAACATCTAAAAAGTATAATTATTGTGATTTGTGCAACTGTCAAACTGTTAGGTGATTTTTTTCCTGATGAGGGATTTTCCGATACCCAAATAAAAAAAAAATAGTTCCAGATGAATTCATATGTGGCGCTTAGTAAAAGGCGAGACCATTCAAAAAGCAAAAATGCATGGTATTGGCATTTAAAAAAAATAAAACCTAATAAAAAAACATCTAAAAAGTATCAATATTGTGATTTGTGCAACTGTCAAACTGTTATGTGATTTTTTTTCTGCCTCTGGCTGCCAATAAAAAGCGCACAATATAGGTACAGCCATTATTACGACTCGGCTTTCAATAAAACGCCATCTGTTGAGACTTTTTTATACTGTTTTTTTTTATTAATTTTACTGTCAGAAAAATCGCTCATTAAAAGCGCACAATATAGGTACCGCCATTATTACGACTCTGCTTTCTTTCATAAAACGCCATCTGTTAAGACTTTTTTTATACTGTTTTTTTTTTTCTTAATTTAGCTATCAGAAAATCGCTCATTGCGTCAAGACAAAAAGTACTTACTTAGTATTTTCCTTCCAACCTTTTTAAACAAAACGCGTCACTTATCTTCAGCAAGATTACATACATTTCTTCGTGTCATTACGTCAGCCCTAAGCTAGCCCGCCGCCGTGACTCCGCCTGACCCCTGGTCACGATTTCTGGACTTCCGTGGATTGTAATTTACAAACACTCATTTAGGTACAGCCAACTGCACGCCATGTTAGCCTACATTAGCCTCTGTGCCGCGGTAATAAGGGCGAATTTGCAATGAATTTGTGAGGTTGATGTGCTGACTAACCGCACCTATGTGGTCATTGATACTTGGGAAATTTTATTCAATACATTCTATGAGAAAAATATCCATTGTTATTATCCTAATAATGCTACTAATATTATAAATGCGAAAGTTTGGATGTGAGTTTGTGAGTTTGTGAGGATGTTTGTTACTCAATCACGCAAAATCTACTGGATGGATTTCGATGAAATTTGGTATACGGGTAAAAAATACCGGGAATAGCACATAGGGTACTTTTTATCCCGAAATTCCCACGGGAGCGAAGCCCCGGGGCGCGGGTAGTTAAGAAATAAAATTCTTACCTTACCTTTAAAAGAAAATTTAAGTCAGTAAAGTTCGTTTTTTCCTAATTGTCCTATCATGTAAACAATCTTACCATGTCTTTTTATTATTTAAACTTTATTTAATAAATTACAAAATTTATATGTCACATATAAATAATATCAATGGTCAAAGAGAATTACAACCCGCCCCTTAAAGTTTCCGGTGCAAAGCTGCCCAAAACGCTGGCCGCGTTGCCGCGTTGAATGGCAATAGCGTTTGCACCAGAAAAGAACAGGAGCGGGACAACAATATAAATTAAAATAGACTTTTTAGGAAATTACTTTTGTGGTTAATAAATGTTTTACATTAGAATGTTTAGGTTTGATCTAATAATTGATTTATTTTCAACAAAATTCAACAAAAAGTACTGTGAAGATTGTTTACATTTCAAACTTCAGTTCCACAAATGAAATCTGTTGCGAATGATTTAAAAAGTGAGACTGTATTAGCACATTTTTTTTTTCAGGAATCATCGGCTCACTTCACGAATCAAGTTTTTTAAACATCATAGATGTGTGCACTCATTTTTGTTTGCAAAAAGATTTTTTTTTTCATCTGAAATAAAACATACTTAGTAATAGAAGCAATGAATTTTTCTTTAAAATAAAAGTACATATGTTACAGTGGAACACAAAAGAGAATTCGATACCAAAAGGCTTGCTTCTACTAAGAAAATGAATCAGTATTCATACAAAGGAAATAAAGGACAAAGCAAAGAGAATGAAGGATTTCCTAAGAATTTTCAAGAAAGTCTGAACCTTTCTGTATTGTACTTATTTGTATTTAAAAAAATTAGGTAAGATTGTATTATAATTTCTTCCCTGGATTGTTTTGAGAACCGTAGTTCGATAACTGTTTTTCTTATTGGCAATACTTTTCTCTCTAGGCATAAGTTGTATCCAATAGTGGACTTCTTGTGACCATAATATTATAAGTTTATGCAGAATTCCAAAATTACTTGCATCACCATAAGTACATATACTTTTGAAATAGGGGACCGGACAACTTTTTTTTATGCTCCATTGAAATATCTCACAATAATAGAATCATCCTTAAAAGAATTACATCAATAACCAAAGTATTTCCCAAGATATAGCAAAAAACAATTCACATTTTTAAGCGATACCAAAACGCCCCTAACTAAACGTGCATTCATATGACGTCAGAAAATGGTAGAAAATGGACTTTCCCAAAAAGTTTGAATTCTAATAAATTAGCTTAGGAGAATAAACTCGTGCTGATAAGTCGCAAAATGTGTTTAATTAAATGTATATTCTATCATAAAATTACATATTTTTAACAATTGTCATACTTTGGCCGGTATTCTGATAGGATACCAAGAAAATTCTCTCATAAAATAATATTTTTCCTTCTAGCTGTCGAACCGTAATAATAGTACCTAACTAAGACCTAACTAGTTTAATAAAGTTTAGAAGTATCTTAGAAAAGAAAAATATTTATTGAATTTATTCGTAACACAGCTTATGACAACTTTGATAATATGTTTATTTGAGTCATAAAATAAGCAAAATACATTTTCCGAAGATTGTTTTTCTATGTCTAATAAAAAATTTAAAAAAATAAATAAAAAATAAAATAATAATAATACCGCCATGTGGCGTGTTGGCTCAACGATTATTGTTCCGATAGTCGTTAGTGTGAACGGACTTATAGCGAAGAGTCTCGATCGTCATCTAGAGAGACTCTCGCTCGGCAGTTGGGTCAAGAGTCAGATTCAGAAGGCGGTACTCTTGGACACGGCCCGCATTGTGAGGAGATTCCTCTCGCTGGAGCCCTGACCACCGGTAGCTTGAGTCTTTGCTCCGCTACCGATGGGTTCCCCTTTTTTTATAGGTATTTTTAAATGTTTTTTATTTTTTTGAATATTTTATATTTAAAAATGTAAAAAAAGAGAATACAAATAAATAAATGAATAATAATAAAAAAATAATAAATTAAATTGTATTTATTCAAGTAACCATGACTCATGATGTTCGTAAACTTACGCTATATAAGTAGGTAGTGAAAATATTTACAATTAATTTTCTTATCTATGATTTGAATCATGGCTGTTAAATATGATGAAAAAAAAAAAACAAATAACTTATTTTTGCTTAAATAACTATTCCCCTTTTTTAATAACTATTACCCGCTTTATGAGTAAAGGTTATTAAAATATGTAGGGAACTCATATCAAATCTCAGTTTTATATCCCAATAAACCTATTATTGACAGTAAAGCTCTAGTCTAGACTGTGTAGGTACTAAAGACGATATAAAAATATGAATTTGCGATCATTTTTAGTTCTTTGTCGATCCTCAACGCATTTTGAACGACCTCATTGGTAAACTCCATTTATTCTTACCAGTCCCATCATGTAAACAATCTTCACAGTACTTTTTGTTGAAAATAAATCAAATATTAGTTCAAACCTAAACATTCTAAAGTAAAACATTTATTAACCACGAAAGTAATTTCCTAAAAAGTCTATTTTAATTTATATTGTTGTAAAATCATAAAAAGACATGGTAAGATTGTTTACATGATAGGACTGGTAAGAATAAATGGAGTTTACGCACACGCCTCTTCTGGAGTCAAGATGCGTCCTCATACACTTCTTCTTGCCCATGTACAGACTTATTAGATAGATAGTTACATCCAAACTAAAATTATAAATGCGAAAGTCTTTTGTCTGACTATTGAACCATTTTTAATAAAATCTGGTAAAGATATAAGTAGTTAAAGCCACAAGGTCAAATATACGATACTTTTTTGAAAAATTAACCGTTACCGGGTTGAAAATTTATGTCATACATATGAAATACTTTTTTCCGCGGGTAGAGCCTCAGGCAACAGCTAGTATACTATATTCGTAATTACATATTTACAGAAGTTGGTCCAATACGTAGCTGTGATGGCCAGTGTGGCACAATACTGCTTCCCGCCCGCCTGAGTTGAACCCACACAGTTTGGGGTACCACTTGTAACGATTTTCATAGCGAATTTACTATTAAATGTCATAAAATATATTTTGCGCATATACTAAACGTTGATTGTATATAAGGTGGACACAAATTAACTACAAATATTTTCAGGGCTAATTACTGATATTATTTAGAAATTATATCAGTGGTTTTTTCAATTTTCTACACGCTAGTTTTCGAGAAAAATTAACGTTTTGTTTTTTGAAAACCGTAACATTATAACATCCTGTACACAGCTTTGCGTAAAATGACAATTAAAATGACACACACAAACAAAAGCCGCCCCGCCCACCGGTCGGTCGCTGTCATTTACGTATAATAAATCGCTTGACATCTCTGTCTTTCACGCACTTTTCATAAATAAAGAGGAATACAGCAAATCAATTTCATTCAACTATTAATTGGTGGAAGGAGCTTAAAGAAGTATGAAGTCTACACATTTAACTACAGTATGATACTAAATGTCATCATTGATAAAAAATTTTTTTTTTTAGAAAAAAACAAAAAAAAAACTAGCGTATCGATTTTTAAAATTGTATCTCCAATACGTTTATTTAGCCCCCTGGAGCCAGCCCTGAAAATATTTGTAGTTAATTTGAGTCCACATTATATATAATACGACGTAGACAAAGGATAGATGATGTAAAAAATCAGAAAGGCAGATTTTTGATGTGGGTATTTCGCAGTCGGTTTCCAGCGGCAAAATTATGTAACACCAAACTCCTTTTTTGATTTTCCTACATTTGTTCATAAATCTTATTTAATTAATCATTATAGTCATTTTAGTAGTTATGTAGGTACTCGAAAACAGAGATTTACGACACTTATAGAAACCTAGTCTTTATTCTTTAAATGCAAAAACTACAAGACCTTGATTTAAACCACTGAATGGCAATATATTTCTCGCTAATGTAAACTTAACCGAGCGAGAAAGAACGAATATGATGAAATGAAACTCTTTATACTCGAAATTGGATGTACAACATCGCTTATTGACGTCATTAATTTACTTTTAATTTTACCACCGCTTCCAAAACACAGATGATTCGTCAACGTCAACAAATCAACGAAGCGTCAACAAATCAACGAAGCGTCAACAAAAATCAACGAAGCGTCAACAAAAATCAACGAAGCGTCAACAAATCAACGAAGCGTCAACAAAAATCAACGAAGCGTCAACAAAAATCAACGAAGCGTCAACAAACTTCACCGCTGCCTTTTCTTCAAGAACGTAAATGTTTACAAACATCTTATATTAAGATGCAGGTCAATGTTGCCTAGTAGACAAGGATTCTAACAAAATCGCTCGCAGAGAGACCTCGCCCGTACCCGGTTGCATAACCTACCACGTCTGAAACGTAGTCGTAATTATTCCTATGGTTTTCAAATGATTACGTAACCAAAGCTTCGGCTAGGAAGTTTTACGGCACTAGCTTTAGCTATCGAAAGCTCGACCTAGTTCGGCCGTAGTTTTTGTTCATTTAGTATTCGAATCGTTTGTTCTGTGATAATGATTTAATGGGGGTTTTACCTTTTGGCGCATTGAAGTGATTATTTGTAATGTCTTTAAGTAATGAACTATTGTAAAATTTCTAGACTAAAAATATAACTATATTTAAATTATCTCTTTAGTTACCCCTTCCTCTAAGGGAGTACATAGAAATTGTGTCTCAATGGGAGTTTTCCTGACAAAATTAAGAAAAAAAAAATTGTATAAAAAAAGTCTCAACAGGTGGCGTTCTATGAAAGCCGAGTCGTAATAATGGCTGTATCTATATTGTGCATGGAAGTAATAAGTACTGTTGTACAAAGTACTTACTACTTCCATGATATTGTGCGTTTTTCTTGTCAACCAGAGGCAGAAAACAATCACCTAACAGTTTGACAGTTGCACAAATCACAATATTGATACTTTTTAGATGATTTTTTATTAGGTTTTATTTTTAAAAAATGAAAAAATTCCAATCCGCATTTTTGCTTTTTGTATGGACTCGCCTTTTACTAAGCGCCATCTATAAGTCATCTGATTTTTTTTTTAAAATAGGGTTTCGGAAAATCTCCCATTGCGTCTCAAAAGCCAGAGAGATTGTACCAAAGCGACAAGCTCTCTATAAGAACTCTATGCTTAGTAAAATCTCTTTGGCATCTGAGACACAACTGAGGTTGATTGTTTTTATTTATATAGGCTTAAAAATAGCACTTATAAATCGTCAAATTCTTGTTTTTTAGTTAGTTGACGTCATAAAATTACTTAAGCTAAGGTTACCACCGCCTCCAAAGCGCAAGTGAAGAAGAGGCGGCGCAACAAACTTTATTGCTGCATTTTCTCCAAAGACGTCACTACAAACATATGCCTTACAATTAAATGACTGTGTATGTGGACG
This sequence comes from Ephestia elutella, assembly GCA_018467065.1. NCBI lineage: Eukaryota > Metazoa > Arthropoda > Insecta > Lepidoptera > Pyralidae > Ephestia > Ephestia elutella. Next base: position 4,388,962 of record CM031577.1, read on the forward strand.
AATATACATTGAATATTTATATGAAATGTTAAATTAATAAAATTATAAATTAATAAAATGTCACTGAAAAAGTAAAAGTAATCAATGTACCTAGAGAGTAATATGACAGTCTTAGGAGGCCACTGTACCAGGTTCGGGCCACGCATTTTTGTCATTTACATAATCATCCGTGGTATAATACGCCTTCTTACAAAGTGTCTCCTTAATATGTTTAAATTTCCTATTAGGCATATTAAGGACAGATTTTGGTATTTTATTATAATAGCGTATACAGTAGTAGAACCAAGACAACTCTGTACACTATAAATTTAACTAAGCAATACTAAGTCAACGTTTTGCCTAGTTAGTTTCTTGTATCGTTAAGTTGGTGTGGTGACAGCCTTGTTTTGCCAGCTTATAAACTAACTCATGTCGAAACTGTACTAAAAACGTAGCTGAATTCACTTTAAGTTAAGCTACGTTTAGTTTCTACAATTCGGAATCAGGTAAAATTGTTACCATTATGTTTCCATAATATTCTCTTGGAATCAGATTCCTTTGTTTTTCTTTAAATTTTTGTTTTACCTACTTAAAGTTAGTTCTTTAAGTTGTTAAATTTAAAAAAATTGAGCTACAATCAAATTGTGTTATTTACTTCGTTTTCACGCGAAAACAGCAAAATAGATTTCTAGGAAATACGGTATGAGGGTAAATTCCACTAAAGGCTGGCTACCTATAAACAAATTGTCAATAATAACAGAAAAGAAGCAAACAAAAATTAGAATTATGTAGTTATCCCAATTATGTTATTATCTTTATGGCAAAACACCCCATGGATAAAATCCTTGGGGGAGGCCTTTGTCCAGCAGTGGACGTTTTTAGGCTGAGAGAGAGAGAGAGAGAGAGTTATCCCAAGGTACCTTTACAATTGAGTATCATGAATTGTTAAATTTTTTATTAAGTTTTTGTGTGTCAGGTTACGGCATCAACACGCCAAGATGAGATGAAGATGTGACCACAGTTATCGGGACCCTTGCTCGCTTGCGTATTGGTCTCAAGCAGAGATGGGTTTAAGCCCGGGGTAGTACTAATATTAATTCTGTGGCCCGGGAATAAACGGACAGAAATTATTTCTTCCCGGTGTAAATCTCTCTGGTCTCAAGGTATACTAATGACCTTACCTGCCGACTCTAATAAATAAAATTTTGCCAATTGGAGACTTTCGTACCAGTTTTCTCTCTTTGTCAATGGGAGACTTTGGTACTAGTTTTCTCTTTTGACCAATTGGAGACTTTTTCCAGTTTTCTCTTTTGGCCAATTGGAGACTTTTGTACCAGTTTTCTCTCTTTGCCAATTTGCAGTCTTTGGTACCAGTTTTCTCTTTTTGCTAATTGGAGACTTTGGTACCAGTTTTTCTCTTCAAAATGCCGGTGCGAGTGAGTCTTTATCTTTTGTTGGCACGTTATTGTTCAACCAAGAAATTTGTTTTCCTTAGTTTTCATTACATAAAGTTTATAGCTCAAACATATCGCACAGCTATTCTGACGGTTTCCAATTAGCTAGAATTGAACTCAGCCGAACTGAAAATTACAATTTGTTAAAAGTTGAAACTGTTCAGGGGTTATGAACTAAGTTGAAAAGTTGAAAATCTATTAACATTGAAAATGTTTATGTCATCACCAGTGTATGTGCCCGGAGTTGAGCCAATAGTACGACCCATGTATAAATCGGTCAAAATTTGCAGATATCTCTATGCAAGAGATACCAAAATAGAAGTAGATACCAATTGTAATTTATATTACTACCTATAATTTATATTATTATAATTGAAATCTTATGAAATGTTATAAAATAATAAATAAATAAAAAGAAATTTATTGTCATGTTACAGAACAAAGTTTTTATGAATAATACAATTTAGTATTGAAGCCAGACCAGCAAAGCATTGGCTCGGCAGCACTCAGCAACCCACCATCGACTAGAAATAAACCTGTATCTCGAATGATAGGTAGCCTTGTGACGGAGCCGCAGCCACGACTGTGAGTAGGTGGCTGGTGGTGGTGGATGTTGTATGTTGGTAGAAGATACCTTTAAGAAGGCACCAGGTCGACCATGACCAGGAGGAAATGGATGGACGACATCACGACCTGCAGGCCTACCATCAACTCTTTATTGCGATCCAATTTAGGACCTAAATTGAACTGGGGCCCTATTTTTGAAAGCGTGACATACCAACGAAAAGTCTTGCATAATATGAGCGGAAATTGTGTCTCGCATTATTTTCAGTTCACTATATCTATACATATAATAAAACAGTAAAAATATTTTGTCTGTACATTTAGTATTTTTGACTAAAATGGATAGAGGGACACTTAAAAAGAATAATAGAAAGCAAAAAATTTTTTTGGAATTTCTTGTCTGTCTGTCTGTCTGTCTGTCTGTCTGTCTGTCTGTCTGTATGTATGTACGCGTTTCACGCAAAAACTACTGGACGGATTTGAATGAAACTTTTTTTGTTGTATAGCTATAAAGTCTGGGCAACATATAGGCTATAATTGATTTTGAAAACTGGAACACCTGATGAAGAACCATAACAGAACAGCTAAACTATAAGAAATATGGAAATGGTGCCTTAACAAAAGTCGTTCAACCTGATGAGCATTTTCTGCTGACGTATAAAAATTGAAGATCTGGAACATCTGATGAAGAACTGCAAGAGACCAGCTACACTATAACATATATGGAAATGGCGCCTTAGTAAAAGTCGTTCAACCTGATGAGCATTTTCTGCTGACTTATAAAAATTGAAGATATGGAACATCTGATGAAAAGCTTCAAGAGACCAGCTACACTAAAACATATATGGAAATGGCGCCTTAGCAAAACTTGATTAATCTGATGAACATTTTCTGTAGACGTATAAAAAACGAAAATCCGAAACATCTAAAACAGTTTGAAACACAAAAATCATCTAAACGAAACTCACGCGGGCGAAGCCGCGGGCGACAGCTAGTCTTATCTATAATCACTTCCAACAAAATTGTTAGACGAGTTATTTCAAAAATATACAGAATAATTCATGTCTAATGAAAAATCATTCGATCAATTATTCTATATATCTATTTTTGAAATTACTCGTCTAACAATTATGCTGGAAGTGATATGAAAATAATGCGAGACACAATTTCTGCTCATATTATACGCGACATAATAGTCTATTAGTTTTTGTTGGTATGTCACGCTTTGAAAAATAGGGCCCCAGTTCAATTTAGGTCCTAAACTGGATCGCAATAAAGAGTTGATGGTAGGCCTGCTGGACATGACTTAGGTATTGGAGACTATAACAGGTCACTCAAGATCGTGAGAGATACCGTATGCTGATCTCCAAGCTTCATTTTGAAGATGGCACCCCCTGATGATGTTGAAACGGTGGTGGCCGAGTGGTAGGGCGGGCGCCCGCCTGTGGATACAAAATCCCAGGTTCGAATCCAGCCCGGGCTACGTGAGTTTGTATACCAATCTGACTCATGTTAGTTTTCATCGACCACCACTTGCTTCCGGTGAAGGAAAACATCGTGAGGAAACCTGCACTCTGGTTGATGATTATCAGCTATTGTGTGAAATGGAGAAGGCAATGGCAAACCACTCCATTAAAATTGCCATGAGAGTAGTTGTGTGTGTTTCTTTCCATATAATGACCACGAACCTCAGTCATGAGGAAATACGACTAAAGAGAGAGAAATGATGTTGAGAAGATACCTTATAAAGTCCACGATGAAAAAAGCTGTAAGGTAATAAAAACGTGACAAAGCAACATCCAAGACGTTACATAACGTGTAAAAACTATTTGAATCCAAAAATAAATTGTTACATCACCATATTTGTTCAGATTCGGACGGCAATGACCGCGACGAAGGATATACAGATAGACAGTCACGTTCTAGGATTCTTAATGGTCATATGCCATATTTGGTTTGTGACTTACCACAATAATAAATTGGAAATAGTACCTGTGAACAAAATAAAAGCATTAGCTATATTACAGACTAGAACCCCGCCCCGGCTTCGCTCGTGTGGTACATATAAACTGTAGCCTATGTCACTCAGGTTTGTTTGTTTGTAAATTCTTTATTGCACATATACACAAGAAAAATACAAAATATAGTGAAACAAAAAAGGCGTACAATGGCGGACTTATCCCAAAAAGGGATTTTTTCCAGTCAACCAAGTGTTTGAAAGGAATATTTAAATGAAATAAGAAGGGTATAATGTAGTGTAGCTTTCTATTGATGATTTTTTTTTAAATTGGTTCAGTACCTAGTTCCGTAGATTACCTTCTACAAACAAAGTCACAAATACTTCCTCTTCTATATATATATATAACTCAAAGGTGACTGACTGAATGACTGACTGACATAGTGAGTGACTTCCAACGGCCCCGGCGGGCCCGGATTTTGCGTTGACGGGGGTTGACGTTGCTATTAGCGCACAGCCCAAACCACTGGACGGATCGGGCTGAAATTTGGCATGCAGGTAGATGTTATGACGTAGGCATCCGCTAAGAAAGGATTAACGCGAGCGAAGCCGCGGGCAAAAGCTAGTTATAATATAAGTGTGATTGGCCTAGGTCTCAATTATTATACAGTTATCCATACTAATATTATAAATGCGAAAGTTTGGATGTGAGTTTGTGAGTTTGTGAATTTGTGAGTTTGTGAGGATGTTTGTTACTCAATCACGCAAAATCTACTGAACGGATTTCGATGAAATTTGGTACAGAGGTAGATAATGACCTGGAATAGCACATAGGCTACTTTTTATCCCGGTAAAAAGCACTGTTCCCGTGGGAAATTCACGCGGGCGAAGCCGCGGGCAAAAGCTAGTGTGTTTATAAAATAAAGTACCTATAGTTGAACTAGTATCCCACTTTAATTTGTGGGATGTTTCCGTTTGTCTTTTTATTCTCCTATGAGAATGCCAAAAGATAAAGGTAAAAAAAATGGAGAAATTTTCGCGAGAATATTTTTCAGAATTCGCTGAAATCCAAAATATATACTTACACTATAGTAAAGAATATTACACTACGCCTATAAAGAAAACTTTTTTTCTAAAGTCGCCTAAACCAAAAATTACCGATATATAAATATCTAGCAGTTTATATTACATAACTTGTCAGCTACCGCCATCTAGCGGCAGAAGTCGTATACACAATAAACTGAACAGTCAGCCAGTGTGCAGGTTTCCTCACGATGTTGTCCTTCACCAGAAGCAGGTGGTGAGCGATGAAAATGATGATTATATCAATGGTTCAAATTTACTCCATTGACATGAAAAAAAAATCGTTTAAAAAAAATTTTTTTTTTTTTTTCTAACTTTACTATGGTTTACTTACCTTTTGAACTCATGCTTGACTACTACATACATCTATTACAATATTCATAAATCATAAAACCTAGATCCTGTTAGCCTAGACGAGGTCGTCACACTCGCTATCTGATACTTTAAATTATCATCACATACACTGTAGTCGTTTCCTACAAGAATTGCGTCATCGCAAAAGGAAATAGCAATAATAAGTTATTTATAACTTCTATGCAAATGTTTATTTGTACCACTCTATGACCTCTATTGTCAACGGCTTCGCTCGCGTGAATATCATCTTTCACACATTTTACCCCTTTACAAAATTCGAGGTGAAATTTACAAAATTTTACATTCAGCGGTTTCGGCTTTGGGTTGAATCAGATGAGTCAGATTTTTACTGAAAATTATGATACCCGCACGAGTAAGATTCTAGCCTAGGACATATCGACCACAGGCGATCTTTAACCATTCAACCTAGAATATAGGCTATATAGCTCTCTCAGTGGGAGAAGCAAGCCGCCCGAAGACCGGAGACTTAAGTAAGATATAGTTTCCTTGAGTTTGTAATCCACCGACCCGACAACGCGCTGATCTTGCCACCAAGCGATGAGTTAAAAACCCGACTTGCGCTAACTCAATACAAGTGCTCACATGCCCGTAGTGAGCGAGGATCTTCTCCAATAACATTAGCTACATAAGCCACTTGCGACCTCACGAGAGAGCCCAGAATTCATTCATCGCCATGACCGAAATCGATCGGACATCATCACAGGCTGTCTAATTAACTGGAAATTCCTTGGAGAGAGGAGTCCCGAGACGAGGCTATCAATTAATATGTGTGTTTAGCAGATTCCTTTGATGGAATAGGAAATCGTTAGCAGGCACTGAATTAAGGGGAACAGATCAAACGGGCTAAATCGCATACACAAGAGATTGGACGCAACTTCACTTTACAACTCAAACACGCAGAGATATGTTTTAGTCCAAGAGCTAGGAATGATTTTGATAACTTTTTCGACCTAGCCTTATCCTACTTCTATTGGGGTCGGTATGGAAGTCAGTCAGTCAGTCTTTCTCAGGGTTTTTAGTCCGATGTTTTATAAATATTGTCACCTTCTTTTTAGCTTTGTATATTTTTTAATTAAAAGCAAATAGGTACTTTCCATTAATGAAAGTATTCATTTAAATGTTGCTGAAGTGTTTTGCCGCATGCCATGCCGTGTGGTTTCGCTCATGTAAAAAATTCGCGATAAAAAGTGGTCTATAATTTTCTTTTTTGTTCTGTACTTGTAATTCTCGGGAGCAGTACCTTGTTCTACCCCTGGTATTATCGGTTGAGTAGACAAATAAAAAGTACGCCAGCTCTCATCTGAGCGCTTTCCCGGTTGCAGCGTACGCGTCGAAGCCCAGGGACCGCATTCCTACTTTTCCTTCTCCAATTCCCACGGTCTTCGGCATCCTTGGTTGTGATTGTGAGACTATTGCCACGCATATCCTCCTTGACGGCAACAAGCTAGCTCTTCTTTGGTTGTTCCTTTCTGCCAACACCGGGCTACGGCATTACGCAAAACGTGGCCGTACCATTTGCATGCCTAGCTAGGTTAAGAGTGAGGAGACTTATGTAAACTGTACTACCTATTTCACCACTTTTACAGCGAATAAATGAGAATAGGCAGCAAGCACTCTTGGAGTCGGTCTGCTATGTCACTGACATGAAGGCTGCCGCGAATGTGGGAGTTTCTGACGCGGTCAGCGATCTCAGCAACCCTCTAATACCTACAATATAGCTGCAATCATAATAGAAGAAAATAACATTCAAAAAACAACCCCGTCTCTTAGCCTACAATCCAGCTTTAACTTAAACGCTTGGAATTCCTTCAAGCCAAACAGTGGATACGAGAGCATCTTATCATATCTGAATGTATAGATGCAAGGGCAATTGAATACCGACAATACAGTCGACTGCATGAAGAGTTCCCCTGCGTGCACCTCTTAATGCGACGGTATAAGGGTGAGTTTGAGTTAGTTGATGTCTCTCTCTCTCTCAGCCGAAAGACGTCCACTGCTGGACAAAGGCCTTCCCCAAGGATTTCCGTAGTTATTTCAAGTTAGTTAAACTGACTGTAAAATACTTGCCTGATGCCGGCAGTAACCAGAGAGAGAGAGCGAGAGAGCCACTCGAAGCCATTGTTGAAGATGGTAGACTTTTTCTGGTTTACTATTGAGTTTATATTTATTTTATTACTTACATGTTTTGTTTTTATTGGATTCACTTGTTATAAGTATTTGTAAACTTGTTATTTCTCAGCAGTGGTATTTTTTAAATTACGAGTTATTGAAGAAGTATTCTCCTCCTCCTCTTGTAGTCATATTCCCCATGACTAAATGTGCAGAGCAACTACGCTCTGCTGCCAGAAAATGTGGCAGAGAGAATCCGGACAAACGAAGCGGCGGGAAGAATTCTGTACCGGAACTTTACCGGGAAAAAATCTACCGGTAAAATTAAGTACCGGGAAAAAATCTCCACGCGACACCACGCTTGTCCGACTAGAATCTAACTTAAGCTATACGCAGTCTGCTACCACCGTAGCTTATGAAGGGAGCTACAGGGCCCTATATGATAACCTAACCTATAAATTAAATACAATTGAACACTTACCAAATTAAATCTTCTTTCTCTTCGGATCCAAACTTGAGTGTCTTCGGGAAGGGGGAATTCCTAATCACCCTACCTAACCCTTGAGATCTCAATTCCCCAGGACAAATAAATAGATTTCTTCCCGTAGTTTCACTCGGGAACAGCCAGATGTGAACAGCCAGCCACGTTTCACCTCTCACAAGAAAAAGTCACCATGACGGGTACACAAACACAAAGTTCAATAGTTATTTAACAAACAGGAAATTCACAAACACAACTCAAGCTAATTAGCAATCAAAGAACGCGGAACCTCTCGCGTATTAAAAATCAAACCGATATCGCATAGGACAATTGCGACCGTCCGCGAGCCATTCGCGCTAGCAGTGTGAAAACCCCGAACGCCCTCTGGCGGCAGCAATGCGAAACGCCCGCGTTTAGTTTTACCCAATATATTACAAACATCCCCCGTCCCGGTCTGAGAAGCAGACCGCTAGCTTACTCTACGGGAAGGCGGGCGAGAGAGGTCACACCTCTCCTTAAAATCGAACCGTCGACCAACACCTCAGCCACACGCGGAGTGCCATCTCCGCCAAGAATCAAACGTAATATGCGAGCTCGTCGCCAAAGCAATGAGGGCAAATTTGCCTCTTTTAACAATACTAAATCACCCTCCCTGGGAGGCTCAGTCCTGTCTGTCCACTTCACTCTTTGCTGCAGCAAATGCAAATATTCAAGCGACCAGCGACGCCAAAAGTCCTGGCTCATTTGCTGCAACATTTGAAAACGCGACAACCGATATACGCGTTCATCCTTCCACGGGTATTCGGGCAGGGCATTCAACGGCCCTCCCACCAAAAAATGACCAGGGGTGAGAGCTTCCAAGTCATTTGGATCTGGAGATAGCGGACAGAGAGGACGAGAGTTGAGGACCGCCTCAACTTTACAAAACACTGTGGCCAGCTCTTCAAAAGTTAGAGCCGTTTCTCCGATAATGCGGCGGAGGTGGGTCTTTGCGGATTTCACAGCCGCTTCAAAAATCCCTCCCCAATGGGGGCAACTTGGGGGACTAAACTTCCAGGTTATTCCCCTTTGGGCAGCAATTTGACTTAAACTAGTACAATTTTTATCAATAAACACAGAAACATCCTTAAGATAATTTACAGTTCCCTTATAGTTTGTGCCATTGTCAGACCTAATAAGGGAAGGTAGACCTCTACGCGAAACAAAGCGATCCAACGCGGCGACGAAGGCCTCCGTAGTCAGAGCCGATACCACCTCCAAATGGACAGCCTTGGTGGCCAAACAAACAAATACACACAAATAGCCCTTCACAATACGGGCATTACGAAAGGGAGAAGCCTTGATCGAAAAGGGACCGGCAAAATCGGTTCCAACGCCGTCAAACGGTCTCGAAGGTCGGATTCGATCAGCGGGCAAATCACCCATCTGTGGTTGCATCGTGGATGCCTTCAACCTATAACATGCAATACATCGAAACAGGACACTACGGATTGCTCTTCGGGCAGACAAAATCCAAAACTCGCGTTGCAAAATAGCCAACAAAGCATTGCACCCAGCATGGGCGTTACGAATGTGTCGATCAGACACCAAAAAGCTGCACCAAGGGTCCGCCCTTGGGCAACAACAGAGGATGGCGAGTCTCATATGGAAGATCCGCCTTCCGGAGCCTGCCTCCAACCCGAAGAAGCCCATCCGAGTCGATGTACGGGTTCAAACGAGCGACCGCGCCCTTCAACTTAGCGCGTCCGTCGCGCAAAATACGAAGCTCTGACTCAAACCGTCCGGTCTGCACGACACGGACCCAATGCAACAATGCGCTCCGGCGCTCTTCTGCACCTGCAATCGGCTCCAACCGCTTTGCCTGTGGGTTTCTACAATTATGTATGAAACGCTTAATCCAACTGGTAACACCCAGAAGCTTATCCAAGCTGCTATACCGAGCAAGTAGCCAATCCGGCTCCGACGTCATCTCAGCGACTACAGCATGTACACGAAGCCCAGTCAAACTCAAAGAAGTAACATCTGTCTGACAGACAGGCCAAGATGTTTCTGATCCCATCAGCCACTCTGGACCCCACCAGAGCGGGTGTGACACCAATTCTGGTGCCGTACAACCTCGGGAAGCACAGTCCGCTGGGTTAAGCTCTCCCGGCACATGTCTCCATGTTATATCAATTCCGATATTCTGGATTTGGGAAACCCTGTTTCCAACAAAAACCTCCAAGGTATGTGGGGCCGCGCGCAACCATGCAAGCGCGACCTGGCTATCCGACCAGGCGAAGATGTCTCGTATCTCGACCGTGGCCGCCAGCTCACATGCAACGTGATGCAACAATTTAGAAAGAAGGTGAGCTCCACTCAACTCAAGCTTGGGAATAGTCAGCCTAGTCCTGATGGGGGCGACCTTGCTCTTCCCTAACAAAAGCGAGACATTGACCCGGCCATCGGCGTCAACTGTCCGCATATAGACTGACGCGGCGTAGCCTCGCTCCGACGCGTCACAAAAGCCATGCAGGCTGGCTCGATATTTCCCGGGGGGCAATATTCGACGAGGCAAGGCAATCCGATTGACTTCCTTAATCGATGAAAACAACTCGAGCCAATCATCCAATGGAGAGCCAAACAGCGGCTCGTCCCACGAGACGCCCAAAGTCCAAAGTCTCTGAAGAAGACACTTCGCAGAGAATATCACTGGACTGATCCAACCGCTTGGATCAAACATACGAGCTATTACGGACAACACCGTTCTCTTAGTCCAGACTTTTGGTATTTCCAAGTCCACTTGGAATGTGAAAATATCGGTTAGCGGCTGGTACTGCATGCCCAGCACCGCTATCCTGTTGGGATCATCCACATCCTCAAACAGGTGAGGGTTCTGTTGGTGATCCTCCGGGATCCCTTCTAGAACTTTAGGCTCATTAGACAACCACTTACGTAGCTCGTAGCCACCTGTCTTCAATATTTCAATCAATTCATCCCGCAGTAGGAGGGCCTCCTCAATACTTTGGGCTCCGGTGCACACGTCATCTACATACAAGTCACGTGACAGCACGGAAGCCCCACGGGGAAAGCGGATCCGTTCCCGCTCTGCCAATTCAAGCAATGATCTGATGGCGATATAGGGACTAGATTTCAAACCATACGTGTTTGTGTTGAGTTCATACACCGTCACAGGATCCTCAGGGCGCTCACGCCAGAGTATCAACTGGAATCGCCTGTCCTCAGGATGTATGACTGTCTGGCGGAACACCATCCGGATGTCCGCACCAAAAACCACTTGATGTCTTCTAAAGTTCAAGATGATGTCAATTATGTCCCTATGCAATTTGGGACCCGAATGCAAACACAGATTCAACGAAACCCCGTTCGAAGTGGGTGCGGACCCATCAAAGACAGTCCGCAACTTGCCCGTTGAGGCCTTCACCACCGCGTGGTGGGGCAAAAAATAATGCTCAGTTGAGCTCCAATCAACTCGAGCCGGAGACATGTGACCCAAATCCTCGTACTCGCGCATAAATTCAATATATTTATCGCGAAGTACGTGGTCACGCTGCATACGTCGCTCCATGGACAGCAGTCGTTTCTCCGCAAGCGCCCTACTTTGCCCTAGGCTAGGACGAGAGGCAACAAAGGGTAACCTAGTTACAAACCGACCGGAGGGCAACCTCTCCGTGGTCGATCGAAAAAGGGCTTCGCACTCAGCGTGTTCCGGATCCACCCTGGAACTCATAGGTGGCTCCTCCACCTCCCAAAACCTTTGCATGGTCTTGGCCAAGGACGCTGATGCGACGACCGGTGGCTCCTCCGCGGTGCCATTATCAAACACAGGGCCCATCAGGGCAAAACCAAAAATCGTAGACACTGCCATCAGTGAAGACGAACCCAGAGCCTTCTGTGTACCCAACAAAATCCAACCCAATACGTCCGAGCCCAGGAGCAAGTCCACTGGGCCGGGATGAAAGACAAAGGGGTCGGCCAAATCCAGACCCGAAACCAAAGACAACACACCCGGCGGTATGTCTGTCGAGGGGTGCCAACCCGCAATGGTATCCATTACCATTGCCGAAGTCGTGATCCTCATTGTGGAGGACTTCAGCGAAGAAAAGGTGACAAGTGTCTGGCCCGTCAGACACTTCACTTGTATGCCACCAACTCCAAGAAGTGGCACAGGCGAGTCTTCCACGACTAAACCTAACTGGCGTGCCACTCGAGTGGTAACCAAACTGCTTTGAGCCCCTGAGTCCAACAGAGCTCTCAAATTAATGGCTTCCCCCTACGACCCCATACGCGGACCACCGCGGTAGGGAGCAGAACCGTCCGCGGCTCTGTCCCAGCAAGGGAGCAAGCTAGTTACGGGCTCCCCACTCTCTCCAAACCAGGGGCGCGCCACTGACCCGGATAATATGGCGGGCGAGTGCACATCCCCATCTGTGGGGGGGCATAACCCGCGGCCCGGCCATACATATGGTACGGCGGGTGGTACTCCAGCCGTGGGTACTCGTGCAGCGGCGGAGAAAACCGCTGCGGCTGCATGTGTTGGGTATTGGTAACCCGCGTGGAGGGGGGTGTCCCCACTCTCACGTCCGATCTAGGGCCCCCGCCCATGGGGGCCCTATCCGGGGCCTGGCCAGCTACATACTGGCCATGACCTTGGGGCGCGTGGTCCCGGTCCGCCAAGACCCGCGCAGGTACGCGACCCCCCTCCCGAGGGGGGGTGCGACGAGCGAAGCCGCGTCCTCCGTCCGGTGGTGGAGGGCTTCGCGCAGGAGCGCCCCCGCCCATAGGGGACCCCTGCCTCAACATCCGGGTGCCATCCCCGTTGCGGCCCATGCAAAGCATCGCGCGGTGCCGCCCACGGCATGCACTGCATGGTATGGCACTGGGACAGTCACGTGCATAGTGACCGCCCAAACAATAAAAGCAAAGTTCATGCCGCTTTGCCATGCGGCGCCGATCTTGTACTGGCAGTCCCTGCCAGTCCCTGCATTGCAGCAGGCTGTGGCCCATCCGACCACATTGCAGGCAGTCCGCGTCCCTCGCGACTGCTGCCGTGTGTGCAACCCGCGCACCAGCTCCACGCGGTGGCGGTTGCCGTCCCTGTTGGGGCCTCCCTCGCCATGAGGGTTCCAAGGGCCTACGTTCAGGCGCTCTGGATGGCGCTGAGTCCGTCATGGTATTCTCAGCAGCCCGTGCCTCAAACTCAAAAAACTTCACCAAGTCAGTGAATGTTGGTAGGGTGGTGCTATCCCGCTCCGCATTTTCGCGCTCAAACCGCGAGCGGATGTCATTGGGCAATTTGCCCAATACAATGTGCACCAACAAAAAAGACCATTGGTCCACCGGCAGCCCCAGTGTGCGGAGCGCGTTACAGGCCACTGTAACGGGCGTGAGCAACTGCAGGCGCAACTGTGCCCTGTTGGCCACCTTGGGCAGGGCCATCAACTGTGCGGCGTGCGCATCCGCTAACAAACGTAAGTTTTGATAGCGGGAGTTCAATAACTCCCAAGCCGTGTCGTACTGGTCGTCCTCCACCCGGAGGTGCTGGATGAGCGACCGCGCTTCATCCTCAAGAGTGGAGAGGAGGTAGGCCATCTTCTGGGCCTTCGACAAATCCTGTCGTGCTACGACCAGGGACTCAAACATATTTTTATATGCTACCCACTCCTCCATCCTACCCCCAAAGTGGGACAGCTGAAGGGTGGGGAGCCGACCAGTAACCGCTGGTCCTTCCTGTCTAACAGGTGTGCGAGGGCTGGTCCGCCAGCCTGTCTCGCCCTTATTGCGGTCACCGCCTCCGCGATATCATCGTGCAGACTCAGGATCTGGTCCATGTCCGCCATGTGACCTGCGTAGGCCTCCGGGGTAAGATCGGCTTCGGTAAGCGCCGCCATGGCCGCTTCTGCGCTAATCAATCGTGAGTGGAGGTGATCCGCTCTTAGCAGTATGGCGCCCTCCCTGTCCTTCCGGGACAGGAGTCCTCCGGCCGTCACAAACCATCTCAATTCGTTGGCGAGTGTCGCCCTAGCATTGGAGGCCTTCGCCATCGCGTCAAGTCACAAACAAAAAATAACAAAAGGTAAATAAAAAACAACAAAATCAAGCAACTACACGAAGAACCGCGGTAGGTATGAGAATGGCACAAACCCGGAACGCACGGTACAAACCGCAAACAAATACAAAAAAGGTTACAAATATTCTTATACAAACAAACTAAGAAAAATCTAATAATTTTTACAAACAATTAATTATTTTTTACAAACGAACAAATAGAGGGTAGATAAACTACGCTCTGCTACCAGAAAATGTGCAGAGCAACTACGCTCTGCTGCCAGAAAATGTGGCAGAGAGAATCCGGACAAACGAAGCGGCGGGAAGAATTCTGTACCGGAACTTTACCGGGAAAAAATCTACCGGTAAAATTAAGTACCGGGAAAAAATCTCCACGCGACACCACGCTTGTCCGACTAGAATCTAACTTAAGCTATACGCAGTCTGCTACCACCGTAGCTTATGAAGGGAGCTACAGGGCCCTATATGATAACCTAACCTATAAATTAAATACAATTGAACACTTACCAAATTAAATCTTCTTTCTCTTCGGATCCAAACTTGAGTGTCTTCGGGAAGGGGAATTCTAATCACCCTACCTAACCCTTGAGATCTCAATTCCCCAGGACAAATAAATAGATTTCTTCCCGTAGTTTCACTCGGGAACAGCCAGATGTGAACAGCCAGCCACGTTTCACCTCTCACAAGAAAAAGTCACCATGACGGGTACACAAACACAAAGTTCAATAGTTATTTAACAAACAGGAAATTCACAAACACAACTCAAGCTAATTAGCAATCAAAGAACGCGGAACCTCTCGCGTATTAAAAATCAAACCGATATCGCATAGGACAATTGCGACCGTCCGCGAGCCATTCGCGCTAGCAGTGTGAAAACCCCGAACGCCCTCTGGCGGCAGCAATGCGAAACGCCCGCGTTTAGTTTTACCCAATATATTACAAACACTAAACGTCTCGTGGTCATTTTATGAAATGAAACCATAGACATAGGAAAAAAAATCATTAAAAAATTTTTTGCTAGCTCTATGATCGAAACACACTCAACGACTATCTTGGCAATGTTAATGGAGTGGTTTGCCATTGCCTTCTTCATTTCACACACTAACTGATAATCATCAACTAGATTGCAGGTTTCCTTACCATGTTTTTCTTTTACCGAAAGCAAGTGGTGGTCGATGTAAACTACCATACATGAGTCAGATTAGTATACAAACTCCATATGACACGGGTAGGATTTGAACCTCTAAGACCCGCAGCCATAGGCGGGCGACCTTCAAAAAGAAGATTCAAAATCGAAGTGAAAAAGTAGGTACCTATGAAGGTAGGTTTTCATATTCTGATTTGCAAAATAGTACCCTATGTTTTCACAAATCCCTCATCGATAGAAATTTGCGCCTGTGATCTAATCCGTCACATCTCCAAATCAAATCCTAATTTCGGAAGCAAAACATCGAAATATTGCTCTGTGAGTGAATTCCAAGAGATCCGTTGATATGTATAGCAAACAGGAGTATGTACCTGACAATCCAATTTCATCTCGCCGTCTCCTGGGCACTGGAGACTGGGAATCCTCGCCCTTTCTGTGTATATTGAGTCTAGAATTTTCTCTGGGAATTTTCTCTAAACGTGTAAATGGGATTTCAATATGTTGGCGATTTTGTAGGGAATATAGAGGTACATTTAGATGTTCAGCGTTTTGTTCGGATATGTATTATTTAAAGAAAATTTATGCGTTGGGGATTGATTCTAAGCTATGTATAAGATGGATCTAAATATTGTAAGTACGTACATGTATTTACTTTGTCCGAAACACGGAGGAGCTTGAGATTAAAAAAATTTTTTTTTGGTCACCCATCCCTTGACCGACCATCGAATGTTGCTTAACCGCCCCTATCGCTGGCCGAGCTCGCAAACCACTGTGCTACCGAGCTCCTCACTGCATACAAATATAATTAAAGAAATATTGTTATATGTACTGTAATAAAGTATCTCCGTCGTCTGTCTGTTTACGATAAACTCGATAACTACTGGACAGATTTTTATGCAGTTTCCACCAAAGGACAGGGAAAGGTTTTGTTAAACAATCTACGCGGGCGAAGTCGTGAACAAAATCTAAATAATAAAATAGGTAAGTTTTTTGACACATGGCAAAAACTTATTTAAAAAAAAAAACAGAGTCTCATTATCACATTAATGTCCTATAATAGCATCGTTTAACACCAGAAGTGACAATCCGGTATTAGTTACGAGTGCTCCAGTTACCAACCGGTTTCGGCCCGCTCGCACGTAACCAGTTACGTCATAGTCTTCGATAGCCAGCTGTTAGTGCTTGCGATACATACGGAAACATCAGTTGGCGATACATTATTTAATATTATTCGTCGAAAAAATGGGAGTGTTATAAAGTTAAAAAGAAAGGTATAATTAATTTGGCTGGCAGTAACATTGACCGGTGACGGCTAACATTTTTTTCTTAAATATTATGATTTAGGATCAATAAAAACTGTTAATTTAAATAATTGTCATTATTCAAAATACTCTTAGAAAGTAGAGCATTTCTCTAAGTGCATTTTGACCACTACAGACATACGCACTAATTGATAATAGGTACATAACTTTATAACACACCTCTTTTTTCGACGAATAAAATTAAAAAAGTATCGCAAACTGATATTTCCGTGTGACTCTGAACATTGCTTCAACGTAGGTACCCAAATCTGAAAAATATAGTCGGCTCGACCAAAGCTTTCAAAAAGTAAAATCAAGAGTTTTCTAAACGATTCACACTTATTTTGCTCCGTTCTATTTTTAAAAAGATAGTTGGACCACTAATTTCTTCAGCCTTTAGCAGCTTCAATAGTCACCGAACAAGTTCGCAAACATGCCGCTCGAACGTGTAGACTGTGTGTCGTAATCGCAATCCGACGCAAGTGGTTGCGCGTGCGATAACTAACACGAGCATTTTCTTTGTTTTGCCATTGCATTAACAAGGTCAACCTCTTTCTTCACAGCTCACAGCTGATACGAACTGACTTGCAATTGACGCACGATTTAACCTACTTTGAAAAGGAAGGATCGATCTGTTATTTGTGTTGGTGTGTTAATCAGCTGCTTCAACTTATTATGATTGGCAAAATAGAAGGCAAGAGACGTGCTGGAAGACGCAAGAAATCATGGCCGAGGAACATACGCGAGTGGACCGGAGTCACCAGGGTTGAGGAGCTGTTTCGCATAGCGGCGAACAGAGAAGAGTTTGCGAAACTGACGGCCAACTTCCAGTAATGGAGAGGCACTAGAAGAAGAAGAAGAAAGTGTGTTAATGACCACTATTGAAACACCATTGAGCTCGATTTCGACTAATTAATGAAAGATGGCATCGGACGGATCGCGCATCAAGAGCGTATAGGGGACGACCGGGAAATTACCTGGCCCAGATACCGCTGGAGGGATGAGGTTCTAAGGGATCTCCAAAGAGCCAACTAGCAGAAAGTGGCGTAGAACAGGAAGGAGTGGAAGCTTCTCGTATCGAAGGTTCAGATCCTTTTTGGGTCGTCGAGCCATCGAAGTAAGTAAGTAATGAAAAACGGTGAGACGACTTCGAAAAACTCAGAATAGAAAATAGAGTAAAAAGGACCTAAACACAGGCTTTTGCTTTGCTAACGCATCAGTCTCCCAAATATAATTCAATGTGGGGAATTTCTGCACTTAACTGTAATTGAAACTGAATTTTATGTAGGAAAAAAAGAATTAGTTATAATCTGTATTAGCATATAAATTATTGGTATATCAACGCAGAGACGAAACCGCTGAACGAAGAAACTTAAAATTTTGCAGTGAGGTTCTGCATCCTAACTTATATAATAAATGAGAAAATAAGTTTGTTTATTTGTTTTTTACCTCTTCACGCTTTATATACAGACCCAATTTCCTGAAATTTCGCATGAGAAGGACATATTCATCCCGGAAAAAGCACTATTCCCGTGGGAAATTCACTTAGAAAGGAAATTTGGAAATTCGACCCTTAACGTAGTGAAATGGATAAAAAGAAATGTTATTCGGATTAAGTGCATGGTAATCATTGTAATTTCTACACTATCGCATTGGGTGTACCTGTAATGATATGTGTAGTAAGAATTTAATCAATCCTAACTAATATTATAAAAGTGAAAGTGAGTTTGTTTGTTTGTTATCTCATCACGTTTTATCTACTGAACCAATCTTCCTGAAATTTTGCATACACATAGTTAGAAGTACTGAGAAGGACATAGGATACTTTCATCTCGGGAAAAAGCACTGTTCCTATTGGAAATATACGCGGGCGAAGACGCGAGCAAAAGATAGTAAATAATAAATAAATAAAACTTAATTCTACTTTATTTATAAAATTACGCAGTATACGGGATAACGGAAGCCCCTACGTTTATTTCAAGAGTCGTAAGTGGAGCTCGTATGAATAAAAACATGCGCTTATAATATAAGCGACACATTACCCTTTGAGTTTCACACGGGTCCTATTGCAGAGTGAAATCAAAGGATTTTTACATACATACATAGAATCACGTCTTTATCCCTTACGGGGTAGACAGAGCCAAGAGTCGTGAGACTCGAAGGCCACCCTTAGCTGAAGGAAAAGGATTTTTAATTTTTGCAATACATTTTTAAATAAAACAGAAAATATTTTATCACCCCTATTTAAAAAAAGAAAGAAAGTTTGCAGATTCTACATTTTAATTTTAATTTTTGGGTGGAATAAAAAATCCTTACAACATACATATTTGTAACAACATGTATGTATGTTTAAATATGTGTGGTTCCAAATGTCACCCAAAATCTATAAGGACTTGCAGAATTATCAGCGCTGCAGTGCATTGCGCTGCAGCTTTATGCTGAGCAAGGTCCTATTGGCAACCACTGCGACACCTACTATATAAAAGGTTATAGGTATTAATAAGTTTTTGTTTTGTGTCTAAACTCCATTTATTCTTACCAGTCCTATCATGTAAACAATCTTACCATGTCTTTTTATGATTTTACAACAATATAAATTAAAATTGACTTTTTAGGAAATTACTTTCGTGGTTAATAAATGTTTTACTTTAGAATGTTTAGGTTTGAACTAATATTTGATTTATTTTCAACAAAATTCAACAAAAAGTACTGTGAAGATTGTTTACATGATAGGACTGGTAAGAATAAATGGAGTTTACCTTGTTGCAGTTTGTGTTTACTCAATAAATTTATTTTCTTTCTTTCTTACTTTCATATTATAAAATTGGTAAAGTCCCGCGCCGCGTCTGTTTGTCTGTCTGATCGCGATAAACTTAAAAACTAAAAAATAAAATTTCAGTTTTAAAAGAAGATGTGGATTGCGTCGGAGACTCTTTTACATTTTATTTTTACATTTTGTCAAGAGATTTAAAATCCATACTAATATTATAAATGCGAAAGTTTGGATGTGAGTTTGTGAATTTGTGAGTTTGTGAGGATGTTTGTTACTCAATCACGCAAAATGTACTGGACGGATTTCGATGAAATTTGGTACAGAGGTAGATAATGACCTGGAATAGCACATAGGCTACTTTTTATCCCGGGAAAAAGCACTGTTCCCGTGGGAAATTCACGCGGGCGAAGCCGCGGGCAAAAGCTAGTATTAAATAACTTAAGAGTTTTATCACACGTCGCCATTCCCATCGTGGACATTTTCGCAAATCTTTTCAAAGTACATCAAATTTATAACATTCTTAGTCAATGCTAGAGAATTTACGCAAGGGAACTATTTTTGAAGTAATCTGCTAGAGCTGACAATGTTTAATTCTTATACGATTAAGTTTGCTATGTGAATAGGGGAAATGTCAGTTGATTGCTATATACTGAACTTCCGGGAAAACCTCTCTTAGCGCTCCCCTACACTCCCTAAGGAACCTACATGCCAAATTTCAGCTTCCTACGATCAGTAGTTTTGGCTTTGCGTTGTCCGTCAGTCACTCAGACAATCGAAAAGATTGTCTAAAAACTGTAGCTTATAATTATTTAGGTACTTACCTTTACTTTTTTTATATGTCCTTTGCTTTTATTATTTTTAAGCATGCTGTAAACAAATAAGAAATAAACAAAATTAAAAGCGCCATATCACAATTTACAAAATAAATTATCTGCACGAATATCGACTCTATATTAAAACCTCAATGAGATCATCCTGACACTTAAATTTAGCAATGTCAGTCCTTGTCAGACATGATACATTCTAACCACGTCCCTTGGAAGTTGGGTCCTGAAAATATAGTGAACGGTGAATGGCAATAAGATAGGTGGGAACGAGGGTCAGTGTTGCAGGGAAAGGAAGGGCCAGCCCTACCACGAGGGGCGCCAAAATGTGCCTTATTTCTTATTATTGTGTATTGGGAAACCAGTTTCGGTTAAAGGAATATAATTCGCTATTCGAAACTGGTTTCTAAACTCTGGTTTCGAAAGTGGCCGAAGCGTTTCTGCATCAATCTGTTCAATCATTCTAGGTCAACTGATGCTGAAGATACCGTGAGGAGTGCAGCCATGAGCATGGCGGTTTTCAATGGATAAATTAGACATAGGTGTAGTACCGGTTCACACACGCTTGTCATTTGTCAATAGATTACCTCACAATCACTTGTCAGTCTGTAAACGGCTTTGTCACTTGTCATTTGCCACACCAGATTCTTGTCAGTGTCACTTGTCAGTGACGATTCACACACACGCTTGCCAGCATCACTTGCAACTTCTCAAAATGTAAACCGCACTTTAATTTCTCAGAGGGCTCAGACCAAGTTAAATTCGTCATCGTCTCTTGAGATAACAAAAATAATTTGCTTCTGCCAACAAAACGAAAGCAAATGTCAAGTGCTGCTTGCCTAACATTTGTATGGAAGTAAACTATTAAACACTTAGTTACTTTATGGTTTTGATTCATTTTCGTTATTCCTGCGAATTTGCGATAAGTATGACGATTGACCATTTTATTGATTTAGCACGGCTTAAGCCCCTGATCTTGCCAATAACATACCACCTACTTACCTAACCTGGTATAAAAGAGGAGCGGGCAAGGGGGCGCCATTTTTGGATCTCCCTACATCCATCAAACTTCCCTAGGGCCGGCACAGAGGAAAGGTCGTAAAAACCTATATTTGGACACCGGGAATATGTAAAGTTGAATATTTCTAGCTTCCCTTCGAATGATTCTATCAAAAGATTTTGTGCCAAATCTAATATCTGTTCCGGTATTCTACATTTATTTAACTTGCAACTTATGTAGGTATGTTTGTTTGGGTCAAATCTTGCAAGCTAAATCAGCATCCAATCAATATAAGAATCACGTTTCTATCCCTTACGAGGTAGACAGAGCCAAGAATCGGGAGACTCGAAGGCCACGCTTAGCTGAATAGTGGGCTTTCTATGGAATGGAGATTCAGATATAGTGACAGGTTGCTAGCCCATCGCCTATGAGTGGAGGAATCCCCAGTTTCTCTCGATCGACTTTTACAATCTGCGCAGGAAATGAAGCAGCTGGCACATTCTATGACAATATAGTGTCGTGTATAAAAAATAAAAAAATAAAAAGGTGTATTGTTGGGCGGTGTGCGCAGGGGTCTTCAGCTATTTGAAGCGAAGACGGGCAATATCCCTGCGCAGTGCGATTATACACGAACACTTACTATATAGAGAGCCGGATGTAATGCTCAGGATAGAGCCTCGCACTTTTGAAGTACAAGGACCTCTTGTCTAGTAAGCCTTAGGTCCTGGGAGTCATGGGCAGGGTGATATCATTAATACAATATGGTTGGGATAGAATATAGCATTTTATTCCATAAACACACTAGCCGCTGAGGGCGGGCACATGTTGTACTAATACCAAAATCTGATAAGTCTTTGCCGCAATTAAAAGTTAAAATTAACATAAACCAAATATGAGGTACCTGGCCAGGTCCGTACACAAATGTCTGTGCGCACTTAGAACGTCGTTCCGTTCACCGTCATGATCCGTTGGGTTCGAGCACTGGCGCTGGTCGCGACATCAAAGAGGCACGGCGCTCCTGCGACGCTCTGTTGTATGCGAGATAGTAGACGCTGGCTGGACCTTCCGAGGTTTGCGCTGAGCCACTATGGGGACATCGGATCGAAGGCGGCGAAGCGGCCTTTGGAAATAAGGTTAGGATCCGTGTGTAGCACCTTGGGGTCGCCGACGACGGGGCCTGCGCCGTGGCAGGCGGTCCACGGTCCGGGAGAACCGCACCCTCTGGTGATGGGAGGACACTCCAGGAAGCGCCAATTCATACGGCCGGGCGGGCACGTGGATATCAACAGCTCATCCTCCTGACAACTTCGTGGCGGCAAATATCCCCTGTGTCCTTGCGCGTATCGCGAATTTTAAAGCCAAAACCCAAACTACAGTCCCATGACGGGGTGCCGAGGGCGGCGAAAGTGAAAAAAACCCCAAAAAATTAATAATTGCTCAAACCATGTTACATGTCGTGGCGGCCTTCCAGGGAGAGAAAGATCCCTCCACTTGATTTGACATTCCGCCTCGTCGCGCTCCAATTCGCTTAATTCGGACGCACGTCAAACCAACTTTTAATATTCTTTAAAAGAACTAATGTTTAAATAAGGTATTTATTCCTTGAATATTATAATAATCTAAGTCGACGATATTAAAGGAGAATAATTAAAATTCTACAACAATCCAGCCATGATTTCTTATTTGTTTATGATAAGAAAGGTTGGTTAGGAACTGATACGGAACGTGTGCCACCAGCTGTCAATGTCAGACGTCCAACTCTGCAGATTTTGTTGACAGTCTAATTTAATCATAGAATGTTTTGTTATGAATGTTTAGTTTTTGATATAATTCCGTAAGTACACAAAATCGCGTCGAGTTATTGCTACCAATGGTTTCGGCGTGACTCAAAGAACGTTTTGATGAGCGGGTCTCCCTGTTTTCTTAATAAGTATTGTAAAAACAACATATGAAATTTGTGTACTGGTGTGTCACTTTCCCATTCAATTTGTCTGGAGACTAATGGATTTGAATGCCTGCTATTGTAGTGAGTCGAGAGCCTATCATGCAGGTAATACGCCACAGGAATAGTATCCCAATATATCAACTATTTCACCTAAAATATGACATGCAAAGTTGACCAGTTAGAAGTTCAAAATAATTCTGTAGTTATCACTACAATACCCCCCTTTTCGGCAAAGAGGTTAAGTCGTACTTAGCCGAAACAGCCGGGGTAACCGGAGAAAACATTCACCTATCCTACGGCAATATATTTCTAAATATAAAACTATCAGCTATATATGAAACTAACTCATGCTATTTCATATATTAAACTAAATGTATGTTCTAGAGTTCTAAAACTAACTCAATTTATGTTGAGTGTCAGGAATACAGCGTCTGGCCAGACCGCTGCAATTCCCCTGCATTAAAAAATTATACTTGGATTTCTAATGAGATGATCGCAAGTAGCATACTAATAATAAAGAATTATCTAAAGTAATATAGTTTTTACTTATGTATAATAAGAAAAACTATTTGAGATTTAATTAAAGTATAGTAATCTAGCATTCCTACATAATTTACTAGTTAGTAATTAAATTTTAAACCTAATAAAGTCTTTAAACTAATGGAGAGCTCTCACATAAATTAAAATTTAAAATGTATAGCCGTTGGGCTGACATTGTATAAGGGAAAAAACTTATTTTCCTTTTTTTCTCAAAAATTAAGGAGTATTAATCCATATCCTTATATTTACTCTGGCGCCTAGAGTGTGTAGTTACAAAAGAAATTGGTTTTCATGAAAACGCTTGACAAAAAAAATTTCACATGTGAGTCATATTATATGTGAAAAATGGGGCCTCTGATTGGTTATACCAATCCAAAATATCAAAGTTCAAGATAAAAAAAGTTGCTAGCTAGGGGACACACCTTGTGAGACTTTTATTATGTCCTTGACATGATATTTTCCAACTTTACCGGTTTCTATCTCCTGAAGGTCGTAAACAACATCCGAATGCTTCCTGACAACTTTACATTTCACAAAGCGCGGTGCTAGTTTAGCGGAAAAAAAGTGAGCTGCGTTTGACTGCACAAAGTTACGCCTCCATACGATATCACCTACGCTTAACCGAAGTTGTTTACGGCGTAGGTTGTATCGTCCCGCGTTTTGTTTGTACGCTTTGGTCAATGCATCGGTAACTTTTTGGAAGATGTCTGCCATCTCATTGAGAGCCGTGGCTTTTTCAGAACGACTGGACATTTGAAGGTCATCTAACGAATTTGGAATGCCGCCTCTTACTGAATGCAACATGCCATCCGTCATCATCTCCCGACCTTTAGCCAATAAAAATGGTGTGTGCCCAGTGGCAACATTGATAGTGCTATTCAAAGATAGCTGGATTTGAGGTAGGTACTTAGACCAGTTTCTTTGATCTTCTCCTACTAAAATAGCTAGGCAGGTTTCTATAGTTTGGTTAAAGCGTTCCACAGTGTTGGACTGAGGCGCGTAGTACGCATTGTAAAATATTTTTGGTATCGAATGGCTCGCACAAAAGTCTTTAAATTGTTTGCTCTGAAATACAGTTGCATTGTCGCAAATTATAACACATGGAATTCCCTCTTTATATAGGATTTCCTGTTCAATAAATGATGTTATTGTTTTGGCAGTAGCGGTTCTGAGTGGGTGAATCCAACAATATTTAGTAAATATATCAACTATGGACAGTATGTAGATGTGACCAGAATAAGATTTTACTAATGGACCAATTAGGTCAATGGACAAAGTATGCATAGGTTTGTTAACACATTTCTGGTTTGTCATGTGTCCATGTGGAGGTTGGTTGGAGTGTTTATAAGCTTTACACTTCTCACACGTGGCCACATAATTCTTCACATCTTCATACATGCCTTTCCAATAATAATTTTCTTTAATTTTAGACAAAGTTTTAAATGTACCAGGATGGACTGCATGTTTTTCATGATTCTCTTTGATGCATTCCTGTACTAGTTCTCTAGGTAATACAATTTTCCAATCGTTATCCGATTGTAGATTTGAATTCGGTTTGGAATATCTAAATAACACTTTATCTTTAATTTGATAATTTCTATGATACATCGGGTTTAACTGAACGTTTCTAAACAACGTATTATACCAATCATCTTTAGAATTGCAACCGCCATCAAATATAACTGCCTCAATACGGGACAGTACGTCTGGTACTACGTGCATAGAACCTTTTTTATGCCTAATTTCAAAATCAAAACAAGATAATTGCATTGCCCATCGTGCTAATCGACCTGATGGGTTGGTTAGTGTCTTGAGCCATTTCAAAGACATATGATCTGTCACTACTATAAAACGACTCCCTTCTATATAAGGTCTAAAATGGTTTATTGAGTCCACTAGGGCGAGTAATTCGCGTTCGGTTGTGCTGTAATTTCGTTCCGTTTTCGAAAGCAACCTGGAATAAAAAGCTATGGGGTGTTCTATACCATCGATTTCTTGGACAAGCACGCTACCAATACCGACGCTTGATGCGTCTGAATGAATTTGAAACGGTTTGGAAAAATCAGGGCAAGCGAGCACGGGAGCCTGAGTCAGAGCTTCTTTGAGCGCTAAGAAAGACCTTTCTGCTTCTTCTGACCAGTCTACCGTATCTCTGCCTTTTTTCTTGCCTATCAGAACCGTCATTGGTGCTATAATAGTTGAAAAATTTGCTACGAATCTTCGGTAGTACGAACAAAGCCCTATAAACGCCCGCAATTGCTTAGCGGTTGTGGGACGTGGAAAATTTCTGATACACTCTAGTTTTTGTGGATCTGTCAATAAACCTTGTGAGCCGACTACGTAGCCTAAATATTTGAGCTCAGACTTACAAAACTCACATTTGCTAAAATTTATAGTTAAACCTGCCTTGCTTAAAGCTTCAAAAACCTCATTTAAAATGGCGATATGCTCTTCGAACGAGCTAGTGGCTATGAGAAGGTCATCACAGTAAGCGAATATCTTCTCACCAAATTTGTGATGGAAAAGAGAATCAACCAATCGCTGTAATTCGCAGCCAGCGTTCGATATGCCGAACGGGACACGTTTAAATTCAAACAAACCACGATTGGGTACCACGAATGCGGATTTTTGGCATGATGTGCCGGAACCGTCTTCATTGTCAGTATCGCATAATGACTTTTGCCAGTAGGCAGCTGATAAATCAATGGAACTTAAATAACGAGTACCACGCAAATTATCTAAAATTGAACTAATATATGGCACAGGATATGAGTCTTTAATTGTGACGTCATTAAGTTTCCTAGCGTCTAAGCAAAATCTCCATGAACCATCTTTTTTTGGGGTCATGACAACGGGGTTTGACCATGGGGATTTAGATGGTGCTATAACACCAAGTTGAAGCATCCGGTCTACTTCTTCATTTAAGGCTTTTAATTTGACCGGTGACAGAGGGTAATACCTTTGTTTTATTGGTTGCCCCGTTGTTTTGATCCTATGCTCAACTAGAGATGTCCTACCTAGGCCTCGCTCCTCTGTACTAATAGATTTAAACTTTTGTATAACTTTGTCTAGTTGGACTGACTCTAGGGGAGAGAGGTCATGTTTTGGTACTATGGTGCATATTGTTTTATTCGGTTCCGGCCTGACAACTGGTTGTCCATATGAAATATTTAAATCCTCTAAACTTGGTAATTGTATTAAATCTAACGTTATAATAGAATCCATGCCAAAAATAAAATTATTAGAAATTGCTGGGATTACCATAAACATAATATTATAAGTATTACCTCTGAAATTGACTGGTAGCAGGATTTTACCTTTTACCTCAACAACAGAACGGTTTGCACAAGTTGCTGTGGAAGAATAATCCAATAATTTAAGTCCTAGGCTCAAAAAATGTTTATGATAATTGTTTCCTATTATACTAAAATTAGCACCAGAATCCATTAAACCTGTGTAAGGTTTCCCTTTAATTTTAAAATCTATAAAAAATTCTATTGTCACTGTTGACTGTTTCTATACCAGGAGTCACAGCGCCTAAGTATGGAATATTTGATATTTTTTGTGTGGCTCCTGGTCTAACTAGTTTTTTTTACTATTGTTTGTTTCCGGTGATGATACATCCCTATTTCCATCGTTACATTTAGAGCAAGTGCTTGTTAGCACGCCTTTTTGACCACACCGGAAACAGACAATGCCTGGTATAGTGCGACATTGTTTATATGAATGCCCAAATTTTTTACATTTGTTACAAATTAATTTATTTTCTAATTGTTTATTGTTAATGTTTCTATTATAATTTTGTTTATGTTTATTATCATTAAAGTTTGTTGTATTGTGTAATTTAACTGTATTTATTTGTTTTGATTGTTTTGAATTTTTGGAATCGCTAGCTGTGTTAGTGAAACCTGAGTATGCCTCAAAACGTTTGCCAATATTAATAAGATTCTGGATACTATTAGAATTGTCAACAGCCAATAAGTGTCCATATGATGGTAAAATGTTGTGTTTTATTATTTCTAATAAAGTTGTTTCTGTTAATTTGTTTGTTAGCCGCGCATTCATGGTTTGCATTTCCAAAATATAAAAGTGTAAGGATTGGCCTGACGATTGTCGATGTTCACGGATTGACTTTTCTAATTTAAAGTCATTATCAATTGCCGTGAAAAATGACTTAAAATTATCTTCTAATTCTGACAATGTAGAAATTCCATCACGTATATGTCTGTAATAATCTAAAGCTTTGCCACTAAGTAAGTCAGAAAAACATTTCAGTACTTTCTGTTCTGAAGTATTTCGACTACGCCTAAAATCATCAATTCGAAGGAAAAAATCTGTGACGTCTGAGTCACCAGAAAATTTTAAATTCCACGACCTCAAATGGTCCTCCTTTAATATGTGAATAACGCGTTCATCATCTTCCCTAGCCTCCGTAACATAGGTATTCCTACCCGTTGAGTTGGCTTGACGTACTAAACCGGGGGCTCCTAGTTGAGACAATGTGGGTTGTAACGCTTTAAGTGTGGAAGGGCCGGGTGGGTGGGTGTCAATTGCACCTCCCCGTGGTCGTGTATTAACAAATGAGGAAGTAGTAGTGGTAGGTGGTTTGTTTTCCTCCCCACTTACTTCGTGATATTGCTCTTCCCTTTCGCCGTCCGACATGTTGACATGAATGTGAGGTTATATGTGTCAGGGTATGTAATAGGTTATAATAATTGATTTATTTCTAAATATATACAGGTTACTCCCTGTCAATAAATATAAATTAGCTCTCAAATTGAGATTAAATAGGAATTATGGCTGAGCGCTATGCTTTTTATTCATAGCGAAGCCCAAATAAAATATTAATTATTATATTATTAATTATAATATTATTTAGTAATATTATAATAATTACTATGAATTGTATTGAATGTATGCTTACAACCCTGTCGCATATAAACCTAACAAACACTAAAGTATAATAACTTTACAGTCAATGATATCACCAAAATTTCAAAATAACAAGTGAGCGAGTTTAAAAAATTCAAAAACTATTTTTTAGAAAAAACTGCCACTCTCACAGGACTCAAAGGCTCAAAAATATATTAGTTCGGGCGCCATTGTCGTGTATAAAAAATAAAAAAAAATAAAAAGTGTATTGTTGGGCGGTGTGCGCAGGGGTCCCCAACTATTTGAAGCGAAGACGGGCAATATCCCTGCGCAGTGCGATTATACACGAACAATTACTTTAGAGAGAGCCGGATGTAATGCTCAGGATAGAGCCTCGTACTTTTGAAGTACAAGGACCTCTTGTCTAGTAAGCCTTAGGTCCTGGGAGTCATGGGCAGGGTGATATCATTAATACAATATGGTTGGGATAGAATATAGCATTTTATTCCATAAACACACTAGCCGCTGAGGGCGGGCACATGTTGTACTAATACCAAAATCTGATAAGTCTTTGCCGCAATTAAAAGTTAAAATTAACATAAACCAAATATGAGGTACCTGGCCAGGTCCGTACACAAATGTCTGTGCGCACTTAGAACGTCGTTCCGTTCACCGTCATGATCCGTTGGGTTCGAGCACTGGCGCTGGTCGCGACATCAAAGAGGCACGGCGCTCCTGCGACGCTCTGTTGTATGCGAGATAGTAGACGCTGGCTGGACCTTCCGAGGTTTGCGCTGAGCCACTATGGGGACATCGGATCGAAGGCGGCGAAGCGGCCTTTGGAAATAAGGTTAGGATCCGTGTGTAGCACCTTGGGGTCGCCGACGACGGGGCCTGCGCCGTGGCAGGCGGTCCACGGTCCGGGAGAACCGCACCCTCTGGTGATGGGAGGACACTCCAGGAAGCGCCAATTCATACGGCCGGGCGGGCACGTGGATATCAACAGCTCATCCTCCTGACAACTTCGTGGCGGCAAATATCCCCTGTGTCCTTGCGCGTATCGCGAATTTTAAAGCCAAAACCCAAACTACAGTCCCATGACGGGGTGCCGAGGGCGGCGAAAGTGAAAAAAACCCCAAAAAATTAATAATTGCTCAAACCATGTTACATGTCGTGGCGGCCTCTCTAGGAAGAGAAAGATCCCTCCACTTGATTTGACATTCCGCCTCGTCGCGCTCCAATTCGCTTAATTCGGACGCACGTCAAACCAACTTTTAATATTCTTTAAAAGAACTAATGTTTAAATAAGGTATTTATTCCTTGAATATTATAATAATCTAAGTCGACGATATTAAAGGAGAATAATTAAAATTCTACAACAATCCAGCCATGATTTCTTATTTGTTTATGATAAGAAAGGTTGGTTAGGAACTGATACGGAACGTGTGCCACCAGCTGTCAATGTCAGACGTCCAACTCTGCAGATTTTGTTGACAGTCTAATTTAATCATAGAATGTTTTGTTATGAATGTTTAGTTTTTGATATAATTCCGTAAGTACACAAAATCGCGTCGAGTTATTGCTACCAATGGTTTCGGCGTGACTCAAAGAACGTTTTGATGAGCGGGTCTCCCTGTTTTCTTAATAAGTATTGTAAAAACAACATATGAAATTTGTGTACTGGTGTGTCACTTTCCCATTCAATTTGTCTGGAGACTAATGGATTTGAATGCCTGCTATTGTAGTGAGTCGAGAGCCTATCATGCAGGTAATACGCCACAGGAATAGTATCCCAATATATCAACTATTTCACCTAAAATATGACATGCAAAGTTGACCAGTTAGAAGTTCAAAATAATTCTGTAGTTATCACTACAATAGGTACCTATATTAATAGTCTAAGCGGTCACGGGAATTTTCGTAACGATCAGGGAAACGGATAGACTTGCTTTTATGGGTTGTAGAGTAGTCCCCTAATGTGAATGATGTCGGTCTGCCGGCTCTCAGTGGTAGCTTCTTCGAGCTATAGGGCCTGGAAGGTGCTTCATTGTTGCGAAAAAAAAACGATCTGAGAAATGGTTAGTTTTAGTACATATTCAAAGTATGGCATCTCCGCATGTGAAACAAGTTGGTCTGCCGGCTGTCAGTGGTTGCATTTCAGAGCTATGAGGCGCGCAAGTCACTGCATAGTTACAAAAAAAAAACGATAAGAGAAATGGTTAGTTTTAGTACCAATTGGAAGAATGGTGTATCCACAGATGAAACGAGTTGGTCTGCCGGCTGTCAGTGGTTGTATTTCAGAGCTATCATAATTCACGTAAGTCGCTTATTTGAGGAAAAAGTCTAAAAAAACATTGAAAAGCGGGAAAATAGGCGAATTTTTTTAGTTCATGCCAGCCGCTGTCGTATCTGCGTATGTTTGACCCAACCTCAAACTTGCGCCGCGCACCACCGCACTGTGGGGAAAAAATTCGCCTCTAAAGAAAAAAAGGTTTTCTTCAGAAAATCTACGTTGATTTTGGTAAAAACTGATTATGTATTTCATTTTTGATCTTAATAAGAAGACTTTTTATTAATACTATTTTTGCTAACATTGCATTCTTTTAATAGGTACTAAAACTGACCATTTCTCTTACCGTTTTTTTTTCGTAACTAAGCAGTGACTTTCGCGCCTCATAGCTCTGAAATGCAACCACTGACAGCCGGCAGACCAACTTGTTTCACATGCGGAGATGCCATACTTTGAATATGTACTAAAACTAACCATTCCTCAGATCGTTTTCTATTTTTTGCAACAATGAAGCTCCTTCTAGCCTTAATAGCTCAAAGTGGCAACCACTGATAGCCGGCAGACCAACTTGTTTCACATG
Source organism: Ephestia elutella (assembly GCA_018467065.1). Taxonomy (NCBI): domain Eukaryota; kingdom Metazoa; phylum Arthropoda; class Insecta; order Lepidoptera; family Pyralidae; genus Ephestia; species Ephestia elutella. Next base: position 4,420,305 of record CM031577.1, read on the forward strand.
AGGAGATGCCATATTTTGAATATGTACTAAAACTAACCATTTCTCTGATAATTTTTTTTTCAACAATGAAGCCCCTTCCAGGCCCTAGGTATAGCTCGAAGTGGCAACCACTGAAGGCCGGCAGACCAACTTGTTTCACCTGTGGAGATACCATTCTTTCAATAAGAACTAAAACTGACCATTTCTTTTACCGTTTTATTTCGTAACTATGCAGTGACTTTCGCGCCTCATAGCTCTGAAATGCAACCACTGACAGCCGGCAGACCAACTTGTTTCACATGCGGAGATACCATACTTTGAATATGTACTAAAACTTACCATTCCTCAGATCGTTTTCTATTTTTTGCAACAATGAAGCTTCTTCTAGCCTTTATAGCTCAAAGTGGCAACCGCTGACAGCCGGCAGACCAACTTGTTTCACATACGGAGATGCCTTACTTTGAATATATACTAAAACTAACCATTCCTCGGATCGTTTTCTATTTTTTGCAACAATGAAGCTCCTTCTAGCCTTTATAGCTCAAAGTGGCAACCACTGACAGCCGGCAGACCAACTTTTTTCACATACGGAGATGCCATACTTTGAATATATACTAAAACTAACCATTTCTCTGATCGTTTTTTTTTTTCGCTACAATGAAGCCCCTTTCAGCCCCTATAGCTCAAAGTGGCAACCACTGACAGCCGGCAGACCAACTTGTTTCACATGCGGAGATGCCATATTTTGAATATATGTACTAAACCTAACCATTTCTCTGATAATTTTTTTTTGCAACAATGAAGGCCATTTTCCTCGAGGCAATTTTCCAGGCCCTAGGTATAGCTCGAAGTGGCAAACACTGAAGGCCGGCAGACCAACTTGTTTCACCTGTGGAGACACCATTCTTTCAATAGGTACTAAAACTGACCATTTCTTTTACCGTTTTATTTCGTAACTATGCAGTGACTTTCGCGCATCATCGCTCTGAAATGCGACCACTGACGGCTGTCGCATGTCTGTCTGTCGCATGTCTGTCTCCGCATGTGAAACAAGTTGGTCTGCCAGCCGGCAGACCAACTTGTTTCACATGCGGAGATGCCATACTTTGAACCAGGGCTTGAAACCGGTTAATAAAAAACCTAAAAAATAAGTGTTTTGACCTGGTTACGCAGTAACGCTCGGCCCATTACGATCGGAGTGAAAACCCTTTTGAATCGGTCTCGCGAGCGGAAATTACCTGGTTAATCCCGCGCGGGCGAGTGACAAGGACGGGTATATCGCTCAGCGTTTTATCTCACTTACGCATTTGCAAGTCTCAACGTGTAGATTGGTTAGATTTTTATCGAGAGAGAGTGAGAAATAATCATAGTTAGAGCGAGATAGAACACGATCGTCGAAAAGAGCGAAATGTTTTGGGTCTTTCCGGTATTTTGAACAGGAACTGAAATGATATCGCGCTTTGAACATAACCAGAAATAATATATGGTTTTGCTCAACCGTAACTGATTTAAAACGCTCTTTTTTTAAATGTATGGCGCATCGAGTGAGCTGGTTTAGAATTTTAACCAGGTTAGCAAGCCCTGCTTTGAACATGTAATAAATCTAACAATTTCTCTGATCATTTTTTTTTCGCAACAAGCTCGAAGTGGCAACCACTGAGAGCCGGCAGACCAACTCGTTTCACCTTTACTTATTCAAAGTATGGCATCACCACATGTGAAACGAATTGGTCTGCCGGCTGTTAGTGGTTGCCACTTTGAGCTATAGGGGCTGGAAGGGGTTCATTGTTGCGATAAAAAAAAACGATAGAGAAATGGTTAGTTTTAGTATATATTCAAAGTATGGCATCTCCGCATGTGAAACAAGTTGGTCTGCTGGCTGTCAGTGGTTGCATTTCAGAGCTATGAGGCAAGAAAGTCACTGCATAGTTACGAAAAAAAAAACGGTAAGAGAAATGGTCAGTTTTAGTACCTATTGAAAGAATGGTGTCTCCACAGGTGAAACAAAATGGTCTGCCGGCCTTCAGTGGTTGCCACTTCGAGCTATACCTAGGGCCTGGAAGGGGCTTTATTGTTGCGAAAAAAAATTATCAGATAAATGGTTAGTTTTAGTATATATTCAAAATATGGTATCTCCGCATGTGAAACAAGTTGGTCTGCCGGCTGTCAGTGGTTGCATTTCAGAGCTATGAGGCGCGAAAGTCACTGCATAGTTACGAAAAAAAACGGTAAAAGAAATGGTCAGTTTTAGTACCTATTGAAAGAATGTTGTCTCCACAGGTGAAACCAGTTGGTCTGCCGGCCTTCAGTGGTTGCCACTTCGAGCTATACCTAGGGCCTGGAAGGGGCTTCATTGTTTCAAAAAAAAATATATATCAGAGAAATGGTTAGTTTTAGTACATATTCAAAATATGGCATCTCCGCATGTGAAACAAGTTGGTCCGCCGGCTGTCAGTGGTTGCCACTTTGAGCTATACCTAGGGCCTGGAAGGAGCTTCATTGTTGCAAAAAATAGAAAACGATCTGAGAAATGGTTAGTTTTAGTACATATTCAAAGTATGGGATCTCCGCATGTGAAACAAGTTGGTCTGCCGGCTATAAGTGGTTTGCATTACAGAACTATGAGGCGCGAAAGTTACTGCATAGTTACGAAAAAAAAACCGTAAGAGAAATGGTCAGTTTTAATACCTATTGGAAGAATGGTGTCTCCACTGGTTAACGAGTCTGTCTGCCGGCTTTCAGTGGTTACCACTTCGAGCTTTAGAGCCTGGAATCATTGTTGCGAAAAAAATGCTCAGAGAAATGGTTAGTTTTAGTACATATTCAAAGTATGGCATCTCCGTATGTGAAACAAGTTGGTCTGCTGGCTATCAGTGGTTGCCACTTTGAGCTATAGGGGCTGAAAGGGGCTTCATTGTAGCGAAAAAAAAAACGATCAGAGAAATGGTTAGTTTTAGTATATATTCAAATTATGGCATCTCCGTATGTGAAACAAGTTGGTCTGCCGGCTGTCAGCGGTTGCCACTTTGAGCTATAAAGGATAGAAGGAGCTTCATTGTTGCAAAAAATAGAAAACGATCTGAGGAATGGTTAGTTTTAGTACATATTCAAAGTATGGCATCTCCGCATGTGAAACAAGTTGGTCTGCCGGCTGTCAGTGGTTGCATTTCAGAGCTATGAGGCGCGAAAGTCACTGCTTAGTTACGAAAAAAAAACGGTAAGAGAAATGGTCAGTTGTAGTACCTATTAAAAGAATGCAATGTTAGCAAAAATAGTATTAATAAAAAGTCTTCTTATTAAGATCAAAAATGAAATACATAATCAGTTTTTACCAAAATCGACGTAGATTTTCTGAAGAAAACCTTTTTTTCTTTAGTGGCGAATTTTTTCCCCACAGTGCGGTGGTGCGCGGCGCAAGTTTGAGGTTGGGTCAAACATACGCAGATACGACAGCGGCTGGCATGAGCTAGAAAAATTAGCCTATTTTCCCGCTTTTCAATGTTTTTTTAGACTTTTTCCTCAAATAAGCGACTTACGTGAACGATGATAGCTCTGAAATACAACCACTGACAGCCGGCAGACCAACTCGTTTCATCTGTGGATACACCATTCTTCCAATTGGTACTAAAACTAACCATTTCTCTTATCGTTTTTTTTTTGTAACTATGCAGTGACTTGCGCGCCTCATAGCTCTGAAATGCAACCACTGACAGCCGGCAGACCAACTTGTTTCACATGCGGAGATGCCATACTTTGAATATGTACTAAAACTAACCATTTCTCAGATCGTTTTTTTTTCGCAACAATGAAGCACCTTCCAGGCCCTATAGCTCGAAGAAGCTACCACTGAGAGCCGGCAGACCGACATCATTCACATTAGAGGACTACTCTACAACCCATAAAAGCAAGTCTATCCGTTTCCCTGATCGTTACGAAAATTCCCGTGACCTCTCGGTCTATAAATTCGTCCGTTACTGATTTTGGTTTGAATTTGGCATTTAGGTTCCTAAGGGAGTATAGGGAAGTACTAAGAGAGAGTTTCCGAAATTCCCATAGGAACGAATTCCCAGGTCCATACTAGTATTATATAAAATAGATAGCTTTAGCTGTGGTAAAATTTTACTAACAACTATTTTTTACTGTACTAAAACTCAATAAAAATGTGCATTGGAACATCCAATTCTAAATCAAATTATTCCATCAGCCAACGTTTCATTTGATGAATATACGTTTTGTGTATTCAATATCAATATACCACACCCTTTGCAATAGATTTCATTACTACTATTTTACTATTCTGATGTTTTATTGTTTTAAAGTAGATAAAGAGATAAATTATAATATAATATTGAACATAGAGTTAAAAAATCCAATAAGTTTTATGTCTAAATTCATTTTCCAAAATTCCGTGTGAGTCATATAAAAGATTTTAAGTATCATGACAATGAAAAATTCAACATCCAACAGGCTTTTCAAACAAGTGGAAATTCCTGAAAAAGTGAAGTATTCCTAGAGGCGCATTTATTTTGAAGCGCACCAAAACTATATTCCTCTAAATGCATCTACAGTAAAATATAGGGATCATGAAAAAAACGTAATCCTCATATTAAATGCGAAAGTTTCGATGTGAATTTGTGAGGATGTTTGTTACTCAATCACGCAAAATCTACTGGACGGATTTCGATGAAAGTTGGTATACGGGTAGAAAAGTACCGGGAATAGCACATAGGGTACTTCTTACCCCGAAATTCCCACGGGAGCGGAGCCCCGGGGCGCAACTAGTAAATGATAAAAGTGTATTAGTACCCTTTAGATAATTAGGAAGTAATATTTTTCGGATCAGTTTATCTACTTTGTACAAGTAGATATCAATAATTTTCACATTATTGTGTAAGATATAGGTAAGTCTGCTTATAATACAGCATATTTGTTTTCTCAAAAGTTAATAAATAGCCCCTCTGGCGTTTTAGGCGACCAAGACTGTTTCATGAGTTTCTTTCGGCATTTCTTCTCAGCAGGGGTCGTTCCGAAATGCTAGTAGTTTGTAGCTTTGAGACATAATATATTATGATTAAATAATAAGTTTTCGACGTGAAAAAGAGCCTTCTTTAAAGGCTAAAAGTTTCAATAAAGAAATTTGACTTTGACTTTGACTTCAAAATGCAAATGCGCAACTCCAAATATTCCATTATTGGAGAGAGAGATTTTCTTCTGCCAAAGGCACTCCCACATGGAAGGCAGTTCACATGGAATAAGTACATTCACGAACATTGATATATACACAATTTTAGACCTTATAATAATGCCTTAAGGAAACAAGTGTTTAGTGGTCGTGACTACATAACAAAATCCTTGTTTAGCTCCTGCTATTACAATAAAGTCGTGTCTCGTTTGAGTCGAAAACAAAAATAAAGAGCAAGCAGGCTTTGATTAATGATCCGTCTTAAGCAAGATTGTGATCAGCATTACACCACGACAGCACTAATTAGACTATTTAGCCAAATATTCGACGAGGCAAATTGCTTTGCTACGTCTAATCATTTTTAATGCGTTACATTAGGACTCCGTTGCTAAAAAGTACATTAGTTCTAAAGTATGCTAGTACGATGTCTCTCTCTTTAGTCGACCGAGCGAGTAGTGATTAAATGGTTCTTAAAAATCATATGGCTTTTTTTTGTCTTGCTTGGCTTTGAATTGTGTGTATTTATTTGGTTAATGGTATTAGATTGTGGATTGCTTTGCATGGTAGAATTATCTTGAACACTTGAAATAATTCTGATATCAAAAAACTTCATTGTATGATTAGATTAGAATCCTATTATAAAAAAAAGTAATATATATATAATACCTACATACCTACTAATCAGAGAGATTCGATTTCAAATTGAACTTTCTTTTTTGAACTTTAATTTTGTTGCGCAAATAACATACATATAACCAATAGGTACCATGCATTTCTGACGACTGACGACCTCCGTGGCCTAACGGTCATCACGCCCCGGACGGCTACACCAGAGGTCCCGGGTTCGATCCCCGGTCGGGTCAAGAAGGAAAATAATCTTTTTCAGATTGACGTGGGTTTTGGATATTTATCTATATGTATTTGTTATAAAATATAGTATTGTTAAATTAGCATCCCGTAAAGTCTTGAACTTACGTTGGGGCTAACGGGCTAACTCAATCTGTGTGATTTGTCCGTCTATATTTATTATTATATTATTATTTATATTATTTGAGGCAAAAAAGGCAGGTTTCAGTAATTTTTTTAGTGGTATTGACCAACCACAAGAACATGTTTCGGCTTATGGGTAAAATATGAGAACTTTTTACTTTCTTTCCAGCATTGGTAGGTTGGTTTTAAAACTCTTTTTAGCCAGGGACACAGTAAGATATCGGTTATTTCGTGGAAGGGCTCGCGAGGTCTACTGTTCTGACAGAACCACTAGTCGTATTCCTTATGACTGAGGGTCGTGGTCATCATCTATACATATAATAAAACAGTAAAAATATTTTGTCTGTACATTTAGTATTTTTGACTGAAATGGATAGAGGGACACTTAAAAAGAATAATAGAAAGCAAAAAAAAAAAATTGGAATTTCTTGTCTGTCTGTCTGTATGTATGAACTCGCTAATCTCCCAAAGTACTGAACCGATTTGAATGAAACTTTTTTTGTTGTGTAGCTATTAAGCCTAGGCAACATTTAGGCTATAATTGATTCTGAAAACTGGAACGCCTGATGAAGCAACAAAACAGAACAGTTAAACTATAAGAAATATGGAAATGGCGCCTTAGTAAAAGTCGTTCAACCTGATGAGCATTTTCTTCTGACGTATAAAAATTGGAGATTTGGAACATCTGATGAAAAGCTCCAAGAGACCAGCTACACTATTACATATGTATATGGAGATGGCGCCTTAGCAAAACTTGATTAATCTGATTAACATTTTCTGTAGACGTATAAAAATCGAAAATCCGAAACATCTGAAACAGTTTGGAACACAAAAAGATTTTTCATCTTAGCGAAACTCACGCGGGCGAAGCTGCGGGCGATAGCTAGTATGGAATAAAACACACACAACGACTATCTTGGCAACTTTAATGGAGTGGTTTGCCATTGCCTTCTCCATTTCACACACTAGTTGATAATCATCAACCAGAGTACCTACAGGTTTCCTCACGATGTTTTCCTTCACCGGAAGCAAGCGATGGTCGTGAAAACAAACATAGGTACATGAGTCAGATTGGTATACAAACTCATGTAGCACGAACAGGATTCGAACCTGGGACCTTTGCAGCCAAAGGCGGGCTACCAGTCTACCACTCGGCCACCACCACCACTCCTACGATGCGCGCTAGTACCACAAAAGTACGATGTGCGTTAGTTTCAAATTATCCTAGTACTACATATTCCAGTGCTAAAATACCCAATATCGAGGTATGCGAGTAGGTACAATTATTGCTTAACTATTTAAGACATCAAAACGGTACGCCATCTAGCGTTTGCTTTCAAACATAGCCAAGGATTGTTTCTGGTCTCCCCTTTGGGTTGCGGAGGTCAGACGGCAGTCGCTCTTAGTAAAAGCCAGTAACCTCATCAAATCAATCAAACAAACTGACTCTTTTCAAAACCAGAGAGAATAGGGCTGCTTCTGGGTAAGCTCGCTACCCCGTAGACCTCATCTCTGTCCTCGGGCAAGATTGTGGTCAAACGAAAATCTATCTTTTATATAAAAAAAACTAGTTTAGCGGACCCCAGGCTGTGAAGCTTTGCCGCTAATTATTCAACCGGGATACGCTACGCTGATGAATGGATTTCAAAACATTTTCTTACATAACGTAAAAGATCCTTATGTTTATGGCTAAACTGGTCTGGTGTTAATTATTGCTATATTTAGCGCTCAGTTGCGTCAAACGAAACTGTTTCTCAGAATGTCTGCATTTGTAGTGACATCTGTTATTACTTTATTAGCCTATTAAGACCAATTCTTATTATAACTCAAAACAATGAATAACAAGGATAATTATTGAGAAACTATCTACTCTACTACTAACTAATATCCTAATCCTAAGTTCCTTACTAATATTATAAATGCGAGTGATTGTTTGTTACCTCTTCACGCTCTAACTACTGAACCAATCTTCTTGAAATTTTGCATACGCATAGAAGTACAGAGAAGGACATTGGAAGAATTTACCTTTCATCCCGGGAAAAAGCACTGTTCCCGTGGGGAATTTACGCGGGCGAAGCTGCGGGCATAAGCTAGTCATACATAATTTAATTTATTTTAGAACTAGCTGTCGCCCGCGGCTTCGCCCGCGTGAGTTTCGCTTAGATGAAAAATCTCTCTTGGAGCTTTTCATCAGATGTTCCAGATCTTAAATTTTTATACGTCATCAGAAAATGCTCATCAGGTTGAACGACTTTTAATAAGGTGGCATTTCCATATATGTTATGGTGTAGCTGGTCTCTTGCAGTTCTTCATCGGATGTTCCAGATCTTCAATTTTTATACGTCATCAGAAAATGCTCATCAGGTTGAACGACTTTTGTTAAGGAACCATTTCCATAATTCTTATAGTTTAGCAGTTCTGTTAAGGTTCTTCATCAGGTGTACCAGTTTTCAAAATAAATTATAGCCTAAATGTTGCCCAGGCTTAATAGGTATACAACAAAAAAGTTTTATTTAAATCGGTTCAGTACTTTCGGAGATTAGCGTGATCATACATACAGACAGACAGACAGACAGACAAAAAATTCCAAAAAAATTTTTTTGCTTTCTATTATTCATTTTAAATGTCCCTCTATCCATTTCAGTCAAAAATACTAAATGTACAGACAAAATATTTTTACTGTTTTATTATATGTATAGATGTTATTTTTTCTTGACATGCCTTAAAAAAACTAGATACTTATTTGATACTTTCCTTTTAATTCCTTTTGTATGACTACTCATATTAAGACGTGGAATTTTAATATCTTCTCATAAGATCGAGTAAAAAGTTTCAAATTTTAGTGCAAATAAAAATTCTAATAAACGTTCCACGATTACGGCATCCATTTTTATTATAACACATAACTGTATATTGACCATTAAAATAATAAAGTATTAACTACGCGGGAAGGATATTAGCTGGACAATGGAGACGACTAAACGTGGACGTTTGGTCGTCCTAGGGGAACGAAGTCCCGGGTGCATGCCAGTATAATAATAGATATAGATATGATTACGATAGACTATGCTCTAAGATGAATATTATTTATCAGCTGGTTTGGTAACATCTCATATACCTTTCTCGATTTCTTTTGAGGAAGAAACAGCAATATACTTTCATGGGCCCTGGATTTTTTTCCGTGGGAATTTCGAGAAATCATCTCTTAGTGCGACCATACACTTCCTAAGGAACCTGCGTGCCAAATTTCACCTTCCTACGCCCAGTAGTTTTGGCTGTGCGTTGTCTGTCAGTCACTCAGTCAGTAACGGAAGAATTTTGAAGAAAGAAGTTAAGTTTGTTCCAAGTTCATAGGAACTTGAAAACAGACTAGAGAGAATTGTTAGGTTCGTAAGGACTAGATTGCATAACGACTCTATAAGCAAAACGTCTTAATTGCATAAGGTCTTGGTAAAATGATAGATAAATGATTTATTCTCAACCATTTATACTCTGAATAATCTACCTACTAGAATCCTAACTAATATTATAAATGCGAGTTTGTATGTTTGTTTGTTACCTCTTCACGCTTCACTTTTTTGAATTTTGCATACACATAGTTGGAAGAATGGAGAAGGACGTAGGGTACCTTTCATCCCGGGAAAAAGCAATGTTCCCGTGGGAAATTCACGCGGGCGAAGCCGCGGGCAAAAGCTAGTCTACCTATAATCTCCCTTCAAAAGTTGTACAAATTTTAGATCATCAATATTTTCGATTAAATAAATAAATTAAAATTATGTCACCTCTGTGCTTAATGAACGGCCATGGAACGGCCTTAAAAAGACAAAGAGAAAAAACATTATTCGAAACAAAAGCATGTAAAGGAAGTCGGTATCCTTGAGGTCACCTCGACCGAATAACCTACAGAATAATATATTGAATACGTCATAATTTCCAGGAACCGTGATATGATGCAAGCCATAATTATATTTTTTATTTAATTATGTGGTAGGTACAGTCAAACGTCAAAAATGGAGTCATACCTTAAAGATCGTATTGCCTTGCAGGCGCGCAGTCCTTCATTGTGTGCGTAACGTGCATATTACGGACGTATAATTACAATAAGAACATTACTCACACTAAGCTAATTATCATATTACCCACCCACACCTAGACACAACTCTGCTGCGTGCTCACTGCTCATGCTGCCATCTATCAAATTCACGGTATACTAAGTATTAGGAATTATGACACCATCGAGTCTGAGACAGAAGTATAATATACAATACGTATAGTTTATTGTAAAGCAAACTAATAATGGTGAGTATAGCGACACGCAACCAATTGTTAATTTCACCACAAGTTAATGCATCTGCTAGTCTAATTGGTAGTCGGATAGACTGCAGTTAATATAGGTCCAAGTTCGAGTCACAGTCCGAAACTTAATTTTCATATTATACCCAATTCTTAAGTTTAGAGTAATTTTATATAATGCAAGTAATGTGGTTTATATATATTTGTTATTAAATAAAAATGCACAATAATCATAACAGCTATTTATTCGTGTAAATATATAGGTTTATTATACTTATGTATAATTTATTATTATAAACTTCTGTGCAAATTAAAATTTATATTTTAATCTATTCCCTACCTAATTACAAAATAAAAACCCTAAAACGAACTTAAAAAATAAGCATCTGCAGTAAGCTAAGTATCTGTTTATTTATTTTACTTATTACGAAATTTTACCTTCGCTCTTTGTTAGTAAATATTGAGGTTATAGCTTAAGTATTCGTTTTCATTACGAAAAGAAGATTGAAACTATACCTCAACATTTAACAACTTATCCATACTAATATTATAAATGCGAAAGTTTGGATGTGAGTTTGTGAGTTTGTGAATTTGTGAGTTTGTGAGGATGTTTGTTACTCAATCACGCAAAATCTACTGGACGGATTTCGATGAAATTTGGTACAGAGGTAGATAATGACCTGGAATAGCACATAGGCTACTTTTTATCCCGGGAAAAAGCACTGTTCCCGTGGGAAATTCACGCGGGCGAAGCCGCGGGCAAAAGCTAGTATAGAATATGTTTTTTTATACGAAACATAACCTCGTATTCTTTATACAAAAACAAGTAATAAGTATAAAAATAATTTAAATAATGTTATACGAGTAATATATGTTAATAAAACCTGATTTGATATTACATAATAATAGAAAGAAGATAATTGGAATATACCTACTTAATTAATGAACTCACTAATTCATTTTGAACACCAATCACTAACTCACTATTTTGTATAGGTCCCGTTATTGTTTTTCTACACACATTTCAATCACAATAAAGCTGTTCTAAACTTTCATACAGTGAGAAACTGATTCTTCCTTGCTTGCCTCCTATACACCATCAGGCCCCATAGATTTTCTATGGTGTTGAGGTCAGGAGACTGCGCTGGCCAAGGATGATATTTATTTCGGGAAACGAAATAAATTATCCAGTTTTTTGAAGCTTGAAGTGCACGACGAACAGTAGATAAACATCAAATAGATCAGCAAAACGCCTGGTAGGTAAAACCATAGCCTTCATATTCTTCCAACATTATCGTTGCTGCTGCTCAGAGATAATAGTCGGTCTTCTGCTTTGCTGCAAGGCTGCGTCAGCAAATCGCTAAGCCCAACGTGTCCTCCACTAAAACAATATTATAATATTTAATTACTTAATATTTTTTATTTAATTTTAAGGCTATCACTTTTGCAAAGCAAAATCATTTATTATATGTCAATACATTAAACATTATATATTATGACTTTATGTTCGATCACAAAATATTACATACCTACACATAGTAATTATCAAAGCTATTTATTAATTTAAAAATACTTACTCTATCCAGTTACTTTCATTAGGAATTGAGGTTATTTTGCTGCCACTATTATGCAAAGCAATACTATATGAATTTCGCTTTGTTTCCATAATATTTTTATTGGTCTGAATTGTCAAGTGTTGGTAAGGTATACTCCACAAATAGATAAATAGGTATCACTAGAAAATAAGTGAATTTGTCTTCATCACAGTTTGCAACTAAAACGGTAATAAATATCTGTCTTTTTTTCATTCACCGTCAAATATTCATTTTTATTGCTGCTCCATATGAATGTGGTCGCAACTTCAAAGGAAAAAACTTATTTATGAAACGGGGTAGCGTTTTGATGGCCGATTATTTCCATCTTATTCATACCTACCTGTTGTTCCTCGCATAAGTGCATCACTATCAGTAGTACCTCCGTTTTGACATTAGTGTCGGACACTTTTTATATGGGAGTCCCGTCTCTTTGGAACTATACGGAAACATCGTAGTCAGTCGACATTAGACACACATTAGAATTTAAGAAACAACACATAATCATAAGGTCTTAAGTGCAATTACTGCTTTAATCAATTAGTATGAGAAATTCTGACTGCAGAATTGGATGTAGCTGTACATTTAGAAACATGTTCTATCTAACCAAATCCGAACTTTTGTGAGGATGAATCTAATTAAAATCTTTTAACAGCAGACAGACTTAATCAAAACATCCAATTATGGTACCGTTTTTACTTTTGACTCTAAAAAACGAAATTTCTAAGCACATTTGGTTGTTACAACTGACCAGACACCCAGATAGTAACCAATGTACATCAAAAGATACACTATCTTATTACTTATCAGTTATAGCGTCTGCATAATATAGACAGCTGTTTGCATTATTGTTCGACATTGTACTGCATTTGCCCTTACGAAGGGTTCTCGAGAGAAACTCGTTCGGATGACGTCGTCGCTTACTACGGTAATATGTCGTCCTTTTGGTTAAGATTTAATGTTTTTTTTTAGATGATACAAGCTTGCGTCTGCGTAAATTATACACCAAAAACCTTAATCATGACTGACCCATACTGTCCATTGGTGAAGACCGCATGAAAATAGTCGAATAGACAGATGCTGTGGGGAACTTTATTTTAGAAGGATAAGAATACTGATTAAAATAAATTTAACCATAATTTAAAATATATACAGGACAATTTGTTTTTAAAACCATTAAAATATTCTAAAAATGTAAGTTTGCCTTATAATGTGAGCGATGTCTTCTTGCGACACCTAGTTAGTAGTGGATATTAGTGGATGCTTATTAGTGGATATTTATGCTGTGCTAATTGGAATCTATGGGAGAGGCCTGTGATTAGTAGGTGGCCATTTTGCGACTGAGTTTTATTTTAATTTTATATAATAAACAAATAACAAACAGTTACATAATGTATGATAACAAATTACGATGTACCTACTTGGTGTCTTCGAGAACAAATGGTAACGTTTCTCGCTTACATATCACTAACGATTTTCAACTATTGTTCAACTTTTGTTGCCGCCCGCCTGTCGGGTCCGCTGCATAGCGGAATATTAAACAGTATTTAAAATGCTCCAAAAGTATTGTTCCAAATACTCACAGATCCTACTCATGTGAAGACAGACTGCATTTTGTTTTGATGGAGTTTGTATTATTGGTACTGTTTGGACCGTATATGTTGTAGGTAGCTTGTGTGTGATGTGAATGAGTAGTGGCTCCCCAAGATGTTTATTGATCATAAAATGTAGGTACTTAGGCTTGCTTTATAAGGCCTACTTTTGTAATTTTATTTATTTTCATTATTGAATTCACGCAGGCGAAGCTGCGGGCAAAAGCTAATACCTATATAGGTATTTTGCCCGCAGCTTCACCTGCGTGAATTTCCCACGGGAACAGTGCTTTTTCCCCGGATTAAAGGTACTCTATGTCCTTCTCAGTACTTCTAACTATGTATGTGAAGTTTCAGGAGGATGGTTCAGTTAATAAAGCGTGAAGAGGTAACAAACAAATAAACAAACTCACTTTCACAATTATAATATTATAGTTTAAAATAAAATGACATTAATTAAATCTAAATCTCAGGCCTCAGGCAGTTTATCCATTGCAAAGTACGAGATGCACACAGACATTTAATGTCTGCAACCTCTCTTTTGCATCGTGGGACAAAAATAAGGAAGAATAAAAGATAATTTTTGAGTATTCTATTATCAACACGTGCGAACACCAAAATTAACACATGCTATCTGACTCCTTATCACTGTCCATACTTTAAAGTCGGCCATCTTTTTTTCCGGCTATTGGAGAACCGGTATAGGCAAGGCAATCCCTTGTCTGTTCAGATATGGTTACAGAAAGCCGTCCGTACAAAAACGTGTACAAAAATAAATTACCTTTCGGTTGGTAACTATGGGATAGGACCAAAAATTTCCAAAACGTGGATGAGACCGAATGAAATCATTGGTACTGCGCACGTCGTCGTTTGAACTTGTCAAAAAAATATAGTGGTAGGAACATATGAATTTCTAGTCCGTAGAAATATAACATTGGAGATATTAATTAAGCGTAAAAACATACAAAAACAATTTTTAAAATATATATTTTTAAAAACCACAGTAACTAAGTAGGTACTTATACCTAAGTTAAAAAAATCTATTTATTTTTTTCTATTCATACTGTTTAGGCATAATACCGTAAGCAACAGTTATGTGCACAAGATCAGATCAATAAAACTTATTTCAATGCTGTACAATCATTATTTAAATGCTCTACAATTTTACGCCAATAAAATGTAGAGTAAATAAAGAAAAATTGTTTATTTGGTTCCACAAACACCAATTACGTCCTCCGGTCAGCATGTGTCTGTCTGGTCTTTTGCGGTCTTAAAAAGGTTTTAAAGTATTTTTTTTATAATGCAAAAAGAGAGTCAAATGTTCTACAACAGTGGGGTTGAGGGCAAATCCCTCAATCAACTGTATATCCTCATTACAAGGTACCATTAAACCACAAGGGCTTTCAAATAGACCCACCAAGGGCCATTCCATTAACTCCCCCAAACGGGGTGTCCGTAACCGGGCTGACCAGGCCCTGGTTCAAATACAGGACTTTCACCTGTTCACTAAATGACAACAATAGCTTTAAACCTCTGAGCATACTGCGTCCACGAATATGGTTGGAATTAGGACAGCTCTCACCATCAACCACTGACTTACTGTGTAGAAACGGACTCTCCACTGCTGAAGATTCACCGGTTGTATTTATGCTAAGCGCCGCAAAAACTTTAACACCGCGATTCAGGATTTCTAGCTTAACAGCACACTATTTATTATTTCATCAATTAAACATCGTGTATCTATGAAAACTAGCAGCATATTCACCAATTTATTAAAGAACATTTCGTAAATACGCTGGTAAAACTAATTTAAAGTACTATTTCTCTGCGCGCAAAGGAACGACCTATATGGGATGACTAAGAAAAAGAGAGACGGAACGAAACATTGTTAACACGCGTAGCTCACTGTCGCCATCTAGTTACGTTGTACGGAACTTCAACTGCTAGGTAATATGTAATTTTTTAAATATTTTTTCTGTTGGTGTTCACTATCGTATTTAATTCGTTATAAAGTTATTAAAATTTTGATGATTAAAAATATTTATTTATTAAAATTCATTCAATAATTTTAGGATGTCTAGGCCTGCTACGTACCTCTCTCTCTCTCTCTCTCTCAGCCTAAAGACGTCCACTGCTGGACAAAGGCCTTGGCTACGTACCTACACCAATTTATTGCTTCAATCCTGTTTGTTTGTTACCTCTTCACGCTTTATCTACTGAATCAATCTTCCTGAAATTTCGCATACACATAGAAGTACTGAGAATTACACAGGGTACTTTTCAACCCGTGAAAAAGCACTGTTTCTGTGGGAAATTAACGCGGGCGAAAGCTAGTTTAATATATACAGTTGAAATCCAAATACCTATTTGATGACGTATACACACATCATACAAACACTTGCAAAAAGTAATTCCCAACTCGTGACCTTGTAAACAGCAGTGATATTATCAACAACATATGCCAATTGACCTGATGGTATTTTTAACAGAGATTTCAGAAATCAAATTTCGTTCATAGTAAGTATATATGTTTTTATGTCGGAAGCTGGCAACGATATTCTCCGCTATGCATCTGTTACTATCTTCTATATCTATATATAGACATACACATATAATAAAACTGTAACTGGTCTATGTACTGTACATAGGAGATATGTAAGAAAAAAACATTAGAGGGGTCTACATATATTTTTTTTTAATTCAGAAAAAACAAACAGTTACATAATAAAAGGTAACAGAGAAGCAGTTACAAACGAACTTATTAATTACGTAACCCACTAAATTTTTCACGGATTAAACAATAAAATTAGAATGATTTTATAGGGCTAAAGCCAAAATGATTTTTAAGACTTGTCGCTTTCGTTTGTCTGTCTTTCTGTCTGTATGTTTGTGTACACGTTTCACGCAAAAACTACTAGATGAAAATCGATGCGGATGCAGTTGTATTGTTGAAGGACAAACCTAAAATCTGGCGTAGTTTTCATCTTGATAAACAACGCGCGGGCGAAGTTGCAGGCAATAGCTAGTTATGGATAGTTCCAGTTATTGAACTCGCATACATACATGAAATCTGAAAATATAACACGCCTATTTTGGGTAGTTGTGTAAAAAAATCCTTATTGTTATCTATACATATAATAAAACAGTAAAAATATTTTGTCTGTACATTTAGTATTTTTGACTAAAATGGATAGAGGGACACATAAAAAGAATAATAGAGCGCAAAAAATTTTTTTTGGAATTTCTTGTCTGTCTGTCTGTCTGTATGTATGTACGCGTTTCACGCAAAAACTACTGGACGGATTTGAATGAAACTTTTTTTGTTGTATAGCTATAAAGTCTGGGCAACATATAGGCTATAATTGATTTTCAAAACTGGAACACCTGATGAAGAACCATAACAGAACAGCTAAACTATAAGAAATATGGAAATGGTGCCTTAACAAAAGTCGTTGAACCTGATGAGCATTTTCTGCTGACGTATAAAAATTGAAGATCTGGAACATCTGATGAAGAACTGCAAGAGACCAGCTACACTATAACATATATGGAAATGGCGCCTTAGTAAAAGTCGTTCAACCTGATGAGCATTTTCTGCTGACGTATAAAAATTGAAGATATGGAACATCTGATGAAAAGCTTCAAGAGACCAGCTACACTAAAACATATATGGAAATGGCGCCTTAGCAAAATTTGATTAATCTGATGAACATTTTCTGTAGACGTATAAAAAACGAAAATCCGAAACATCTGAAACAGTTTGGAACACAAAAATCATCTAAGCGAAACTCACGCGGGCGAAGCCGCGGGCGACAGCTAGTTTACATATAAATTACATACATTTTTATGAGTGTATACTAGATGCCCCCGGGGCTCACCCTGTATGCCCTCCCTGAATTTCGGGATTAAAAGTACCCTATGTGCTGTTTCCGATATTACTCTACTTTCATCGAAATCGTTTCAATAGATTTTGCGTGATTGAGTAACCAACATACTCTGATTCTCACATTAAAACTTTTGCATATCCTATCTATAATAGTTTAAATTCAGTTAAACTCTCATTTTGTCCGTTTTTTTTTTTCTATTTGCAACCGCATCACCCAAACGAATAACACAAAGCAGAATTCCAATTACCTTTTATTTAGTTTCTCACTGAACTAATTGGATTGTCAATGAAAGGCGATTTTCAATTAAGTTTCCATTTTTTTGATACATTTTTGAATTCTTTTTTAAAACAAAGAACCAGGCGGATAGTTAGGTATTAGTATTAGTATGTCATTGCCTTCTCCATTTCACACTGTAGAGGTTTCAGTTTTTATAACTAGAGCTATCAGGTTTCCTCATGCCGCCAGAACATCACATGACCAGAAAAGTCCTCAACATAGACGCCAGTAGAAGAAAACCAGGTCGACCCCTTCAAACCTGGATGTCCGTCATAAACAATGACCTTAAAAAAAAGCTCGAGCCGACACAGCGATGACCCAAAACCGCCTGGCGGAGAATGACGAGGAAAGCCGACCCCAAATAAAACGGGAGAAGGCTAGGCAAAGAGAGAGAGAGGTTTCCTCATAATGTTGTCCTTCACTGGAAGCAATTGGTGGTCTATGAAAATTACTATACGCAGTCAGATTGTAATATACAAACTCTTGAGGCACGAGAAGGATTTGAACCTGGGACGATTCGACCATACAGTATAAATGAATGAAGTTTTTCAAAATATTCATTCATATCAATATTTAGTAATTCACTCGCCAAAACTGTCTCATAATTGGCTTTTCATGAACTATAGAAAAAACATGTACATACTTATATTTCTTTCCACGCAAAGGTTGGCTGGAAGAAATTGCATTTGCGATAAGCCCGCCTTTGCGCTTATTTATATCTATTTACTTTTTGTTACTACTTTGCATGTTCTTTCTATAAGTGGTGCAATAAAGTGTTGATCTATATATCTATCATATAAAAAAAAATGTATTGGTAAAGTAGAAATCATTAAACGTGGCTTAAAAGTAACAGTGTATCCAAAATTTACTAACGACATTTTCGAAATATAAAAATTATCAGTTACCACGATTTTCGTGTAAAATTCATTTAGCGATAATTTTCATACATCGAAATCGTCGTTAGGAAATTTAGGATACACTGGTACATAGGCGTCAATAAATTTTTAGTGCATAATAAATGATTTCTACTATAGCAATGTTTTAAAATGTTTAATTTCAAATTGTGTTCCAGGGTGGATACTTACGTAAAGTTACGTAATCGATACGAACTTATACAGAAAGACTTATATAGGTACATAGAGTTACGTAACTGTGTCTAATATTCTTTCGTCGCACGTTACACTCACTCTTATATCGTCGACACGTGTATGACGTCACTGATAACGATAATATCGACATGGATTATGTATATTCGAATAATGACTGGGAAAACATGTAGAGAACTTGTGCATTAAACATACATAGAATCACGTCTTTGTCCCTTACGGGGTAGACAGAGCCAAGAGTCTTGAGACTCGAAAGCCATGTTTATCTGAATGGTGGGCTCTCTGATGGAATGGAGATTCAGATATAGTGACGGGTTGCTAGCCCATCGCCTATAAGTGGAGGAATACCCAGTTTAAAGCCCTTTCCCTCGATTGACTTTTATAATATGTGCGGGAAGAGAAGCAGCTGGCACATTCTATGTTTTTTCTTCGCTCCCAGACCAGCATGGAAGCTTTGTGCATTAAATGAATGACGAAAATGTCCCTAGAAGTCGTGCATATGCCATATAATTAGGTCTCATTAAATAAATATGTAATATCATCAATATCATGATCAAAAAAAACTTCCCTACGATATAGAATAAAGATTATATTTATTTACACTCTTCTGCGAATCTTGAGAAAGTATATGAATCCAAAGTATTGTGTATTTTCTCGTTATGTGGTCCATTTTATTGGCTATAAATGCGTCAGTCTACTTAAGGAAAAGGTCGTTCAGAGTATGGTGCTAAATACATAAGCGTTAGCGATTATTACACTACATTTCAAATATTATTTTTTACTAGCTTATATTGATAAGTATCAGAGTCTCAAGTCGAAAGAGTTCGAAATTTTTTGTAGGCGACCCCCGACCTACAAGTTTATTTTAACTAGAGTGGAGGTATCAGAATTACTGGGTACATTTTTGGCTTCATTTATTAACTCTTTCAGGCAAAAAAAAAATAATTTCTATAAAAAAGGTGGTTAGTTTGCTAACCACCAAACCTGAAAGAGTTAAATCAGCTCCATGTCTTAGTTGCTGCCACAGAATTAATATAACTATGCTGCTGCATTGCTGACTATTTTTTTAAAAGTGGAGATGGTTAGGTTTTTTGGATATTTATTAAACCCACAAAAAATACAAAAATATGCCTATAATATAAAAAACTCCAGAAATAAATTAATTGGTTATTGAGATCTCCGTTTGTAACTACTCCACTTAGGCCGTGTAGATTTAGAAAATAATATTAACTGACATCCGTTCTTTCATTTTTATAATTTACTAGCTTTTGTCCGCGGCTTTTGAATTTCCCACGGGAACAGTGCTTTTTCCCGGGATGAAAGGTACCTACCCTATATCCTTCTACTTACTTCTAACTATGTGTATGCAAAATTTTAGAAAGATTGGTTCAGTACATGAAGCGTGAAGAGGTAACAAACAAACTCACTTTCGCATTTATAATATTATTTAAGTTAGGACTTCAATATGTATAAGACAAATTAATTACAGAAATTAATTAATTTTGTATAATAATATAAGCAGAATTATTTTAGTCGCGTTCTTCTTATAACTTGCACGGTGGCGACCCAATAAATTAGCACAGAGCCCCACACTTGCGGAGACTCGCGTTATTGCTGCCACCTTCTGCGAATCCTGCCTGAATGCCATGAATTCATTGCTCTCATACAACTGCCAAATTATTATTCAGCAGTTGTATCAGAGCAATGAATGTCCACGTAGAGATGATACATGGTGTGGAGAACCGATGGTCGAGGGCAGAACGGTTCTCGAATGACCACGCAAAGGCTAGCGCAACTTTGGACTGGACACACCCACCGACCAGGTGGTCGGATTACCTAACTGACTTACCCGGCGTCCTACTTTAGCGGCAGAACGCTTCAAATGCGACAAAGCTGCGCGGTGGCGCCGCTCTAATACCATAATGTGAAAATTAGGTACATTACTTACATTTGATATGGTATGTATGGGTGCCAATTAGAAATGTATTATGCAATTTTTAAAATTAAGCATAATTGTGTGTCGCTTGTAAAAAGAAATTTTATGCAAGAGTTAGGTGCAAAAATTCAAAATTCTGTACAAAATACTGCGCCTAGGACGTGAATATTTCCAAACCATTGCGCCTGAATTTACATCGTCCAATATTCTGTAGAAAATAGTTTGTACTACGACCCCTTTCAAAAACCATCGAACGCAAAATGAGAACCAAAAAAAAAAGGAAAACGTATCACAACGAGCGAGCATGGCAATCGAAAGAAGACAATTGCCGACAGGAAATGAGGGCTGGGAAAAATACAGTGTACAGATAAAAAAAAAGAAAAAAGGAAGTTCGAAATGGCGCAGTTTTAACGGGTTCTATTTATGTCAGTTATTTGTCGACTCCACTAGACATAAAGGTATAATTTGTAAAAGTCAATCGAGGGAAAGGGCTTTAAACTGGGGATTCCTCCACTCATAGGCGATGGGCTAGCAACCTGTCACTATACCTGAATCTCCATTCCATCAGAGAGCCCACTATTCAGCTAAGCGTGGCCTTCGAGTCTCACGACTGTTGGCTCTGTCTACCCCGTAAGGTATAAAGACGTGAGTCCATGTATGTATGTATGGAATTTACAAAGCGAGAATTAATTAATCATAATCACATATTTAGGCATATATTGTTACAACAATATCGTACGATACTAGCATGGTTCTGGGGTTTCACTACTATGGAAATATCGAGTTAAGAAGTATCTTTTGTGCTTAAATTATTCTCATAGGATTTATTCTGCTATGTACCAAATCATTTTGTAACAAACAACCGTATCCTTCCTAGCATGTGCATTTTACGAGTAATATTAGTAAGATGTCCGAAATTTTCATTTAGGTGCCTATCTATAGAACTACGAATACTGAATTTTCATAGAAAAGAAAATAAGTCCCAAGAGCATAATATTTTGCGATATTCCAGTACTATTTAAAGCGTTAAGTTTCTAACTAACTTTAGCTCTGAAGGGCAAAGAAATTACAGGTCAAAAGAGTTATGAAAGCAATTAATAAAGTTTCGACTTCGTGGAGTTTGGGAATTTGTAATTGTACGAGTTTTTGGAAATAATTTAGTTTTCAAACCTCATCGTTTAAGTGCTTGAACTGACGCCGAACAATTAGTGACAAATTACCTGAAAAAAAAACAGATACATTCGTTAGATAAAATTGACACCAAAATGTTAACTGCAAGATTATTTATTATTTCATGTTTGGTCAAAAACTCTGAGAAATGTTGAAATTATGGGCCTAGATGGCTGACAATCGCGTTATTTCCTGACGACAAACAATAAATATGAATAGATACTTAGATACCCTATACGTTGTCCAGACCTCAAAAAGTTTTATTTAAATCTGAACAGCCTGTACGTACAGTATACAAACTGACATACAGACAAACAAAAAATTGAATTTTGAAACTAAACATTTGAGAAGTAAAGAACTCTGAATCAACCTAAATTTCTATATTGCTGCTCTGGAACATCATGCATTTTATGTATCAACAATGTTTTTTTTGGCAAATAAATATATCTTTATCTTTATAATTCATATTTTTTGTCAGGTCAAGTTTATCAAAATTATACAACTGTAAACCTGTAAAACTTCAACTCTGTAGGACAAGCGTTCAGAAATCTAGCATGCACAATTTGTACATACATACTAACAAAAATAGAATCAAAGATTGTAATTGAAATTACAATCCTTTGAGTTTATTTTTACAAAATATATAGGCTCCAAAACACTCTCCGTCTTCTCAAACGGGTTTAAAAACTCAATCGAGAGCATGCTCTATATTTCTAAATCACCTAATTTTATTCACCCTAAGATATACATTTTTAGAAGTGGAAATAGGTACGCTACAAGCTATCAAAACAAAAGAAGGAAATAATTCAACGATTCGACACAAAAACTCCTAGAGACACGCCGTCAACCCGTATATGTGAACTTTCTGTAACTCCAGCCACCATTTCCCCGGGAAATTCTGTTTCAATTTGCGCTCTCGTGTCCATACCTTTTATTTTCCCGCCTTTTGTCTCGTAATACGTTCGCTCGTTTACGTCCGCCCGACAGATTTTAACATTGGCTTTTTCAGCACTTCAGAAAATCCCTATTCGGACACCTCTTGAAACGTTTTATTTTTGACTAGCTCTTGGCCGCAGCATCACCGGCGTGAATTTCCCACGGGAACAATGCTTTTTTTGGGATAAAAAGTACCCTATGTCCTTCTCAGTACTTCGAACTATATGTATGCGAAATTTCAGGAAGATAGGTCCAGTAGATAAAGCGTGAAGAGAAACAAACTCAAGCATTTATATTATTAATTACGATACGATTTGTTTTTTGATTAT
Source organism: Ephestia elutella (assembly GCA_018467065.1). Classification (NCBI taxonomy): domain Eukaryota; kingdom Metazoa; phylum Arthropoda; class Insecta; order Lepidoptera; family Pyralidae; genus Ephestia; species Ephestia elutella. The sequence continues at coordinate 4,443,573 of CM031577.1, forward strand.
TGCTCGTAGTTTTTAATTTAATTGTCACAATGATAATTAAAGTTACCGAGATCTATTCAAATAATAGTTGCACGAATCGCAGCTGTAGCAGACAGGTAAAATCTCAAAGGCACATGGAATCCCAACTTGTTAAGGCGAGACCTAAGGCTAATCAGAGGGGGTGAGGGGCGGTACGTCAGCTCCGCCTTAAAGCAGATACAATAAGGTTACTTTCGAATTTTCTATAATTTGTGTTTTTGCTAGCGAGTTTTCGTTAGGCTCTTGGGGTAATTATTTCATTAGAGGTTTTCTTTTAATTATGATAAAACACTATTTAAAAAAATAAGCCAGTATCGTTTTAAATTAATGTATTCTTTATTTCACTCCTTTAAAAAATTCAACTGTTATCGCTTAAATTACGGTGATTTTGAAATATTGATCAGCGAAGTGAAATACCTGGGTTCAATGCGGTTCATGTTGGTGGATTCCTTTGACAAGAGAACAATTACAAAATAGAAATGGTTTCGTAAACCTTAATAATTTTTTTATTGTTTAACTACCAGCCTTTGTACTCCAAATTTTTAAGTCTTCGCAGTACTAGCAACGCCAGTCCAAAATAAAATATCAAAGTGAGTCATTGCATAAAAAAATTTGACAAAAGAAAATTAACTTTCCTTGGAACTCGTCAAAAACAACGAAGGACGAATGGTTTCCCAAACGTAGTACAGAAACATTTTGTTGACAAACTTTATTAGAGTTTTTTAAACAGTTGTTTTTGAAACCTCGTTTAAAGTTAACAGACTTTTGTAATCGTAAATTTGTTGTTATGAAAGTTTGTACTTTTCAGGGCAACCGAAGACTTATAAAAATATACCTGTAATATAATGCCTTTATTTTTTTATTGACTACTTTTTGAAGATATAATTGTTTTGTATTTTTGTTTTGTACTTTTGATTTTAACCACTGCCTTCCCTCCACTACTGCGTATGACAGACCACTTACTACCAATAGTTAAAATATTTACCATTACTTAAAATATTTACTATAAAAAAGTAAATTAACAAGTAATCAAACCAAAAATAAAACCCATGAAAGAATTATTATTGAAATGTCAGATTTCCCGCTCCAAAAACAAATCGATTCTTCAGCAAAGTTTAAAATTGGAACATCCAGTTAATCCAGATTAAACACTGGCCGGAATCGAATAAAAACAAACATTAATAAGCCGAAAGCCACCTCGGGTTCCGTGGATGAATTGCCAATCAGGTACGTCAGTCTTCATTCCGCCCGCTAAATCGCGAACGGTCTATTTTCACCTCCAGTTTCCTTCCATTTTGTGACACACGGATCAATCGCCTGGAGAACATTTCATTGACAACATTTGATTGATTGATTGATTTCTAAAACAATAAAATTGGTATACAAAACATACATACATATAGGGTTGCCAGGTCGCCGAACCTAATAGCCGGACAGACCAGCCAGTTTGGCCGGACATTTGGGTAGAAAGGCCGGACGGGACATTATTGAGGATTTTGTCTCAGTAATAATAGGTATGGCACTTCGGTCTACGTGAGCGACCGACAGTCGACTCTCGTCGCCTGCGCTCGGCCACGCTCGGCGCTCGCTTATTTGCGAAATGTAAAAAGCCTAACAAAAGCCGGACAGGCCGGACACCATTTATTTTGGCCGGACACGCAATCAAAAAGCCTACCTATGTCCGGCTTTATCCGGACGCCTGACAACCCTACATACATAACATTGGTAATAAAGAATAAATAGAATCATTACAGACGCATTTGATTTGTCGCCTTTGGAATTAAGCGTATTTTTAATAGTTACCAACTTATTTGGTTCTTTATTAATATAATTATTACTTATTCTTTTATGACTAAAATTATATTGTTTATTTTAAGATCTTAAAACCAGCTCCACACATTAATTTGCTATAGTATTTGGAGACGATAAAAGGAGACACCAACCATTTAACTTGTAACATAAAGCAAAACACGGAATAAAAAAAAATCATTTATATTTTTATTTCATTAGTATTTTTGTTACAAAATAGGAACTCCCTAGATCACATGTCCAGGAAAATCGACTTTATTGCAAAGCTCGTCGGTTTTAAAAGCCTTATGCCACAAATGATGGGATCGATGTAGCTTTACTTGTAATTTACGACTCGGCAAATGTCTCACGACTGCTTATTTTTCCACGTTCCATAATGGAATCAGGTACCGCCAGTGACAGGATGGAAGGAGTGTAACAAATGATATGAATGAGTCTTTGCGAATGAAGGTGTTTGTACAACCTACTAGATCATATATAACTTCTTTGACTAGATCAGCTGGTCGTAAAGTAATATCTCGTGAATCGCTCAATACTTTATTACAAGATATCAAACCGATAAAAATTGAAATCATTGTTGACGACAGATATTTTGAAGAAGGTAATGGAGTCCTTTCCTTCCCGAAACCCGAAGGAAGAAGAAAATAGTGCTATTAAAATAGGTTTTGAGTAAAAATCTCGTCTTCACATGGGGTTTTTATTAAATAGTATGTTTGAAAAGGCGTATCTTTGGAATCAACAGATATAAACATTTCTTTTACTGAGTAATATCTTGCATCATGAAATTCGCCTGGGATCCAAACCGTATTAGGTAAAATTAGTAGATGTATAAAACTACTAGGATATATAGGTCAGAATATTTTCAGGAACAATAGACTGCTTAACCTAGCGTTAATCCTACTAATATCCTACTCATAATATAAATGCGAAAGTTTGAATGTGAGTTTAAGCGTATATTTGTTACTCAATCGGACGGATTTCAATAAAATTTGGTATACGGGTAGACAAGTAAAGGGAATAGGGTACTTTGTATCCTAAAATTCCTAGGGAAGTGAAGTCCCAGGCCACAGCTAGTCCTAGCTAATATTATAAATGCGAAAGTGAGTTTGTTTGTTGGTTTGTTTGTTACCTCTTCACGCTTTATCTACTGAACCAATCTTCCTGAAATTTCACATACACATAGCTGGAAGTACGGAGAAGGACATAGGGTACTTTCATCTCGGGAAAAAGCACTGTTCCCATGGGAAATTCACGCGGGCGAAAGCTAGTGATTTATAAACTTTTAGATGATATAAAGGCGTTTCGTCACTCGACCATGGCTTTAGTTTCGTAATAAGTTGGAGTAAACTACATTAGACGCTCACGTTTTAGTTGCCAACATAATTAGTGGTCCCAAGTGCCGAAACTTCGCGTTGTTACCGCGTTATCTGCAGGACAGTTCCATGAATTGCTTATTACGCATTCTGAGTGTGGTGCGAGGTATGAGCTTACAGCGAGCGCGGTTTCTAAAATGAGGGATTTTCCGAGACTCAAATTAAAAAAACAAATAGTTCCAGATGACTTCATAGATGGCGCTTAAGTAAAGGCGAGAGAAAAAGTTCCATACACAAAGCAAAAATTCACGGGATTGGCATTTAAAAAAAAATAAAACTTAGTAAAAAAAACATCTTAAAAGTATCAATATTGTGATTTGTGCATCTGTCAAACTGTTAGGTAATTTTTTTCTGCCTCTGGTTGACAAGAAAAAGCGCACCATATAGGTTCAGTTATTATTACGACTCAGCTTTCATAAAACGCTATCTGTTGAGACTTTTTATACTGATTTTTTTTTCTTAATTTAGCTGTCAGAAAATCGCTCATTGCCACTTACGATATGATCTGCCTGCATGTGTACCTACATACAACCTGACTTTTCAAAACCAGAGTCAATAGGCTGCTTCTAGGTAAACTCGCTACACTGTAGACCTCATCTCTGTCCTCGGGCAAGATTGTGGTCAAGAGCAAACCCATCTTCTATTTTTTTTTAAATCCAATAAGTATGTTAAGAAAAAACAATCCCATTTCCTAAATGTTTCAAAATGAGCCTCATACAAATGTAATAAGATTCATTGTTAAATATTTAGGAAATGGATCATATTCCGATACGTCAACGTGGCTTTAGACCACTTGACTACCCGTTACTATGACTAAAGCCCTTAATTCTTAAAGTCGCCATGACCGAAATAGGTCGGACACACATCATCATCACTATGACTATGCGTAACGAAGCGGGCACTAATTGTCGCGCGGAAAAACGACTATTCGCTTTCAGTACATTACTTGTACCACACACGCTGTTGTCGGCTTTCAGCTTATCGCAGTTCCTACTTCAGTGTGGGCCAACGCACAAGCCTCGCCCCACTGCTGGGACTACGCTAATTGTCACTGTTTGACGTCACTTGGAGACCTTGATGACTTTGCGAAGTGATAAGGGGTAATGCGACATTTCATGAGGCCCCTTAGTTAGTTTATGACTTCTTCGGTCTTGACGTCTTTATTCCTCGCGGGGTAGACAGAGTCGAGACATTTGCGCGGGTATAGAGTTAACAGTGTTTCTTTTCTTATTTTACTTGTACCCGATTTTTAATTGTTTTTTATTATTTTGTTATGTATGCGTGTGATTGGGGTCAAAAATAAAAGAAAGAAAATTTAGTATTTTTTTTATCTATATACATATAATAAAACAGTAAAAATATTTTGTCTGTACATTTAGTATTTTTGACTAAAATGGATAGAGGGACACTTAAAAAGAACAATAGAAAGCAAAAAAAAATTTTTGGAATTTCTTGTCTGTCTGTCTGTCTTTCTGTCTGTCTGTCTGTATGTATGTATGTACGCGTTTCACGCTAAAACTACTGGACGGATTTGAATGAAACTTTTTTTTGTTGTATAGTGTAGCGTTACACCGCTACAAAGTCAAGTCTATTTTAGTTTGTGATTCTATTTCTACGCAAACTTTTTTCATTTTTGCAGTGAAACTATTGGGTTTCAAAATAAAAGAATCACTGCTTAAAACACGAGTATAATTTTTGAACTAAAAAAAAATTGACCAATGTCCTTTAAAAAAAAATTATTTGGACACACCAAAGAAATAAAAATAAAAGAAAGTAAAATATACAACAGGAAAAGAATACTAACAGGTAAAATAAGAAATACTTTTTTTTTTTTTTTTGCTTAGAGCATTTTCTGCAGACATAAAAATCGAAGATCCGAAACATCTTCTGTCTTTCTTTTCTTTCTGTCCCTAAGTCTCGTTTCTCAGAAATCTCAAGCTTTATGCTAAACTAGCTTTTGCCCGCGGCTTCGCCCGCGTGAATTTCCCATGATAAAAAGTAGCCTATGTGCTATTCCAGGTCATTATCTACCTCTGTACCAAATTTCATCGAAATCCGTCCAGTAGATTTTGCGTGATTGAGTAACAAACATCCTCACAAACTCACAAATTCACAAACTCACAAACTCACATCCAAACTTTCGCATTTATAATATTAGTATGGATGGATACTCCGTAAGAGACAAAATATAAAAATACGACTAACCTACTCGAACTACATATATTTTACTTTTACTATTTCTAGAACTATATTATTTTTATTTTCCCTTTGGGAAATAAAATTTCATAAAATACAAATTGAAAAAATGTATCTTTTTGATCAAAGCCAAATGTAGTCTTATTTCAACACAAAGGCGTTGGAATATTTCACAAAACATTTTTCTCGTCTCATTGCCATAATTTAAAGGAGTGAATTTATTTATATTTTCTTTATATTCCAGCGAGTGAAAAAACAATTTTTTATTTCATATTTTTACGCGACTGCAAAAATAGGAGTGTATGTTTTCAGGATGCACGTAAGTATGTAGCTTCATTATTCCATCAGTACTGCAGTTATGTTTTTTAAATCTTTGGAAAAAAATAGCTATTTTATTTTATTCTAGCTTTTTATTTTTATTTATTTATTTATTTATTTATTAATTTTTGTACACAACAAACACATAGAAAGGAAACATAAAACATAGGAAAACTAAGTACAAAGGTTCTACTTATTTCTATAGAAATTTCTTCCAGTAGACCCGCGAAAGAAAATAGGGAAAAAAAAAGAGGCATTTATTTTCACTTTCTATTTACATTAAGTTTACTATAAAATGTTTCCATTTATCATGAACGGCTTATTGTATAAGTTTAGCGTATAGTGTTCAGTTATTTAAAAAAAATCTCAATAAAAGACAAAAAAAAAAAAACGTTGACATGAAATTGATATAATCAGCGCCTGAAACATACTCGTATAAAACTATGTCACATTTGACACGCAAAATACGGCCAAAGGCCCATAGATCTCAACAATAGGATTAGATAACCAAACATGATTTAGTTGCCATTGCGGTCACAATAGTAACCATTCAATGATATATGCTTAACATACAATGCTAAGTTGGCGGCAGACCAATGTTATATATGTCACAGCCAACTGGTTGAGTTAGTTTAATTAACTGACTAGCTTTTTTATTCAATGGCGCCTTTCAACTAGCGGCCTGAATGAAATTCAGCCGTAATGATTAATGTAACCGCTCATGAGCAAAATGCCTCTTTCGCAAAATGTGCCCCAGTCGTAAAATGCCAATGCCAATGTAACATGGCTGGCTAATGCCATTAATTTAATGAGATTCAAAATTTAAACTTTTTTCACTACATTCTTTCAATTGCATAAACGCTTCCAAATTGTGAGAAATATCCACAAAAATCATACCAATAATTGTTTCTGTGTCGATACAATTTTGAGATTTCAGCGCCAGGTGACAAAAAGTGGAACTAAACTCAAATGACTAAGCCTAGGCATTAAACGTAGTCATTACCTAGCTGTTTGCTTTACTGGCTGATTGAAATTCATTCAGGCCACTAATTTAACGGCGCCATTTAGTAAAGTGGCTAGGCAGTTTATTAAACGGCTAATTTAACCAGTTGGCTGCGAAATGTCGACATTCAACTAGCGGCCTGAATACCCTAAATCAGCCATTCAGTTAAAAACAGCTACGTAGATGACTACGTTTAACTACTTGCCTAGGCTTAGTTAAGTTTATGCGGATTTTCGAGATATTGAATACACGTGTAGGTTTTAACTAAGTAGATAATCTTTGTACTAAAGTTGCTACATACTTGTAACAATGAATACGTTTAAACAAAGCCAGCTAAGCTTCTTGGCAGTGGACCAATGCAATTCATTTCATCAGAAGTGGGATTAAAACAGTGTCACAAAAAATATTCTAAGCAATTTCCAGTATAGTCATTTACTACTAACTAGGCAATGAGGGATTTTCCGTGACACATATTAAAAAAAGAAATAGTTCCAGATGACTTCATAGATGGCGCTTAGCAAAAGGCGAGAGAAAAAGTTCCATACAAAAAGCAAAAAATTAATGGGATTGGCATTTAAAAAAAATAAAATTTAGTAAAAAAAAATAAAGTAAGTATCAATATTGTGATTTGTGCAATTGTCAAACTGTTCAATTTTTTTTCTGCCTCTGGTTGACAAGAAAAAACGCACCATATAGGTTCAGCCATTATTACGACTCGGCTTTCATAAAACGCTATCTGTTGAGACTTTTTGGTACTGATTTTTTTTTTCTTAATATAGTTGTCAGAAAAATCGCTCTTCGCGAACTCAAAAAAAATTTGGGCGTTCAAAACAATTTAATAAAAAAATCATGGAAGTAATAAGCACTTACGTAGGTACTTATTACTTCCATGAAAGAAATGCCTTCCCTACGCCATTCGAATCATTAGTCCTTATTCGACGCCAGAAACGCGTCTATGCGACGAAGGCATTTAATTTTTTTTATTGAATTATCATGAACGCCCGAAAATATTTTTTGAGCGCGCGAAACGACTATACAGAGGAGGTATTTTTTTTAATTTTGGAATGAGCGCGAACTTCCGATTTGCTTGTTTACAGACGAGAGAAATGCACCCAGACCTTGAGGTCCCAGTCAACTGGACAATCCCAACTGTACTACAGGCTAGAAGCGTCATAGTCATCTGACCTTCTTCGGCCTTAGGTCATCCGAACATTTATTTAGTCTGAGGCCTTCCTCGCTTTCTGTACCCAACTCTTTCGCATCATCCGGATGCATACAGCCACATACAATATAATATAATAAATGTATACTATATGTATACATACAGACATTTAGTTTTATTACGACAAAAAAACAACGAAAAGCGTTAGTATAATGAAAAATTTAATTAAATGAAGATAAGTAAAACTCATCAAGAAGAAATATTACTCTCATTATCAGCGGGTAATTATGAAAACTTGAGCTTTCAATGCACTTTTCTCGACCGGAGTTTGAGGCTTTATAATGCAGTCGTTTGCTGCCCTAATCCTGGGACAATGGCGGCTCAATACCAGGGTTGAGAGTTTACACTCAGTGAAGTTATATAAGAAGACTGTCTGTGTGTTGGCCGGAAGAGGCTGATAAATCCTAATCTATACATATAATAAAACAGTAAAAATATTTTGTCTGTACATTTAGTATTTTTGACTGAAATGGATAGAGGGACACTTAAAAAGAATAATAGAAAGCAAAAAACATTTTTTGGAATTTCTTGTCTGTCTGTCTGTCTGTCTGTATGTATGTACGCGTTTCACGCAAAAACTACTGGACGGTTTTTAATGGAACTTTTTTGTTGTATAGCTATTAAGCCTGGGCAACATATTTTATAGGCTATAATTGATTTTGAAAACTGGAACACCTGATGAAGAACCATAACAGAACAGCTAAACTATAAGAAATATGGAAATGGCTCCTTAGCAAAAGTTGTTCAACCTGATGAGCATTTTCTGCTGACGTATAAAAATTGAAGATCTGGAACATCTGATGAAGTACTCCAAGAGTTCAGCTACGCAATAAGATATATGGAAATGGCGCCTTAGTGAAAATTGTTCAACCTGATGAGGATTTTCTGTTGAACTACAGTTTGGAACAGAAAAAGATTTTTCATCTAAGCTAAACTCGCGCGGGCGAAGCCGCGGGCGAAAGCTAGTTATTATTATAAAGTGAAACTAATATATCCTTATACTAATATTAAAAGGCGAAAGTGAGTTTGTTGGTTTATTTATTTGTTTGTTACTCTTCACGCTTCATCTACTGAACCAATATTCCTGAAATTTCGCATACAGATAGTTAAAAGTACTGAGAAGGACATAAGGTTACCTTTCGACCCGCAAAAAAGCACTTTTTCCGAGGGAAATTCACGCGGGTGAAGCCGCGGGCAAAAGCTAGTACTTCATATGGGTCTAATATGAATTAATGCAACGTATTTAGATTCGAATTTAATGCGTTTAAGTATTCCTCTCAGTCTCTCAGAGCGCCAAAATAAGTTTATGTACTATTCAGATTTAAGTATTTTTTTTGCAAATACAGCAAGATACTTCTAGTATAGTTTGTTTTTATATAGTATAAATAAATGGACGTAAAGTGTACAAAAAAATCTTAATCATCGTAGAGTGCGAAAGCGAGATAAGTTAAGGAAAAACAATAAAAATTTCCGACTCGGCAAGTCACCACTATTAATTTATACAACTCCTTGACTAAATTAAAATTTCTCGTTCGTTTTGCATTCTAGTTGTCTTGTTGACCTATTATTATGACGCCGGCACAGCTGGATGAATTTCTGTGGTCCAGTTTGAGACTAAAATAATTAACTTATTTATTCCTATTTATTTTAAAATATCATTTTACCTACTTATTTTATCGACCAAGAAGTATTGTGCTTCATAATTTACATAATTCCACAACAACTGATACAACTTGATATTTCAAGACTTTTTAAACGCCGATACAAACATAAATTTATTGAATTTTATTTCTTAGGAGCATATCTGGTATTAAGTAATTACCTATAATTTTTTTGTACGAAAAGTTCTTTAGAGCTGTATCGTAATAAAGTAAAATTTTCTCTTTAAATCGAGTTAGGCATTTTACTTCAAATTATTCAAAACTATCTGTATTTTTTTTTCAATCCTGTTTTATTTCCTTCAAAACTGGAATGCTTTTGGCATTAAGTCCGCCCTATTTACCAATTTTAATAAATAAAGTTAATATACTTATAAGTAAAATTCTTCCATTAATGACCGAGTGACTGACAGACAGACAACGCACAGCCATAACTACTGGGCCTAGGAAGCTGGAAATTTAGCATGTAGGTTCCTTAGGGAGTGGAGGGGATCACTAAGGGAAACCGAAATTCCCACGGGAACAAAACCCTGGGCCCATGCTAGTAAATAAATAAAATTAGCGAATTCCAAACTGCAAATACCAGTACACGACTGCTGACCGTACTTTAGAAGTGTGAACAAAATTGTAAACAATGTAACCGCAAGAACCCATCCATCAGCCCTGGACAGTGGATGTACGCAAACGAAACTCTTGACATATCATTTTTCAGACACCCACAGACCATTTGTTTGGGGAAGTTAATATTAAAAGCTGGAAACACAGGGTTGTCAGGGGTAATTCGCATTTTGATGGTGAAAAAGAAAACGCATAGTGTTAATCCTAACTAATATTATAAATGCGAAAGTGAGTTTGTTTGTTTGTTACCTCTTCACGCTTTATCTACTGAACCAATCTTCCTGAAATTTCGCATACACATAGCTGGAAGTACGGAGAAGGACATAGGGTACCTTTCATCGTGGGAAAAAGCACTGTTCCCGTGGAAAATTCACGCGAGCGAAGCCGCGGGCGAAAGCTAGTTTATAAATAACTAGGTTTTGCCCGGCTTCGCCCCCGTGAATTTCCCACGAAAACAGTGCTTTTTTTCTCGGGATGAAAAGTACCCTATGTCCTTTTCAGGACTTCTGACTATGTGTATGTGAAAATTCAGGAAGATTGGTTCAGTAGATAAAACGTGAAGGGTCACAAACAAACATACTCACTTTCGCATTAATAAGATTAGTTAGGATAAGGTAACTTATACTCCTATTTTTTTTTTATTAAATGTCCCAGTACTGGGCAAGAGTTTTCAATCGATAATGGAATTTCACACAGCACATTTTGATGTGAAAACTTAACCTAAAGACACTGATATCCCTCGGGTTCGAACCCCGGTCAGATCAAGATGGAAGATGATCTTTTTGAAATTGACCTGGGTCTTGGATGTTTTTATTTGATAAAAAATATAGTGTCGTTGAGTTAGTATCACATAAACAAGTCTCGAACTAATTTGATTAGCTCAATCTGTGTGATATTTCCGTATTTTTACACGACTGACCAAAAAAGGAGTGTTATGTTTTCAGGGTTCATGTATGTATGTATGTAAGTATGTATGTATGTATGTAAGTTTCTTTATTCCACCATAAGTCCTGAACGGCTTAACAGATTTTGATGTGAGAGGTATTTTTAGATTCTTTGCATTCCTCCGAGTGACATAGGCTATATGACGTCATCATAAAAACAAAATGGCGGATTATATCCATACTAATATTATAAATGCGAATGTTTGGATGTGAGTTTGTGAGTTGTGAATTTGTGAGTTTGTGAGTTTGTGAGGATGTTTGTTACTCAATCACGCAAAATCTACTGGACGGATTTCGATGAAATTTGGTACAGAGGTAGATAATGACCTGGAATAGCACATAGGCTACTTTTTATCCCGGGAAAAAGCACTGTTCCCGTGGGAAATTCACGCGGGCGAAGCCGCGGGCAAAAGCTAGTATGCGATAAATAGCAGACCATAAAAATAAAATTTGATCAATCTTATCGAGTGGGGTATCAAATTAAAGGGCTTTAAAAGGCGATTTCAAAAATGTATATAACTTATATGTTTATATGTATTTTTTGAGTAAAAACTTGTCAGTCGTGTTTTTTATTTTTAATAATTAGCTTGTTATCATACGTATATCTTTCATAAGCTAATATCACATTGCAGTTATTAGAACGACTTTGATTAAAATTAGGTTATACATAGAACTTTCAGTTTGATCACTTATAAAGCATTCCAACAATATTATCAAGTCAACTTATATGCTTTACAAAACCAACCCGTACGACCTTCAATGTTAATGAAAATCCCAATTGACCTCTATCAACTTAATCACTTGATAAGGCATCGAGGATCAAAGTTTAAATTACAATTTCAGGAAGCATTAATCATGAGGGAATTTGATAACAGGTGGTCGGATTTCATCCTTATGAATAAAGTTAAACTTTTTTTTGATCGTCTTTTTTTACAAACTTAACGGTTTAAGGATTTAAGGTTCATTGTTCTCGATCTATTATGTCCCAAGGAAATGGACATGTACTTTAACAGGTAGGTTATTCCAGATTTTTCATATTACAAACTTTTCTACCGTTTATCTAGATATAAGGTAAAAAAAATCAGACCTAGGTCTAGAATCCTTTATTTAATTACGGAAGTTTGCAAATTTCAATAAATGGGTAGAAAAATCGTGAAATGATAGAAATATGAAAACCTCAGCTTCACCCGCGTGAAGCTGAGGGCATAATCTATCTATATATCTATAATCTATATATATATAACTCAAAAGTTTCGCAGGAGATATATTGCTCTCCAAATTGGCTGCCTTATTTACTCTATGTGCGAAATTCTCCTACTTGCCGCCCGATCTCATGAAGACTGTTGTGGTGCCTATCGTCAAAAACAGGACGGGAAATGTGGGGATTTCCTCCAATTATAGACCCATCTCCCTTGGAACTATAATGGGTAAAATACTTGAACGGCTGCTACAGCCCAAACTTCTTAAAAATGTCAGGGTTGATGATGCTCAGTTTGGTTTCCGTCCTGGTCTATCAACGGATTCTGCTATTGTATCTTTAAAGTACACTGTTGAATACTATAGAAGCCGCGGTACAACAGTCTATGCGTGCTTTCTGGACCTAAGCCGGGCGTTTGATTTAGTGAATTATGAAATTCTCTGGAACAAACTTCGCGGTTTGGGTGTGTCTAATGCAGTAGTAGACTTGTTGGGTTATTGGTACGGAAACCAAACAAATCATGTAAAATGGGGCGACACGACATCTAGTGAATATAGACTAGATTGCGGCGTACGCCAAGGGGGTTTAACGTCTCCGGACCTCTTTAACGTGTACATCAATGGTCTGATAGAGGAGCTGAGGAGCACCGGGATTGGTTGTCATGTAGGCGGGGTATGTGTTAACAACCTCAGCTATGCTGATGACATGGTGCTGCTCAGCCCCTCTATCAAAGCTTTAAGGAAATTGGTTTCAGTCTGTGAGCATTATGCTAATGCACATGGACTGAAATATAATGCCAATAAAACTGAAATGATGATTTTTAAGTCTGGTAGAGGACCGGAGAACGTACCCGAAATTACAATGAACTGCTCTGTTGTGCGGGTTGTGCAGCGGTTCAAGTATTTAGGCCACATTCTAACGCCTGATCTTAAGGACGACCAGGACATCGACAGAGAAAGACGGGCACTGACGGTTCGGTGCAACATGCTGGCGCGTAGATTTAGCAAGTGTAGTAAATTGGTTAAGTTGACATTATTCAATGCCTACTGCCAATGTTTCTACACTTGCCAACTCTGGGTTAACTTTACGCAAAATGCGTATAAATCCATGAGGGTGCAATATAATGACGCATTTCGCACTCTCATGCGACTGCCACGCTACTGCAGTGCGTCGGGCATGTTCGCCGAAGCGAGAGTGCCGGACTTCTTTGCTGTTATGAGAGTGCGCATTGCTTCCTTCTGGGAGAGGCTGCGTAGCTCTGATAACAGCATACTGAGGGCGGTGAGCTGCGGACTGAACAGTCCTATATTTAGGTACTGGTTGGAGGTTCATCGGTGCGAGAACCGAAAGTAATGACGGGTCCTAGATAAGTTCTAGGTACTATTCTTTTTATTTTATTTTTACCTACTTTTTATTTTGATATGGCAATTTTGGCTGCAATAAAAATTATTTATTTTTTTATTTATTTATTTTTTTTTTAAAAGTGACTGACATAGTGACCTATCAACGCACAGCCCAAACCACTGGACGGATCGGGCTGAAATTTGACATGCAGGTAGATGTCATGACGTAGGCATCCGCTAAGAAAGGATTAACGCGAGCGAAGCAGCGGGCAAAAGCTAGTCTAGTATATATTATAAATGACGGCGCTGGCTGAGAGGCTGATTCATATACCACCGCAGCAGAGACAAAACCCCTGGACATAGTTTGTAGAGAAGTTCTTTATATAGCGCAAGTGTGCACTAAGAAAGGAATTTTGGAAATTCCAGCCCTAAGGGGTAAAATAAAATGTGTAAAAAGGAAATTCACATGGGCGAATAGGAGGGCAAATACTGGTCATCCATTTTACTTATATTATATGCGATATTTGTCAAGGCTAGATGATTTTGAGCAAAAACTTGTAAAAGTAAGTTTGTTATTAGTACTGTTAATTATATATCAAGTTACGAGTATCTTGCATGACCTCTAACTAAAGTCGCAGCACTACCAGCGAATTTGCAATTGGGAGGATAATGTGCTGTAGACGGTACAAATAGGTACAGTCATATGCAGATAAACCTTACTTCTATCTCTCTCACCGAATCCTATCTCAGGGGGTCAGGTTACCCCGCAGCTGACTGTACGCATGTCTACTAATACTTGACAAAGATACCTATCGACTTTACTCGAGGAATTATTTATTATTTTTCGTTGGTTTATTTTTCGTTGTCTGTTGTATGAAACTGTATGTTTTGTTGTGGCTACAAATAAAGTTCTTTATCTATTAATTGTAGATATGCCGGGCTAGCATGACCACCAAAACACGATATGATATAGCGATTTATCCACGCCAACTGTCAAAATATGATAAATATCGCCGCCATGTTGAATTTTTATCTTAACAGCGAGCATCACCGTGCCAGTGACGTCACCGTGTTATGATACGATATGATAAATAGAAGAGCGAGCACGACAATTGGCTATTTATCGAAAATTCGAGCATGACCAAAATTAAGCGATAAAAATATCAATTTTTGACATTTATTCGTGTTATTTTATCGAGGACGTTTAGAATGCGTGATACGCTCGATATAATAAAAATTACAAGTTCATTAGCATTAATTCATTCTCCGATTAAAAGGTATGATTTAGTTTTATGATTGTTGTGTAAAGTTTATTAAATAAATGCAAAAAATAATCTTTGATATTTTATTTTTTTTCAGTTACAGCTTCACAATAATATAGTCCCAGACAATGAGTTTTTAAGAAATTATAAAGTCTCTGTAGAAATGATTTACCTACTACCTATGTTCGGAGTTAGAGGGAGATTGGGCTCCTCAAACTTCTACAAGATACCCTGTAGAAGTCTAAAAATAATAAATAAATAATCAATGAGTGAATAATAATATATGAATTACTAGCTTTTGCCCGCGGCTTCGCCCGCGTGAATTTCCCACGGGAACAGTGCTTTTTCCCGGGATGTTCACGCACATAATATTCTATTTACTTAGCGTTCATCGGAACATACGCGCACTGACACCTGTCAGTGCGATGAATAATCAAATTTGAATTGCATTAACTACCAAATCTTACCAACGACGACTCTGTTCGATCTTCTTTTATTCTATTCTATTTTATAATTCTATATTTTAAATCTATCAAGTTTCGCTAAAGCCAAGTTCCTGGCAGTTTTGTATTTATTTACATTACGAAGTAAATAACGTCATCAAGCAAAACAAGTGTTTCAATCAAGATCAGTCTCCTCTCCTCACCTGAGCATCTTCTGAAGAGTGGCTGCTAGCACAGGCGGCCACATAGTTTGGTCCTTCGACAGTAACAAGAAACAGCGCCTAAAACTACACAGAAGACTGCCTTTTTGGGACTAAGCAGCTTGGCGAACTACCTACAACGGGCGGAGATCAAAGTCCACAACTACGCGTCGTCGTTGGATTGCAGTGAAAATCATCTTTTGGTTAAGGATAAGACGATCTGAGTGAGTTCGTTCCAATCACAAAGTGATTGGTTTCCTTATTCCTATCTTTTTTCTAAATCTATCACAATTTTTCACTTCACTTTCACCAAAATCCACTTTTCGCTTCATTGAAATAGCACTAGTTAATTTTACTCGTATGTTTAAATAGCAAGGCACGACGTGCATACGTAATTATTGCATCCGTATCACTGATTTGATTCAAGTAGGCAAAGTCTATCCCGCTCAGCTGACTGCCGTCGCATCGTACGGTCACGGTCAAGGTCATTGAGTCCCTGCTACCTGCTTGCATTATCACATCAGTATAAATCTATTAATATTACGTAAGCTTAGCTTTTGTTTATTTAGCATTAGCATTGAAATCTTCACTTACATTTTTTTCTATACTTTTTACCCTTTTCTTTTCAATTATTAATATACATATATACATTTTTCACTATGCCTGAGACATCAGCTAGTGTCGTTAAACAGTCTACTGAGGAAGTTAAATTACAAAGAAAGATCAGTGCTATGAAAGGTAAATTGACTATTTTTAGCAATTACATAGCCAAATTTAACGACTCAAAATCATTAACTGACCTCCTTCGCATAGAATTGGAAAGTCGATTGTCCAAATTTGATGCTTTATATGCCACTTATGACGATTTACAGACCGAGGTCGAGATGTTATCCGAGACCCCGGCGGAGGCATACTCTGCGCGAGCCCAATTTGAGGACGAGTACTACAACCTCGCGTCTCGCGCGCGGTTTCTGCTGGGTGCCGGCGCCGCCGCCGCCGCTGGCGACAGGTTCCTCGACTGTGCAGGTGGTGTAGCGAGCTCAGCGGACTCAATACCAGGTGGTACCAGATTTAATAATTTTGTACGCTTGCCTAAAATCGATTTACCAAGATTCGATGGTGCATATCAGACCTGGCTCGAGTTCAGAGACACTTTCCTATCACTAATTCACGATAACGACAGTATTGACGACATTAACAAATTCCATTACCTACGCGCTTCGTTAAAGGGTACCGCAGCCGAAATAATTAAAAATCTTGATTTTACTAGTAAGAACTATCAGTCTGCGTGGAATTTGTTATGTAATAGGTACAATAACAGTCGTTTACTCGTGAACAATCATGTTCAGGCTTTATTTAACGTCGAATGCATAACTACGGAGTCAAGTAAATCGTTAAGACGTCTCATTGACGTTTGTAATAAAAATATCCGTGCATTAAAGACATTAAATGAACCCACAGAGCATTGGGATACGCTTCTCATATACATGTTATCCACTAAATTGGATCCTACTTCAAACATGAAATGGGAAGAGTATCGCAACACCCTCACCTCATCTCCCACTATGACACAGTTCAGTACATTTGTTAGTAACAGAGCTGACTTACTCGAAACAATTGAAAATAACCCACAAAAAAATATTACACAACAATCAAATGTTACAAACAAACAAAACATAAACAATACACAAAAATCTAAAAGTTTTATTGTTGCTACAAACACAAATCAATCAAACACAAATCTATCAAACACAAATACAAACTACAAATCAAATACAAACTTCAAATCTAACTTTTTATGTCCAATGTGCACAAAGGATCATTTTCTTTACATTTGTGACAAATTTAGAAGTCTTCCAATTGAAACACGTATTCAAAAAGCTACAGAATTCAAGGTGTGTTTAAATTGTTTACGTTCAGGTCATTCTGAACAGGTATGCAAACTTACGCACTGTAAGTATTGTAATAATAAGCATAACACGTTGTTACATTTTGAACCTACTGAGTCTACTCTTCAAAACACACCAGATAGCGTTGCTTTATCTGCAAATATAGAAGCTAGTGTGTTTTTACTTTCCACAGCTTGGATGCGAGCAGTGAGCCACGACGGTAAGCAGCTCCGCGTCCGCGTCTTACTGGATAACGGTAGCACCGCCAATTTTATTACTGAAAATATTTGCGATCGACTGGGTTTGTCGCGACATGGCACTACCTCCACAGTCACAGGTATCAACAATCAGACTTCTTTCAGTACACAATCTTGTAACATTACGCTTCAGTCTTTGCATAGTGACTATAAGGTTGAGATTGGGTGTTCAGTGCTACCGGAAATAACAAAGCTTTTGCCGGCTTCACCGGTCGACATTGGTGATATTTCGCTTCCCGTAGGAATACAGTTAGCTGACCCAACCTTTTATATTCCTTCGGCTATTGATATTTTAGTCGGAGCTGAAATATTTTGGCAGGTTTTAGGTCAGTCACAAATTAAGTTTGGAAAAAATCAACCAAATCTTTATGAAACGAAATTAGGGTGGATTGTTTCCGGTCCCATACCTCATATTCGTAACTCATATTCTTCAAATTTTTGCAATTCTTTTTTTACTAAAACTAATCCAGATCTTACACTGGACACTGTATCTTCACAGCATGATCAATCCCTTGAGGAGCGTGCATGTGAAAAATCATTTGTATCTAATAGAGTAAATGAAATTCAAGAAAGTACGTCTGAGTGTACATGGAGTTATGTGCCATCGTCGGAAAACCCAGCCGATATTGTGTCTCGCGACTCTAAGGCCGATTTGCTTCAAAATTGCTCCTTATGGTGGACGGGACCTTCCTTTTTGAAATCAAATGAAAATCAATGGTCTAAATTTCCTAATAATACTACTAAATCAGATTTACCTGAAGTTGTGTGTCATTTCACTGACAACAATATTGAAAACGATCAAAAATATTTAATAAAAAATTTAATTCATAAATATTATAACCTATCTAAATTACAAAAAATTATAGCCTATTTACAAAGATTTATTTACAATTTAAAAAATAAAAATAACAAAATAAAAGGTCCTCTAACTGTACAGGAGTTAGATAATTCTTTGAAATGTATATTACATAGCGCTCAGATGGAAATGTTTCCTACCGAGTTTAAAATCTTAAATTCAGGAAAATTATTTACAAAAAACAATAGGTTAATTTCTTTTACTCCATTTTTGGAAGATAATAAACTCATCCGAGTGGGCGGAAGGCTTGATAATTCGCCTTACGACTTCAATATCAAGCACCCAATTTTGCTATGTAGTACACATCACCTAACTAAAATATTGTTTCGTTTTCAGCCTAATAAAGCTGCAAATGTACAATCCATAATAGGTCAACTCGCTCTTTTTAGAACCTCTCTATTCCTCTTCCTCAATTTTAGTGTCGACTACGGACCAGTGCTGATTGCAGACCGAAAGGGTAAGGGCTGCAAACTTATTGAATCTTACCTCTGTATCTTCGTCTGTCTTACAGTGCAGGCAGTCCATTTAGAGCTCGTTGCAGACCTCGCACAGGAGGATTACCTCGCAGCCATGACTCTGTTTATTTCACGTCGAGGCAATCCGCAGAGTATTCTATCCGACAACGGGACTAATTTCGTGGGCGCTTGTAACGAATTACAGGTATTCTTACACAAGGAGAATGAAAATATCTCCTCTTATATGACACATGAAGGCATCAAATTTGAATTTTCACCGGTCTGGTCACGTAGTACAAAAACTATTTTGATAAAACTTTTAAATCTAACCCATTTTACATACGAGGAAATGGCTACGTGTCTATCCTTAATTGAAGCAGTACTCAATTCGCGTCCTCTCACTCCTCTGTCCACTGATCCATGCGACCTCACTGTCCTTACCCCCTCTCACTTTTTGATCGGGCGACCACTCACGTCAGTTCCATCGCCACAGATGATTGACGCTAACATCCCTCGGCTCGAGCGCTACCGTCGAGTCCAATGCATCCAGCAACACTTTTGGCAGCGTTTTAATCTGGAATATATTTCCCTGCTCCAACAGAAAACCAAGTGGAGTAGTTCCACCGCAACTCTAGAAGAGGGAACACTGGTGCTGGTGCGGGAGAAGTCGCAGCCTCCGCTCTTGTGGCTGCTTGGACGTGTAGTGAAGTCGTATCCCGGAGCAGACGGCGTCGCCAGAGTCACCGACATCAAGGCAAAGCGAGGCACTGTCCGGAGAGCCTTCAACAACTTGTGCCCTCTCCCAATTGTTTGAATAATCCCATGGGATCTTCAACGCGCGGGAGGATGTTCACGCACATAATATTCTATTTACTTAGCGTTCATCGGAACATACGCGCACTGACACCTGTCAGTGCGATGAATAATCAAATTTGAATTGCATTAACTACCAAATCTTACCAACGACGACTCTGTTCGATCTTCTTTTATTCTATTCTATTTTATAATTCTATATTTTAAATCTATCAAGTTTCGCTAAAGCCAAGTTCCTGGCAGTTTTGTATTTATTTACATTACGAAGTAAATAACGTCATCAAGCAAAACAAGTGTTTCAATCAAGATCAGTCTCTTCTCCTCACCTGAGCATCTTCTGAAGAGTGGCTGCTAGCACAGGCGGCCACACGGGATAAAAAGTAGCCTATGTGCTATTCCAGGTCATTATCTACCTCTGTACCAAATTTCATCGAAATCCGTCCAGTAGATTTTGCGTGATTGAGTAACAAACATCCTCACAAACTCACAAACTCACATCCAAACTTTCGCATTTATAATATTAGTATGGATTTTTTTAACATTAATAAAAGAAAACGATAATTAATTAAGTGTCAAAGTCACCTACCGACGTCAAAAACGAGTGAAAATGAATGATGATTGAAAAATTTTATTATTACATTGGCAGCATTGTTATTCCATATCGCGAAGCTAATCATTTCGCATCATGTGGTAAATTTTATCATATCGTGTTGCTACTTTGGTCATGCTCGCGAAAATGATAAATATGTTGGTGATATATGATACGATATATTTTATCGTATATCTACGACGCGTGGTCATGCTAGGGGCTGTGTCGATTGAAGCTCGAAGGAACCTGTTCCTTTGTATCTGACTGTACATACAAACCACAATCGCGTGTTCATAAATTCCGAGCCCTTCGCCCTTGTTAGTATCATCAGACGAGTGTAGCGTAAGATAAGAAAGTGTTACATAAATGAAAGCCTACTTTGCTGAATTGTGAGTGGCTGGCACAGAGCGTAGTGTTGGGAAGTATTTTATCGATATTGACATCCGATAAGTTGTAAATTACATTTCATTAAGCTGCTACAAAAGTAATAAATAGATATTTAGTGAGAGCAATTCGCACCGCTCTAACCACTGCGGTGCGAAAGAACCCATTCAACAAGCTAATTATTAAAAATATAAAACACGACTGACAACTCACATAGCCTATGTCACTCGAAGGAATGCAAGGAATCTAAAAATACATCTCACATCAAAATCTGTTCAGCCGTTCGGGACTTATGGTGGAATAAAGAAACTTACATACATACATACTTACATACATACATGGACCCGGAAAACATAACACTCCTTTTTTGGTCAGTCGTGTAAAAAGGGATCTTAGGCGATTCGGACCGCGGTTCGAATCGCTTGTGATGCGAAATGACCAAAGACCCGCAAGATCATGACTTCTTATTAGTGTGCTCAGCCGCCTCAAATTGAAGATATATGGCCAAGATATTATTTTTCGTAATGATGTGCAAATTGTGCAACTATATCATTGTTGATGAAACTCTATATTTTATATAAGATATAAAGGAAAATCTCTAGTCATGGAAATTTTGACATTTCTGTAAGGCCGTACTATGTATTCTAATAGCCATTTAGTGGTGGTATCTACTATTATAGAGCTTTGATCTACTTACTACTTTAATCAAATACCTTACGTATTTGTCTTGCGGGTTCACTTAGATGTCGCCACAGATATCCTTTTATAACTTCTAGTCAATTTCACCAGTTTATATTAGCTTACCTGTAACAAAAAAAATCTTATCAGAATCTATACTTCCTTATCGATACAGATATTATAAACGTGAAAGTGTGTCTTTTGTCTTTATTTTCAACGGAGCAATGGATGTGATATGATTTTTGTATACAAGGTGTTTGGGTAAACACCTGCATCCTCTCTAGGGGTGAAAGTACTAATGAATATGAGCAACTTCTATATGGGACCGACTTAGAAATCTCAAAAAAAAACAGCTGTTCCATACATTTTGGGCATTGGGTATTGTAAAATGTATGGAACAGCAGATTTTTTTTCTTCAGTTTTCAGAGTCGGTCCCATACAAAAAGTTACTTATATTCATGAGAACTTTCACCCCTAGAAAGGATGAAGGTGTTTACCCAAACATCCTGTAGAAATAGTTGTAAGTTCTAAGAAATCCATAATAAGTTTGAGATTGACTTAAGCTACGTAATAAACTAGCTATAACTAACACCCCTAGAAATTTTAAAAACATACCTACATACATATTATCACGCCTCTTTCCCGTGGGTGTAGGCAAAGACTAGCGATTTCCACTTGTTACGATCCCTCTTGCTTCCTCTACACTCATCATTCTCTTCACAGATGCTCGCCGGTTATGGGTGCTCCTAATATCTCCCTTTTTAAGGAGGTCCGCCATCTGGTCGTAGTTTTACATTTAATGTTAATATATCGATAAAATTCCCATCACTATCAGTTACGTAACTTCTAAATGGCTCGAGCGAGTCCCGGGCGCGAGGCACTATCAATCACCCGTACCTCCAGATATTATTGGGGAATTCAAGAGGCAATAAGTGCTTAAAATTATTGGTATAAATTCGGCTATAGGGCTGTAATCAATTTAGGCAAACATTTGCGGCAGATATTTTGGTAGGTATAGGTTTGTCAATCTTTGTTATTTATTTAACTCTAGGTTTTTCCCGCGGCTCCACCCGTGTTAATTATACCCCGGAACCTTCCTCAGGACCCACTTAGTCCATTGGTGAAAACCTCATGAAAATCCGTTCAGTAGTTTTTGGGTTTATCGCAAACAGATAGACAGATGCGGCGGTTGGGACTTTGTTTATTATGTAAGTATGTAACCTTTATTCCACAAATACAATTGTAATGGCCATTTATGCGAAAAGCATTGTAACACCATTGACACACAATTATAACCGAAATCAGAATCGACACCAAAGTTTCCTTTTTTTATAAAAGATGGGTTTGCTCTTGACCACAATCTTGCCCGAGGACAGAAATGAAGTCTACGATGTAGCGAGCTTGGACTCCTCTCAGCCCGTTTGACAGTCAAACCTATTCATACAATCTACATACTAAAGCGTACATCCTGGATTCAAACGTACAGTCTAACGCAATTTCCATCCATCGGAATCTTAGAGTATTTAACAAACTGGAGAGGCCACTACAGGCACCCCCTCTGCCAAATTTCATATGATCTGCTCATACTGCTTATAATTGTGTGCGAATGAGCAGATCTTATGAAAGGTTTAGCCTACCCGAGGTGTAGCCATTGCGATTGCAACTTCTTGGAGCCACTGGGGAAGAGATTACGGAGATAAATTGATATTATCCTTTATATTTTCCTGCTATCAGAGCACCTCCTCTGGATTTGGTCTACCTTGGTAGACATGGAGTTCTATAAACAGACTCCGGACATAAGTCGGCCGTAGCAAAGAAAATATGTCCAGGTGGGGATATATCTCGGAAACCGTCTGTCTGTGTGGTGTCTCTCCCCAAACTATGGAACATTTACTATCTTGCCCAGCGTGCCCACCTGTACGCTAAACGACCAGTATGACGCAACAGATAATTCTGTATCCCGCCGAGTCAACACGCTAAGAAGAAGAAGAATTGATATTTGATTGATATATGAATTGGCATCATTTTTTAAGCTAGTGGTCGGCATTATCTTTGTTTGCGTGTATAAATTATGTTGTCTACAATGCCGCATTGCGTTAATGAACGTGTTTTCCTCGCACAGAATATGACAGACTTTTTTGCATAGAAATTTGCGCTCGCATCCTCTCCTATTGGTTCAATGCTCTTAGATCGGAATAGTCATAGTATTTCCATAAATGCATATGGAAAGGGAACGGGCGCGACGGCAGATTTTATCGAATTATGAGCGTTAATGACAGTCTTATATGGGTTTGCCTTATTGGCCACTCGCGTTAGAGGGAAAAAGGCTTTACTCAAAACTAGCTGCGCCCCGGGGCTTCGCTCCTGTGGGCAATTCGGGATAAACAGTACCCCCCCAGTTTGCTGTACCCGGTATTTTTCGACCCGTATACCAAATTTCATCGAAATCCGTCCAGTAGATTTTGCGTGATTGAGTAACAAACATCTTCACTCACAAACTCACAACCAAACTTTCGCATTTATAATGTCAGTAGAATTGTTTTCATCGATTCTACAGAGACCCTCTGAATCACGGGGTCCGGGTTCGAACCCCGGTCAGATCAAGATGGACATTTTCTATTGCTGCTGTATTTTAGACCCCCAGGTCTAAAATGGCCATATTGATTAACCGGAATATGCATTTCCCATCTCCTAAGTCCTAAATACTTAAAAAGTACCTTTAAAAGTGATGTTATCATCATCATTGAACACAATGAACATAACACAAACATTGAATATTGTTACTATGATCTGAAAGAATTCTTTGGTTGCAACTGATAGCTATTTGTTATTTGTTCATCATTATAATTGCTATATTAGATATTGATTTAAAGATTTGGCATGCCTGGATAGGTTAAAAGTGAGATTCACACATATTATTTAACAACTTTATTTTCTTGTACCACTTTTACTGCAAATAAACTTTCATTCATTCATTCATTCATTCATTCATCAAAAAGAGCTAGGCTCTTGTCGGTGGAGTTCCTTCCATTTTACTCTTTTCATTGCCAACTGTTTCACTTCCTGATACGACCAGACACTAACTTTTTCCTTTATTTGTCATGTTAAAAGGATGATTTTTACAGACTGACCAAAAAAGGAGTGTTATTACACGACTGACCAAAAACGGACTGTTATGTTTTCAGGGTTCGTGTATGTATGTATGTAAGTTTCTTTATTCCACCACTAGCTGTCGCCCGCGGCTTCGCCCGCGTGAGTTTAGCTTCGATGAAAAATCTCTCTTGGGGTTTTTATCAGATGTTCCAGATCTTCAATTGTTATACGTGAGCAGAAAATGCTCATCAGGTTGAACGACTTTTACTAAGGCGCCATTTCCATATATGTTATAGTGTAGCTGGTCTCTTGCAGTTCTTCATCAGATGTTCCAGATCTTCAATTTTTATACGTCAGCAGAAAATGCTCATCAGGTTGAACGACTTTTGTTAAGGCACCATTTCCATATTTCTTATAGTTTAGCTGTTCTGTTATGGTTCTTCATCAGGTGTTCCAGTTTTCAAAATCAATTATAGCCTATATGTTGCCCAGACTTTATAGCTATACAACAAAAAAAGTTTCATTCAAATCCGTCCAGTAGTTTTTGCGTGAAACGCGTACATACATACAGACAGACAGACAGACAAGAAATTCCAAAAAAAAAATCTTGCTTTCTAATATTCTTTTTAAGTGTCCCTCTATCCATTTCAGTCAAATATACTAAATGTACAGATACTGTTTTATTATATGTATAGATAAATCCTGAACGGCTTAACAGATTTCGATTTAATAATTAGCTTGTAAAACATTAAGGAAATGTAAAATTCTAATCCTAACTAATATTTTAAATGCGAAAGTGAGTTTGTTACCTCTCCACGCTTTATCTACCGAACCAATCTTCCTGAAATTTCCATATCCATAGTTAGAAGTACGGAGAAGGACATAGGGTACCTTTCATCCGGGTAAAAGCAATGTTCCCGTGGAAAATTCACTAAAGCTAGTGGACTATATTTCGATTCGTCACTGTAGCATTAGACCCCAGGTAACAGCAGCAATATAATTCCGTTTTAACTGCCGCGAAGGCAAACGCTGAATAATTACAAACCACATCGCTATTTACAGCTATTTCATTGTTCAAACGACCTCTGTTTAATTGCTAAATCAATTACGCGGTGAGAGATATATCAATAGGATTTAATTGGTTTTGGTTTTGTTAGGTTAGGAAACCGAGAGGTTGAACGCCGACCATTCTGTACGAAACTGTATAAAATCCTGGCTACAGAATGTAGCCAGCGAGCGTTCAAAGAGTCAAAAGTCAAAGTCAAGAATATTTTTATTAAAATAGGCTTACAAATAGCACTTTTAAATCGTCGTCAAAAATGTACTTATAGCTAAGGTTACCAACGCCTCCTAATACGCAAGTGAAGAAGAGGCGGCGCAACAAACTCCACTGCATTTTTTATTCTTGGTGCCATGTCTAACGGGTATTTTTTAAATTTATAATGTCAGTATTTTGTGTTAAACTAAATACGAAAGATCCGGTGAAGGAAAACATCGTGAGGAAACCTGCACTCTGGTTGATTATTAACAGCTAGTGTATCAAATGGAGAAGGCAATGGCAAACCACTCCATTAACGTTGCCAAGAGAGTCGTTGTGTGTGTATCATTCCATATAATGACCACGACCCTCAGTCATGAGGAAATACGACTAAAGAGAGAGAGAACATACGGAATTTTCAGTTAGTTTAGTTTTCTATGTTAATTAAAAAGGCCTACTTTAAACTTTGGCGCTAATCGCTAACCTTTTCCTTCTTGGAATAGAAAAGTTATACATCATTTATACTAGCCGCGCCCCGGGTTTTAGGAATTTAGGGATAAAAAGTACCCTATGTGCTATTCCCGGTATTTTCCTAACAATTTAACAAATTTCATCGAAATTCGTCCTGTATAGATTTTGCGTGATTGAGTAACAAACATCCTCACAAACTCACATACAAACTTTCGCATTTATAATATTAGTAGGATTAAAACATGAATTTTAAACAACCTATAGAAACTATGATGATCTATAAGATCTAGGCTTTGACACAACGCTAACAATCCGTAGTAATTCTACACCATTCGATCTTAATTGCTTAATCTCAATCTCTCAAACAATGATAATGCATATAATGATATATCTTATATGTATTTATCGTCTCTCTATTGTTTAAACGGAACAGCTGTTAGATACATTCTTTCGTACTAATATGTCTAGAGTGTAAGAGCTAGAGTTTTGTTAAGATGTGTTATTTTATTAATGGTTACGTTCTTCGAAAGACTTTAAAATATTTAATTATTTGTTTGTAAACACCCTGTATATTGTTTGTTCAAATCTACAAAAATGTAGGTTACTAATGTATATTATTATTACTTACATCTTTATTTGGCAATTTATGACTATTTAAGTTTATATGCGAGTGTGAAGTTCTTTTGTGTTGTTACTGTAGTGTAGAGTCAGCAGAAGTCTATTCACATGCAAAAATAATTATATGAAATAAGACACTTTTCCTTTATAATCATTGTAGATCTTCATCTTTTCGATGGCAATTGAGAACGAGGCACAGGTGGAACTGTGAAATTACAAGGTAAATATGTACATTTTAATTTTAATTTATTAAGTTTGTCAACGATAGTTACAACTATATAGCTACAAGAAAAGTAACAATCACCATACACCACAAATAGCTGACTGTACAATATTTATAGACAAACATCGCCTGCAGATAAACTATAACATATAAGGTATATCGACCATTGTTATGAACTAAAAGTAAAACTGTGAAGTGAAGAATACATTCAGCTCTTAGGCTATGGTAAAGTGCTCGACATAACTCAATTCCACGTAATAGTGAAGCGACAGTGACGTAACGTAACAACGTAACCTGTTACGTAATGATGTTATCTATGTCTGTTTGTGAAATGAAGATCTGGATATCGGTGGACTGGGCGCGTTTCGGGGGGTCTATGGTCGTTGCGTACCACAAGCGATTCGAACCGCGCCGCGGTCCGAATCGCCCAAGAGCCCTTTATGAATGGGTTCTTTCGTACTGCAGTAGTTGGAACGGTGCGAATGGCCCAATGTATCCAGTAAAGTACCTTGGGCCATTCGCACTGCTTCATCCACTGCGGTGCGAAAGAACCCATTCAAAAAGAACTATTAGGCGATTCGGACCGCGGTTCGAATCGCTTGTGGTATGAAACGATCAAAGACCTGTTACGGGCGTCGTCGACGATTTTTGTAACGAACGTGGATAGATAGATGATACATTTATTTCTTGCCACAATCACACATACGAAACAGACCAAAAACATACAAAAAGCGAACATCTAAATCCCCTAGCAATTTTTGTTCATTACAAATTGTACATTTATCCAGCTTTCTGCAAACCAAAAGACGCAATCTGAATACCAACTGACCCTGTCCATATACTGCTCATAATAAATCTAGTCTGTATGTAAATTATAACTGTACATCTCATAAACTCTTTAGTCTTGTGGCAAACAGCCAAGCAACGCTCGATCGCAGTGCTCATATAGCGGAATACTGTCTTGAATGTATTTATCAATTTTGGATCCAAACTTCAAGAATGACACTTAGGATTCGAACCTGGGACTTCGATCACTGGCTCAACCAAAGTTCACCACTACCGCTGTAACTTTATCAATATTAAGGCGCTATACCCAAGGCTAATCAGAGGGGGTGAGGGGCGGTACGTAAGCTCCGTCTTAAAGCAGACACAATAAGGTTACTTTTCGAATTTTCTATAATTTGTGTTTTTGCTAGCGAGTTTTCGTCAGGCTTTTAGGGTACCTAATTATTTTAGAGGTTTTCTATTAATTGTGATAAAACACTAAAAATATTTTTAAAAATAAACCGATATCGTTTTAAATAAATGTAGTCTTTATTTAATTCTTTAAAAAAAAATCTACTTGTGCAGAGCAACTACGCTCTGCTGCCAGAAAATGTGGCAGAGAGAATCCGGACAAACGAAGCGGCGGGAAGAATTCTGTACCGGAACTTCACCGGGAAAAAACCACCGGTAAAAATAAGTACCGGGAAAAAATCTCCACGCGGCACCACGTTTGCCCGACTAAAACCTAACTAACTTAACGCAGTCTGCTACCACCGTAGCTTATGAAGGGAGCTACAGGGCCCTATATAATAACCTAACCTATAAATTAATTACAATGGAAAACCACTTACCAAGCTAAATCTTCTTTCTCTTCGGATCCAAACTTGAGTGTCTTCGGGAAGGGGGAATTCCTAATCACCCTACCTAACCCATGAGATCTCAATTCCCCAGAACACATAAATAGATTTCTTCCCGAAATCGGCTCGGCAACAGATAGATGTGAGCGAGCAGCCACGCGTCGCATCCCACCGGAGAAAGTCACAATGACGGGCACACAAACACAAAGTTCAATAGTTATTTAACAAACAGGAAATTCACCAATACAACTCAAGATAATTAGCAATCAAAGAACGCGGGACCTCTCGCGTATTAAAAATCAAACCGATATCGCATAGGACAATGGCGACCGTCCGCGAGCCATTCGCACGAGCAATGTGAGAACCCCAAAACGCCTGGCGGCGATAACAGGAAACGCCTGCGTTTAGTTTCACCCAATATATTACAAACATCCCCCCGTCCCGGTCTGAGAAGCAGACCGCTAGCTTACTCTACGGGAAGGCGGGCGAGAGAGGTCACACCTCTCCTTAAAATCGAACCGTCGACCAACACCTCAGCCACACGCGGAGTGCCATCTCCGCCAAGAATCAAACGTAATATGCGAGCTCGTCGCCAAAGCAATGAGGGCAAATTTGCCTCTTTTAACAATACTAAATCACCCTCCCTGGGAGGCTCAGTCCTGTCTGTCCACTTCACTCTTTGCTGCAGCAAATGCAAATATTCAAGCGACCAGCGACGCCAAAAGTCCTGGCTCATTTGCTGCAACATTTGAAAACGCGACAACCGATATACGCGTTCATCCTTCCACGGGTATTCGGGCAGGGCATTCAACGGCCCTCCCACCAAAAAATGACCAGGGGTGAGAGCTTCCAAGTCATTTGGATCTGGAGATAGCGGACAGAGAGGACGAGAGTTGAGGACCGCCTCAACTTTACAAAACACTGTGGCCAGCTCTTCAAAAGTTAGAGCCGTTTCTCCGATAATGCGGCGGAGGTGGGTCTTTGCGGATTTCACAGCCGCTTCAAAAATCCCTCCCCAATGGGGGCAACTTGGGGGACTAAACTTCCAGGTTATTCCCCTTTGGGCAGCAATTTGACTTAAACTAGTACAATTTTTATCAATAAACACAGAAACATCCTTAAGATAATTTACAGTTCCTTTATAGTTTGTGCCATTGTCAGACCTAATAAGGGAAGGTAGACCTCGACGCGAAACAAAGCGATCCAACGCGGCGACGAAGGCCTCCGTAGTCAGAGCCGATACCACCTCCAAATGGACAGCCTTGGTGGCCAAACAAACAAATACACACAAATAGCCCTTCACAATACGGGCATTACGAAAGGGAGAAGCCTTGATCGAAAAGGGACCGGCAAAATCGGTTCCAACGCCGTCAAACGGTCTCGAAGGTCGGATTCGATCAGCGGGCAAATCACCCATCTGTGGTTGCATCGTGGATGCCTTCAACCTATAACATGCAATACATCGAAACAGGACACTACGGATTGCTCTTCGGGCTGACAAAATCCAAAACTCGCGTTGCAAAATAGCCAACAAAGCATTGCACCCAGCATGGGCGTTACGAATGTGTCGATCAGACACCAAAAGCTGCACCAAGGGTCCGCCCTTGGGCAACAACAGAGGATGGCGAGTCTCATATGGAAGATCCGCCTTCCGGAGCCTGCCTCCAACCCGAAGAAGCCCATCCGAGTCGATGTACGGGTTCAAACGAGCGACCGCGCCCTTCAACTTAGCGCGTCCGTTGCGCAAAATCTGAAGCTCTGACTCAAACCGTCCGGTCTGCACGACACGGACCCAATGCAACAATGCGCTCCGGCGCTCTTCTGCACCTGCAATCGGCTCCAACCGCTTTGCCTGTGGGTTTCTACAATTATGTATGAAACGCTTAATCCAACTGGTAACACCCAGAAGCTTATCCAAACTGCTATACCGAGCAAGTAGCCAATCCGGCTCCGACGTCGTCTCAGCGACTACAGCATGTACACGGAGCCCAGTCAAACTCAAAGAAGCAACATCTGTCTGACAGACAGGCCAAGAAGTTTCTGATCCCATCAGCCACTCTGGACCCCACCAGAGCGGGTGTGACACCAATTCTGGTGCCGTACAACCTCGGGAAGCACAGTCCGCTGGGTTAAGCTCTCCCGGCACATGTCTCCATGTTATATCAATTCCAATATTTTGAATTTGGGAAACCCTGTTTCCAACAAAAACCTCCAAGGTATGTGGGGCCGCGCGCAACCATGCAAGCGCGACCTGGCTATCCGACCAGGCGAAGATGTCTCGTATCTCGACCGTGGCCGCCAGCTCACTGGCAACGTGATGCAACAATTTAGAGAGAAGGTGAGCTCCACTCAACTCAAGCTTGGGAATAGTCAGCCTAGTCCTGATGGGGGCGACCTTGCTCTTTCCTAACAAAAGCGAGACATTGACCCGGCCATCGGCGTCAACTGTCCGCATATAGACTGACGCGGCGTAGCCTCGCTCCGACGCGTCACAAAAGCCATGCAGGCTGGCTCGATATTTCCCGTGTGGCAATATTCGACGAGGCAAGGCAATCCGATTGACTTCCTTAATCGATGAAAACAACTCGAGCCAATCATCCAATGGAGAGCCAAACAGCGGCTCGTCCCACGAGACGCCCAAAGTCCAAAGTCTCTGAAGAAGACACTTCGCAGAGAATATCACTGGACTGATCCAACCGCTTGGATCAAACATACGAGCTATTACGGACAACACCGTTCTCTTAGTCCAGACTTTTGGTACTTCCAAGTCCACTTGGAATGTGAAAATATCGGTAAGCGGCTGGTACTGCATGCCCAGCACCGCTATCCTGTTGGGATCATCCACATCCTCAAACAGGTGAGGGTTCTGTTGGTGATCCTCCGGGATCCCTTCTAGAACTCTAGGCTCATTGGACAACCACTTACGTAGCTCGTAGCCACCTGTCTTCAATATTTCGATCAATTCATCCCGCAGTAGGAGGGCCTCCTCAATACTTTGGGCTCCGGTGCACACGTCATCAACATACAAGTCACGTGACAGCACGGAAGCCCCACGGGGAAAGCGGATCCGTTCCCGCTCTGCCAATTCAAGCAATGATCTGATGGCGATATAGGGACTAGATTTCAAACCATACGTGTTTGTGTTGAGTTCATACACCGTCACAGGATCCTCAGGGCGCTCACGCCAGAGTATCAACTGGAATCGCCTGTCCTCAGGATGTATGACTGTCTGGCGGAACATCATCCGGATGTCCGCACCAAAAACCACTTGATGTCTTCTAAAGTTCAAGATGATGTCAATTATGTCCCTATGCAATTTGGGACCCGAATGCAAACACAGATTCAACGAAACCCCGTTCGAAGTGGGTGCGGACCCATCGAAGACGGTCCTCAATTTGCCTGTTGAGGCCTTCACCACCGCGTGGTGGGGCAAAAAATAATGCTCAGTTGAGCTCCAATCAACTCGAGCCGGAGACATGTGACCCAAATCCTCGTACTCGCGCATAAATTCAATATATTTATCGCGAAGTACGTGGTCACGCTGCATGCGTCGCTCCATGGACAGCAGTCGTTTCTCCGCAAGCGCCCTACTTTGCCCTAGGCTAGGACGAGAGGCAACAAAGGGTAACCTAGTTACAAACCGACCGGAGGGCAACCTCTCCGTGGTCGATCGAAAAAGGGCTTCGCACTCAGCGTGTTCCGGATCCATCCTGGAACTCATAGGTGGCTCCTCCACCTCCCAAAACCTTTGCATGGTCTTGGCCAAGGTCGCAGATGCGACAACCGGTGGCTCCTCCGCGGTGCCATTATCAAACACAGGGCCCATCAGGGCAAAACCAAAAATCGTAGACACTGCCATCAGTGAAGACGAACCCAGAGCCTTCTGTGTACCCAACAAAATCCAACCCAATACGTCCGAGCCCAGGAGCAAGTCCACTGGGCCGGGATGAAAGACAAAGGGGTCGGCCAAATCCAGACCCGAAACCAAAGACAACACACCCGGCGGTATGTCTGTCGAGGGTGCCAACCCGCAATGGTATCCATTACCATAGCCGAAGTCGTGATCCTCATTGTGGAGGACTTCAGCGAAGAAAAGGTGACAAGTGTCTGGCCCGTCAGACACTTCACTTGTATGCCACCAACTCCAAGAAGTGGCACAGGCGAGTCTTCCACGACTAAACCTAACTGGCGTGCCACTCGAGTGGTAACCAAACTGCTTTGAGCCCCTGAGTCCAACAGAGCTCTCAAATTAATGGCTTCCCCCCCACGACCCCATACGCGGACCACCGCGGTAGGGAGCAGAACCGTCCGCGGCTCTGTCCCAGCAAGGGAGCAAGCTAGTTACGGGCTCCCCACTCTCTCCAAACCAGGGGGGCGCCACTGACCCGGATAATATGTCGGGCGAGTGCACATCCCCATCTGAGGGGGGGCATAACCCGCGGCCCGGCCATACCTATGGTACGGCGGGTGGTACTCCAGCCGTGGGTACTCGTGCAGCGGTGGAGAAAACCGCTGCGGCTGCATGTGTTGGGCATTGGTAACCCGCGTGGAGGGGGGTGTCCCCACTCTCACGTCCGATCTAGGGCCCCCGCCCATGGGGGCCCTATCCGGGGCCTGGCCAGCTACATACTGGCCATGACCTTGGGGCGCGTGGTCCCGGTCCGCCAAGACCCGCGCAGGTACGCGACCCCTCCCGAGGGGGGGTGCGACGAGCGAAGCCGCGTCCTCCGTCCGATGGTGGAGGGCTTCGCGCAGGAGCGCCCCCGCCCATAGGGGACCCCTGCCTCAACAACCGGGGGCCATCCCCGTTCCGGTTCATGCAGAGCATCACGTGGTGCAGCCCACGGCATGCACTGCATGGTATGGCTCTGGGACAGTCACGTGCATAGTGACCGCCCAAACAATAAAAGCAAAGTTCATGCCGCTTTGCCATGCGGCGCCGATCTTGTACTGGCAGTCCCTGCCAGTCCCTGCATTGCAGCAGGCTGTGGCCCATCCGACCACATTGCAGGCAGTCCGCGTCCCTCGCGACTGCTGCCGTGTGTGCAACCCGCGCACCAGCTCCACGCGGTGGCGGTTGCCGTCCCTGGTGGGGCCTCCCTCGCCATGAGGGTTCCAAGGGCCTACGTTCAGGCGCTCTGGATGGCGCTGAGTCCGTCATGGTATTCTCAGCGGCCCGTGCCTCAAACTCCAAAAACTTCACCAAGTCAGTGAATGTTGGTAGGGTGGTGCTATCCCGTTCCGCATTCTCGCGCTCAAATCGCGAGCGGATGTCATTGGGCAATTTGCCCAATACAATGTGCACCAACAAAAAGGACCATTGGTCCACCGGCAGCCCCAGTGTGCGGAGCGCGTTACAGGCCACTGTAACGGGCGTGAGCAACTGCAGGCGCAACTGTGCCCTGTTGGCCACCTTGGGCAGGGCCATCAACTGTGCGGCGTGCGCATCCGCTAACAAACGTAAATTTTGGTAGCGGGAGTTCAATAACTCCCAAGCCGTATCGTACTGGTCGTCCTCCACCCGGAGGTGCTGGATGAGCGACCGCGCTTCATCCTCCAGAGTGGAGAGGAGGTAGGCCATCTTCTGGGCCTTCGACAAATCCTGTCGTGCTACGACCAGGGACTCAAACATATTTTTATATGCCACCCACTCCTCCATCCTACCCCCAAAGTGGGACAGCTGAAGGGTGGGGAGCCGACCAGTAACCGCTGGTCCTTCCTGTCTAACGGGTGTGCGAGGGGCTGGTCCGCCAGCCTGTCTCGCCCTTATTGCGGCCGCCGCCTCCACGATGTCATCGTGCAGACTCAGGATCTGGTCCAGGTCCGCCACGTGACCTGCGTAGACCTCCGGGGTAAGGTCGGCTTCGGTAAGCGCCGCCATGGCCGCTTCCGCGTTGTTCAATCGTGAGCGGAGCTGATCCGCTCTTTCCAGTATAGCGGCCTCCCTGTCCTTCCGGGACAGGAGTCCACCGGCCGTCACAAACCATCTCAATTCGTTGGCGAGTGTCGCCCTAGCATTGGAGGCCTTCGCCATCGCGTCAAGTCACAAACAAAAAATAACAAAAGGTAAATAAAAAACAACAAAATCAAACAACTACACGAAGAACCGCGGTAGGTATGAGAATGGCACAAACCCGGAACGCACGGTACAAACCGCAAACAAATACAAAAAAGGTTACAAATATTCTTATACAAACAAACTAAGAAAAATCTAATAATTTTTACAAACAATTAATTATTTTTTTTTTACAAACGAACAAATAGAGGGTAGATAAACTACGCTCTGCTACCAGAAAATGTGCAGAGCAACTACGCTCTGCTGCCAGAAAATGTGGCAGAGAGAATCCGGACAAACGAAGCGGCGGGAAGAATTCTGTACCGGAACTTCACCGGGAAAAAACCACCGGTAAAAATAAGTACCGGGAAAAAATCTCCACGCGGCACCACGTTTGCCCGACTAAAACCTAACTAACTTAACGCAGTCTGCTACCACCGTAGCTTATGAAGGGAGCTACAGGGCCCTATATAATAACCTAACCTATAAATTAATTACAATGGAAAACCACTTACCAAGCTAAATCTTCTTTCTCTTCGGATCCAAACTTGAGTGTCTTCGGGAAGGGGGAATTCCTAATCACCCTACCTAACCCATGAGATCTCAATTCCCCAGAACACATAAATAGATTTCTTCCCGAAATCGGCTCGGCAACAGATAGATGTGAGCGAGCAGCCACGCGTCGCATCCCACCGGAGAAAGTCACAATGACGGGCACACAAACACAAAGTTCAATAGTTATTTAACAAACAGGAAATTCACCAATACAACTCAAGATAATTAGCAATCAAAGAACGCGGGACCTCTCGCGTATTAAAAATCAAACCGATATCGCATAGGACAATGGCGACCGTCCGCGAGCCATTCGCACGAGCAATGTGAGAACCCCAAAACGCCTGGCGGCGATAACAGGAAACGCCTGCGTTTAGTTTCACCCAATATATTACAAACACTACTGTTATCGCTTAAATTACGGTGATTTTCGACGATAAAGGAAAAAATACAGGATTATGTATTATTTTTTTTATCTAGTCTTATTTATTTTATTTGTAATTTGATTCGATATAATTTTAGTTTAGTATTTTTCTCTTTATGTGATATTTTTCCTGCTTTAGTACTTCTAACCTATGGTTCACACTTGACGTTTAAAGACAGTACGTTTTCGGGATAAATACTCTGTGTGCTATTCCCGGCATTTTTCCATCCGATTACCAACATTAAAATCCGTGAAGTATATTTTGCGTGATTGAGTAACAAACATCCTCCCATTTATAATATTAGTAGGAAGTAGGATTCTTCCTGGACAAAGGCCTCCCCCAAGGATTTCCACAACAACCGGTCCTGCGCTGCCCGCATCCATGCGCAACCCGCGACCTTCACCAGGTCGTCGGTCCACCGAGTGGGAGGCCTGCCAACACTACGTTGGGGGAGGCCTTTGTCCAGCAGTGGACGTCTTTTGGCTGAGAGAGAGAGAGGATTCTTCCTGACTTTACGATACTGAGTGACTGACAGACAACGCACTGCCAAAACTCCAGGGCGTAGGAAGCTGAAATTTGGCATGCAGATTCCTTAGGAAGTGTAGGGGAGCTCTAAGTGAGGATTTCCGGAAATTCCCACAGGAACAAAATCCCAGGTTCATGCTAGTATCTACTTAAATAAAATTAATAATGTATACATCGAGTGTTTTCGAGGGTAAACCTGCGCAAAGTCAAACATGCGGCTTCGAAACTCCGTTCTGGGGGTCTAAAACAGCTCCATTGATAAATCGAAATATGATCCATATCTAATTTCCTACATATTTAAACTTGAACCGTACACTACCACTTATAAGGTTCATATTTGAACATTCAGGGAATGAGAGATCATATTTATGTGGGTGTTTTCGATCCTCCGAAACTTGAAGAACGCTCATCGAGAACTTCCAGTCAATAGAAGAGTTCGACTCCACCGCGGCACGGTTTGTAAAAGCTCCACGTTCCAAAGCTCAAAGTACGCGTATGTTTAACTTGCGAAGCATGATAGAGCTTTGGATTTGAATTCTGAACTGATACAAATATTACCGAACCGGTCTGGTTCGTGTCTTAGAAGAAGTTTCTTATCAATATCAATACATATAATAAAATTCTAACTGGTCTGTGTCTGTCTGTACAAGAGATATATAATAAAAGCATTATGAGTGGTCTTTATAAGGCTAATAGAAGCCAAACCAGTTTTTTTAGAATTTTTGTCTGTCTGTCTTTCTGTCTGTATGTTTGTACGCGAATCACGCAAAAACTAGTCGGCCAAATTTGATGCGGTTTTCACTGTTGTATTATAGAAGGTCTAACTTAAAATCTGGCGTAGGTTTCATCTTGATACATAGCTTAGAACCGGAGAAATTAACAATAGAATATTACACACGGACGAAGTTCGCGGCAACAGCTAGTCTATAATAAGATTTTACAAAAATTAAATAAACTCGACTGTAGTTCTAAATATCACATACCTACATAGCCTATCATATACGGTTGACATACGGAATCTAAGGATACCTCACACGTCTATGTATATCTGCCCAGGCGTTTAGGAATGTACATTGTACAGTCAAGCGTCATAAGTGCAGTCATACCTCAAAGACCTTATCGCCTAGCCTTAATGATCATAATCTGAAAACATAGTTTTAGTTATACTATATATTTGTCCGTATATATATAGTTTTATATGTAGGTAGTTAGTATTTGAACAGGCTACATCCCATACTGACAGACAAACGTTTCACTTCATGGTGTTTCGCAAACATTTTTAATACCTTTCTTTTATCATTCATTTAGGTGCGTTACAAAAACTTAAAAAAAATTGCATGGAATATTAAAAAGTTTATGAAACGCCACTTTTTTCAAGTGTGAGAATTATGAAATTTTGAACACGGTTGGATTGCCTCCTTTACAAAAACTTCAATAATTAAAAGTTGTTATATTAAATTAAATTTGTTTATTTGGCGGTCTTCCTTATGTCGTCCTGTTTCAAGCAAGAAACATTTTAAGTAACAAAAGTGCTACTATATTTTATTTTGACACAACTTCGGCTCCCTGAGGGATGGCAATTCATCAAAATCACGCGGGCGCCAAGTATTAGCATATTTTAATTCTACAAACATTGCCTTAACTTCAAGGTGAAGTATGACAACACTTCCTTTAGCTAAACCATTGTTTAGATACTTGGTAATGAGGATTTGGTAATGAGGACAGATATCCGTTTGGGACAGCTGGTCACTCCGATAGACCAATATAGTTATCAAGGTTGACCTCACTACAGCGAACATATAAAATATCCTACATAATTAGTTCTCGTTAATAATCTTTACATATAATAAAACTGTAACTGGTCTGAGTCTGTACATAAGAGATATCTAAGAAAAAACATTACGAGGGGTCTGTATAAGGGTAAAAAAAAATTGTAAACAATTTAAAAAATTGAAAAAAAAAAATTGTAAACAATTATTTTTTTTGTCTGTCTGTCTATCTTTCTGTCTGTCTTTCTGTCTACCTGTCTGTCTTTCTGTCTGTATGTTTGTACGCGCATCACGAAAAAGTGCTGGACCAAATTTGATGCGGTTTTCACTGAAGGTCTAACATAAAATCTGGCGTAATTTCATCTTGATACTCCGCTTAGAACCTGTGATATGCGCGGACGAAGTCGCGGGCACAGGCTAGTCTATACATATAATATACATATAATATGTAACTGGTCTATATCTGTCTGTGTTTGGTGCAATATAGAATTTGTACTTTATATTAGTATATTATGTTTGAGAAAAATGTACGAGTATGTATGTTACAGGGTCAATAAAAGCCAATATTATTATGAGGTGTGGACTGTGACTTGAGATACTTTGCCGATCTGACTGAGTAGGCGTTGGTGGAATTGGAATAAAATACTTGTTGAGCTTCAAAGACTAGCATCTGGCTGCGTGCTGGACCATAGTGGAGACTTCTTGGTAACTTGGAGGAGATAACTGACTGTGAACGCATAAACGTCCCGTTTTATATAATTTAATTGTATGTCTCACTACGTATAGCTATGGTCGAGCCGAAGAGAAATGTAGTCATATAATTGGTTAATAATTTTCACATAACATTATAATTTTACATATGTGCGATATTAAGCTTTTACATAACATATTTTGGAGTGAAAGGTACATATTTTGTCTCATTCGACATTTAACGGTTATTACCGTGTGGCGCTATTGTGCGCTTACATGTATTGAACATAAGGTTTATATTTTATTAACAATAAGATTATTTCGTATACATAACAAAATGTGGGATATGATTATACAATATATTTTTTTTTTTTTTTTTTCTATTTAGGTCCCTTTGCGGTAAACCTGTGTCTGCATCCCCTCGCATGGTGACGAAGGCCCTTGTTATCACAGTTTTGTTTTTTACTAATTTGTTCATATTTATGTATTTTTTTTTGTGTTCGTGTTTTTCTTATTACTTGTTTATCTTCTTTTATTTTATTCCTAATCTATAAATTTTATAATTCGTCTTTTTTACTTTTATGTTTGTCTTCATTCGTCAACTCTTTAACTTAAAAATATCATGTCTTTAAATCGTGTCTTTTAATTACATTCTTTCCTTTGTTGAAACTGTGAATACGGTTTGTTTCATCAATTTTTACGTAACATGTTTGTGTCTGTCATTTCCGTCATCAACTTTTTATTTTGTATTTAGCTTTTTATATTCTATCAGTTATTTTACCTCGTCTGTGTCTCGGAAGTACGCAGAAGGAAAATTCACGCGAGCGAAGCCGCGGGCGAAAGCTAGTTATATGTATTTTTGTTAATTTATTTTTAACTAGCTTTCGCCCGCGGCTTCGCTCGCGTGAATTTTCCTTCTGCGTACTTCCAGCCGTCCGCGTGAGTTTCGCTTAGACGAAAAATTTTTGTAACTGTAGTAACCTAAACTCCAGTACTCAACATTTTAGCCATTTAGTTATTCCGTGTCCCGCGGGAATATTTTAGGTACTCGTAGTACAGTCGCGGTGTTAAAATTAATCAAAAGTGATATTTCATTCAATAAACTGCGTCTTCATCTGCTCGTTATCTACAATTTCCCGTCCACTCCCACCCCGAGTCTCTCTTTGTCCTATCCCGTGTCCATTTATACGTCAGCAGAAAATGCTCATCAGGTTGAACGACTTTTGCTAAGGCGCCATTTCCATATACGTAATAGTGTAGCTGGTCTCTTGGAATTCTTCATCAGGTGATCCTGATCTTCGATTTTTATACGTCAACAGAAAATGCTCATCAGATTGATAAACTTTTGCAAAGGTACCATTTACATATTTCTTATAGTTTAGCTATTCTGTTAAGGTTTTTTATCAGGTGTATCAGTTTTCAAAATCAGTTATAGCCTATATGTTGCCCAGGCTTAATAGCTATACAACAAAAAAAGTTTCATTCAAATCTGTCCAGTAGTTTTTGCGTGAAACGCATACATACATACAGACAGACAGAAAGACAGACAGAAAGACAGACAGAAAGACAGACAGACAAAAAATTCCTAGTTTTTTTTTTTGCTTTCTATTATTCTTTTTAAGTGTCCCTGGCAAAATATTTTTTTACTGTTTTATTATATGTATAGATAGTATTGTTAAATTAGCATCCCGTAAAGTTTTGAACTTACGTTGGGGCTAACTCAATCTGTGTGATTTGTCCGTATATATTTATTATTATTATATTATTATTTATATTATTTCGAAGCAAAAAAGGCAGGTTTCAGTAAATTTTTTAGTGGTATTGACCAACCACAAGAACATGTTTGGGCATATGGGTAAAATATGAGACTTTTTACTTTCTTTCCAGCATTGGTAGGTTGGTTTCAAAACTCTTCTAAGCCAGGGAGACGGTAAAATATCAGTTATTTCGTGGAAGGGCTCGCGAGGTCTACTGTTCTGACAGAACCACTAGTAATT
The DNA here is from genome assembly GCA_018467065.1 of Ephestia elutella. NCBI lineage: Eukaryota > Metazoa > Arthropoda > Insecta > Lepidoptera > Pyralidae > Ephestia > Ephestia elutella. The sequence goes on from CM031577.1 coordinate 4,484,397, forward strand.
ATTAGTTGGGATTAAAAATATTGCTCTTTTCACTTCTTACTCCTTTTACTAACACTAATTCCGAAACTGGTCGACAATTATAGTACAGCCGTTGACAGTAGTTGACCCGTTGAAATATTTAAAATAGGAAAGTTGAGGACTTTACTTAACATTATTGAACAGAGAAATACCTTAATATAATACATAGGTAGTTTGATTTGTAACATGTAGTAACTTATAAGTTTCTTTGTTCCACCATAGGTCAAAGACACCAAAAAACTTGTTTGTGTTTGTTTTTTCTAAATAACCTTATTCTTATTGAGTATGGAAATACCTTAATATTTTGATATGAAACATGTAGTAACTTAAATAAAGCTAACGTACTTATCTATATAGTAATGTAAGTAGTCTGCACGAGAGCTGCCGACAAACTGTTTCACAGTTTGGCAGAATATGTGAAAACTAATAGGGGACCGGCCTAGGTATGAGAATTGTTAAAAATATGTAATTTTATGATAGAATACAAATAATTAAACCCATTTTGCGACTTTTCAGCACGAGTTTATTCTCCAGAGCTAATTTATTAGAGTTCAAACTTTTAGGGAAAGTCCATTTTCTACGCGTGACGTCACATGAATGTACGTTTAGTTAGGGGCGTTTTGGTATCGTCCAAAAATCGCTTGAAAATGTGAATTGTTTTTGGCTATATCTTGGAAAATACTTTGGTTATGGATGTGATTCTTTTACGGATGGTTCTATTAATGTGAGATATTTCAAAGAAGCATCAAAAAAAAAAGTTGTCCGGTCCCCTATTGTACAGTTTTGTGTAATCATCAATACATATAATAAAATCGTAAGTGGGTGATGTCTGTACATACATGGAAGATAAATATGAAAAACTATTATAAGGAGTATCTAATATCGTAACAGAACCCAAATCAACGATTTTTAGAATTTTTGTCTGTTTGTCTGTTTGTCTGTTTGTCGGTTTGTCTGTTTGTCTGTTTGTCTGTGAGTTTGTACACGCTAATCTCAGAAACGGTTTGACCGATTAAGATGCGGTTTTCAGCAATATATTGTGCTAAGCTTCACTTAACATTTAGGCTTTGTTTTATTTAAATCGGTTCATAAATAAAAAAATTACATTAATTTAAAGAAAAAGTAACGTAATTGCTTTAAGTTAATAACTAACAGGTTTCTAGATTTGCGTAAGTAAGTTTATAAATATATTTTTGACGACCTCCGTGGCCTAACGGTTATCACGCCAGACTGCCACACCGGAGGTCCCGGGTTCGATCCCCGGTCAGGTCAAGATGGAAAATGATCTTTTTCAGATTGGCCTGGGTCTTGGATGTTTATATATATATGTATTTGTCATAAAATATAGTATCGTTGAGTTAGTATCCCATAACACAAGTCCCGAACTTACTTTGGGGCTAACTCAATCTGTGTGATTTGTCCGTATATATTTATTTATTTATTTATTTATTTATTTTTTGTGTACATCAGAGCTTTTAAATGCATATTAGAGACATCATTTTTCAAATCACAATGGTTTCAAATGTCCACGCGGACGAAGTCGCGGCACAGCTAGTAAATACATAAATAAAAAAAAAAATCTTGCATAAGAATCCCATCCTGATTCTCTTCCCTCGCTAGACACTCTCCAAAACAATGGTCATAGCAATATAGTTTTGGTAACACTATGTACAAACACTTCCGATGTTTGGCCTCGCGCCGAATGCACCTTTGTTCTCATTGTTTTAAATACCATTCAATGTAACGCTGTTATACACGCGTAATAACCTTTCATACGGTGCATATTTATTATGACTAACCATTTATTAAATAACAAGGGTTCTAGATCTTTTTGAATGCTTTTGTTGGTCCTATGAAGTCCTAAAGGTCATCGCACTGGGGAGTATAGTAGGGTCAAAAACATTTTTTTTTATTTTTTATTTAAATAGCTCTTTAAATATATTAAATTGACTTTTTATGACGTGTGCAAAGAGTATTATTGCTTTACTGCATAATATTATGATAAACGAACTTAAAGTTATGGCATTGTCTCAAAAAAAATCAGCTGTTCCATACATTTTACAATACCTACTCGCCCAAAATGTATGAAACAGCTGATTTTTTTTTTGAGATTTCAAAGTCTGTCCCATAGAAAAAGTTGCTCATATTTATGAGTACTTTCACCCCTAGAGAGGTTGCAGGTATATACTCAAACAACATGTATATATATATTTTTAGTAATGTATCTATAAAATATTGCATTTAGGATGCATATCAAAAGGTGTGAGTTTTCCACAATCTTTAGAAAAGTTATATCCTGCGAGCGAGACAGTTGCCGAAATGTCAATTGTGCGAAATCAATGTATTTGTGATTTTGACAAAAATAAACTCAAAAATTCCAAGATTTATCGAGGAATAACCTGGTTTTATCAGGTTTCTTCCAGTTGCAACCAGTTGTCTGCTGTGTTATCGACAATGCAAAAAAAAAACCAAAAAAAATCTTCAATATACACACGCATCAGCTTATTAAGCTGCTAGTGTTTTCAAAAATAAAATAAGTAAATGTATTATGGTCTAATATTATGACTCAGGCATAATGTTCTAGCACAAAGTGTGATAAGTATAACTAAAATAGGCTAGAATATAATAATATGAAAATAAATTTAGAAAAAACTAAAATAATGACATTCAAAATAAGAAATATTAACCGAACAAAACTTGACATTACGCACAATGAACACAAAATTGACAAAACAAACTCAACTAAATTTCTAGGACTTATGATAGATAATGACATGTCTTGGAAAACCCAAATTGACAATGTGTGCAAACAGCTAAATAAATTCTCTTATGCATTATACATGTTGAAAAAAGTGGCTAATAAAACTGCACTACTTACTGCCTACCACGGCTATGTAGCCTCCACATTAAGATATGGTGTCATATTTTGGGGAAATGCCACAAATAACAATAGGGTTTTTAAATCACAAAAAAAATGTATCAGAGCTGTGTGTAACCTAAAACCGAGAGAATCATGCAAACCCCATTTTAAAGATTTAAAAATTTTAACATTCTATTGTTTATATATCTATGAAGTATGTATTTTTGTAAGGAAAAACAACCACTTATTCAGACATGTCGAAAGTCAACGTCGCTGTGATAAACTCTATTTACTATCAACAAAAACTGTATTTTTGCACAAAAGTATATACGCGATGGCACCAAAAATATATAACAACCTACCTAAACAAATAAGAACATGTAAAGATCTAAATAGTTTTAGAAATCTATTAATTAATTTCTTGGTTGACAAAGCGTATTATTCTATAAATGACGTGCAATAGATATGTTCTGTTTATTTATCATAAATGACACATATAATTATCATAATCTGACTTCAAATTGTAATGTATTCTTTAATCTTCATGAACTTGCCTAATTATCATTATTATTTATTTAATTTTTTTTAACTTATAATATTTGACTTTGCATGAATTCTATTTAAATTTATTTTTTTATGTTAATTTTGTATGCCAAATGGCGCAGCATAGAGCACGTATTTTTATATCCCATACACCTTGTACTACCTATGTCTGACAAAATGAATAAATGAAAATGAAATGAAAATTGCTGATGAATGAATTGAAAAACGAAATGTTAAGAATCTTTTAATAATGATGTAACAAATTTTTTTTTTTACAATTTATAATTTGAATGATGTCCAAATCATAAATTGTAAAAGACACTTTAATTTTACTTATTCTAACAGATAAAACACTTCTGTAAATAGGTATATACCTACTTTCCCTTTAAATATCGCGTTGGCGGTCCTTGAATGCGGAATCCAAGCACATAAAATGTTTAATTACCAGCATTTTTAGTCTAAAAGCGGTATGTGGCTAACAAAATGGCATTATGTAAGAGATACTCGCACAGATGCAGCTCTCAGCTAGTCTAGTTTAAATACTGCGACTAACTGTGGTCGCCCAGCCTCCTTTGTTACTGTAATCCAACTAAAATGCAGTCAGTATTTAGTCGGCAATATAGAGTTAAATGCTGTTAGTTGTTTTATTTAATTTATTTTATACAGCGTTTAGTAGGTATGTTTGTATTTATAGATTACTTGCTTTAGCCCGCGGCATCGCTCGCTTGAATTTCCCATGGGAACAGTGCTTTTTCCCGGAATGAAAGGTACCCTATGTCCTTCTCCGTACTTCTAACTAGTGTATGCGAAATTTCAGGAAAATTGGTTCAGACATAAAGCGTGAAGAGGTAACAAACAAACAAACAAATAAATAAACTAACCAACAAACTCTCGTATTTATAATATTAGTTAGGATTAGGATTATACATTCATATTATTAAGTCTATATTTTGTGAGTAATTAATTTTATAGATTCGTTGCACTTTATCGCACCACCTTACTACTCTCTTACCATAATTGTTACCTTACTATAATTGTTTGGTCTAATGGTAGACTGGTAGAAAATGCCATTTGGCGTTAAGTTCACCATTTGTACATAGTTTTTGTAATTTGTGCAATGAAGTTTTTAAATAAAAAATAAAAAAGTTACAGATAATAAAGAATCAAAATATTAGCAAATGTTCACCTAATCTGCAATCTACTGCAACATTGCAAGTAAATGATTTGATTTGATTTACTAGAGTTGTTTCAAATTTTTGAAATCTTTTGCATTTCGTAAGCAATGAAACATAGAAATTAAGTAGACTTTTCTCCTTTATCAAAGCGGATCAAGGGAATGTGTTCAATAGACATAATTTATCAACAAAGCACAAAGCCGACAGCTCTCAAAGCTTATCACTGCCTTTACTATCTCTGATATCATTTATTTGGCCCTCAATGACAACAAGGGGTGTTATTTTTGCCAAAAATACTAGGGAAAAGATGTCCCTGTTCCATAAAAATAAAGTAGTATTTTTACCCGGTTATGGAAACAAAATTATTTTTCTTAATTTGTAACGAGTTTCGAAAACAGAAAAATTATTATTATTTGGAAACTAGTTTCGGTTAATATTATTCGTTATTCGAAATTGGTTTCGAAACTCTGGTTTCGAAAGTGGCCGAAGGGATCAAAGACAATCAAGTGGTGGGTTTAAGATTATGTTTTTTTGTTTTGATGGTCCAAATAACCCAATCACAGAGCATCACACACACAGATCAATCACAGAGCTGCTTCTGGGTAAGTTCGCTTCATCGTAGACCTCATCTCTGTCCTCGGGCAAGATTGTGGTCAAGAGCAAACCCATATTTAATAGAAATAAAAAAATCGCAAAAAATCATAGTAGATTCTTAAAGTAGCATGCATTCATTAAATTCCTTGCCTTGCTTAAGCAAATCAGTCTAAAAGAAGACAGAAGACCGCACCAGACTCTATCTATACCTATACCAATTTCTGATTTTGTCGTTTGCTATAATAAGCTAATAATCCTTATGCAATTACTAGCTGCGCCTTAGGGCTTCGATCCCATGGGAATTTCGGGATGAAAAGTAACCTATGTGCTAAAGTTCTCGAGTGGCGACCACGAACCGGAAAACGTAGTGTTGGCAGGCCTCCCACTCGGTGGACCAACGACCTGGTGAAGGTCGCGGGATGCGCATGGATGCGGGCAGCGCAGGACCCGTCAACGTGGAAATCCTTGGGGGAGGCCTTTGTCCAGCAGTGGACGTCTTTTGGCTGAGAAAGAGAGATACCAAATTTCATCTAAATCCGTTCAGTAGATTTTCCGTGATTGAGTAACAAACATTCTCACAAAGTCATACAAATTCACAGTCAAAGTTTCGCATCCTTCCTAACTAATATTATAAACGTGAAAAACTGAGTTTGTTTGTTTTTTTGTTTGTTTGTGTGTTTTACCTCTTCACGTTTTATCTACTGAACCAATCTTCCTGAAATTTCGTATACACATAGTTAGAAGTACTGTGAAGAACATAGGATACCTTTCATCCCGGGAAAAATACCGTGTCCGTGGGAAATTCATGCAAGTGAAGCCGCGGACAAAAGCTAGTTTATAATATTAGATAGAAGAATTAGTAGGATTAACGTCAGTCATATTTTGTCCTCTACTATACATATATGAATTCCAGTAGTCCCTTATGACGTAAGTTCTTCAAACTAAGAAACAGTTGCCACGTGCTCGAATTACCGTCTCAAAGAATGGTAAATTGGTAAATTACACTCTATGTCCAAGAAATAAAGTTGATATTTGAGGCCCATCTGAAGATGGAAGCTTATATTCTTGGAGAGACACGTGATAGTGTCATGTAATCCGTTGATAAATCAGGTATGTAATAATTGGAGCAAAAATTGTGCTTGAATGATTCTAGAATCATGAATCAAGTATACGTACATATTACATTTATGAATCAATAATAACATAAGCTTATGGTAAACGCAAAAAATGCGTTACATTTTTCTCACATCAAATTTTAATTCGTTTCGTTCATTTGTAATTTCAATGCATTTTTACTACACGAGTATTCCTAGGTAATTGTAAGTTTTTACTAAAGTTAGGTATTAACATTTTATTGAGTTTTGATTAATTGAGGCTCCATAGTGTATACGTGAATACAGTAAGTAGGCATTTTAAGTACTTACTTAATTTTTCTCTACCAAGCCTAATGTTATAAATGCAAAGTTGAATTCATATGATATCTTTTCACGCCGACGCTATTTGAGAAAGAGAGGAAATTTTGTCAAACATACCGAGTGACTCCCAAAGGCCCCAAAAGGGGGGAGATTGTGTATCATATTGTAGATCTTAAACATGAAATTAAATTAAAAAAAGAGTTTTGTATGTAACAATCAGTTTTTATTGATGAAGTCAAAGTCAATAATAATTGCTTTTATTTATATAGGCTTAAAAATAGCACTTATAAATCATCTAATTCTTGTTTTTTAGTTAGATGACGTCATAAAATTACTTAAAGCTAAGGTTACCACCGCCTCCAAAGCGCAAGTGGAGAAGAAACGGCGCAACAAACTCCACTGCTGCATTTTCTCCAAAGACGTCACTTTACAACATATGTCTCACAACATGATGAGAAAAAATAAATATTATTTATTAACAAAATTATGTTTATAAGACTGATTAAAAAGTATAGACACTTACACTTGACATTTTAACATGTGTGTTTGCAATTTTAAGATGTTAAAATCTGCGATTATTTAAGCAGTAAAATTACAACAGAGATAGTTAGATATTTAGTAGAGAGTAGAGTAAGAGTTTGTATGTAACAAAAAACTGATTGTTATATACAAACCCCGGCCGCACAGGGCCGACCCGCCGGGGCCGTTGGGACTCACTCAACATACCTACCTAGTTGAAGATAGATAAGGAAAGGTGGATTGAAAATTGTTAATGAAACTCAAAGCTACAGAATAACTAGCACTGTTAAGAAAAGCCGAAAGATACCTACCAAATACTAGAGGGGCTTCCTCATATTTTTCAATGAAATGAAAATCTCTAGATTGTCGACTTTGTGAAGATTGTTGCTGGCAAGAACTGGATTGCGATGGCCCAGGAGAGAAGGCTGGTGCTTTCCATGACCCAGCAGTGGGTCATGGAAAGCTGATGATGATCATTTCCAGCTTTTCCGTAGCACATAGATATTATAAATTATTTTTCTTAGGTAATATATACATATATTAGCCCGGAAATAAAAGATCACAGAGATCCTGAAAAAACAAGGAATTCCGTAACAAGTGGGTTAAAATCTCTTACAGTTCCCAACTGCCTCCGTGTGGTTGCAGACCCGAAGGTGCAATAATCTCTTTTCAATCAATCAATGTGGGTCTATTTAAAATAGTTTCACACAGCAATCTGTGTGAAACTATTTTAAATAGACCTATAATACAAACCCATAATACAAGGGAATTTAGTTTTGGGCTAGCTATTGCTAGCTATTGAGCTAGCTCAAAATTAAATTCCCATGTATTATGGGATACTAAAACAACCAGAACATCTTTTATAATTTATAGTACACTAGCTTTCGCCCTCGGCTTCGCCCGCGTGAATTTCCCACGGGACAGCGCTTTTTCCCGGGATGAAAGGTACCCTATGTCCTTCTCAGTAGTTCTGACTATGTGTATGCGAAATTTCAGGAAGCTTGGTTCAGTTGATAAAGCGTGAAAAGGTAATAAACAAATAAATAAACAAACAAACTCACTTTCGCATTTATAATAGGTATTAGTTAGGATTATATCCTTGTTTGTTATGATCTGTGGATTATATGTAGGTACATATACTCAAGACCCAGTCCAATTTAATAAAGATTATTTTCCGTCTTGAGGGTATCGAACCCGGGACTTTCAGAGTGGCGAACTAGCGTATCATTGCACCATGAAGGTCGTCTTAATGACATATGTAGGTAGATACACAAAGAAAACCGTTCGATTGAATAGATACCTCAATATAATGACATTTACAGTTTATTGGCGATCATCCTACGCTACATGGAATCAGTACGGGGCCTTCAGTTACGTAGTACTTATATTAATTCTGTGCTTCAGTGTAAATCCTAACTAATATGAAATGAGTCTATTTATTTGTCGCGCTTTATCAACTGAACCAATCTTCCTGAAACGTAAGTAGACATAGTTCGAAGTACTGAGAAGATCATTGGGTATACCTTTCATCTAAGGAAAAAAGCACCGTTTCTGTGGGAAATTCACGCTGGCGAATCTGCAGGAAAAAGTTAATTGATATAGAAATAAATAGATTCGGAAGAATCACTCAAATAGAAATTAGCTTCAATGTATGAAACTGCGACTTAAAATAAGGCGATAAAAAAAACATAAACATTGAACAACAGGTGACTTCTGCAATCGATGACGACTGACGTAACGACAGTAAACGTCATTAGCATTTTATTTTAATATCGAAGTAATTAAAATTGAAAACATACTAGCTATGCGCACAGCTGTTTATCATGTACGGAAGTTTAGTGTTATAATTATCATATTTTCCTGTCGATGCCATAGAAAACGCTACAGACGTCTATAATACGTCGTATTTATAACCCCTTCATACGCACATCATTAAATCTTCAACGTTTCCTAACAAATATTGTATCTGTTTCGTAATTTTCAATCTGAAGGCTTACCTGGCTCAGCACGCCGAACGATCGATAACCCACGTGTTGACACCACACCTCCGACGACGGCGTCCACAGAACAAAAAGTAAACGGAACCAAAAAAGGGAAAATAACAAAACCCAACGTCTCGAACCCTACTAGTCCTTAGCCGGCACAAAGCAATGAAATAACACTGAATGTAATGCGTATATCACAAATATCCCGGCACCCGGCGTTTTCCCGGTAAATTATAGAACAAAAACGGGACAACAAAAGGGAAATGAGGAAGAATGAGCGTTTTTACAACGTCTAGTTGCTATACGAGGATATAAATGTAGTTTTTATTGGAGTAACACAGATTTGGCGCTGAAATATCGGCATACAATGCAACGTACTGTTTTATTTCGTACTGCGGCGTATCGACACAGCATTCGCGTCGATGGCGAGGCTAATACTGAGCGCCTGAAGAAAAAAATACAAACCGGCCGAGAAGCGTGGTCCTACAGAGCAAGTGTGAAGTGAAAACGCAACGGGAAAACTATTGCTATCTCTTTCTAGCATATTGTCAGTTGTATTTTCAGGAGATTTTCCATTTCCCTCGTTTTCTGTGTAGTGTCGGGCTCAACTGAGTCATCGGATGTCTGATGTGTTGTGCTCCCTATATACATCGAGATAAGTGCCAGTTTATTAACACTGAACCTACTAACTACGTAACGCAATATAAGTCTGGTTAGCGTGTACTTGCTGATTGTGTAACACTGGTGTCATCTGGGTATTAGGAGCTGATTTGATGATAAAGAAAGTGCCACTTCGCGAATAGTGATACAGGGAAAATGCTTTATGTAGACCAGGGTACGTAACTTTATAATAAAAGTACGTGCTTTTGCCCGCGGCTTCACCCGCGTGAATATCGTTTCTCTGTCACACAGCCTAAAATTTCGATTTATCCCTGCCTTCATGATTCAGCGGTGTAGGTATTCCTTTTGAACCGGATGTCCTCCGTTCGAATCCCATGGGAAAAAACTTTGTTGAATTGCTTAACATGTCAGAGGTCGGTCGGTGGTTTAGATTATCAAGGGGCAAGAACAGGTAAAAATGTTCTCTCGCCTCTACCTGAAATATGGTTGATTGTACTTAGGCTTGGTTGCACCGAAATCGAAGTTTCTGTGCCAAAGTTAGCGTTACGCGTACTTATATTAATTCTGTGGTTACGCTTAAGTTTACTTTTGTCATACAAATTGATAACTGGTTACCACCAGTTGTCAATCTTTTTGACTAATTTTTACAGCGATTACTATTACTGTCAAAGTAAGACATTGCAACTCAGTCTAAGCTAAGATCTATTGACCTTACAATCTTCCTACTTGAGAGGCGTCCAGACGTCACAAGTTGCAATAAAACCATTTTAATTTCATTTCATTTTCATTAAATGGAGAAGGCAAACCACTTCATTATCATTGCCAAGAAAGTAGTACCTAGTTGCGTGCAATTAAAGAAAAAAACTGTAGAATAACAAGTTTGGAATAAGTTTCTGAGGCGTTACGTACAAACTTTCTTCATTAAATTGCATCTCATCGCGAAATTTTGTACGACTTTGTATACTACCATACATATATACTAGTAGTAGTAGTAATACATATACTAATAGTAGGTACTATTTACATATTGGTATACTATCTCGAACACACACCACCATCTCCTATAAACCATCATGATGAGAAAGATTGCTGGAAAACGTAGAGGACGGAAGATGTCTTGGCTCAAGAACATCAAAGAGTGGACGGGAATCAAAATGACTGGCTCTGAACAAAGCTAAATTTAAGGAGCTGACTGCACATATTCAGTAATGAATAGGCATATAAAGAAGAAAAAAAGATAAGTGGTAAGTATACTTTTCTATGTTGCGCACCCTACTTGATATCAGAGAATCTCTCTCTCTCAGCCGAAAGACGTCCACTGCTGGACAAAGGCCTCCCCCAAGGATTTCCATAACGACCGGTCCTGCGCTGCCCGCATCCATGCGCATCCCGCGACCTTCACCAGGTCGTCGGTCCACCGAGTGGGAGGCCTGCCAACACTACGTTTTCCGGTTCGTGGTCGCCATTCGAGAACTTTTCTGCCCCAACGGCTATCTATTCTACGAGCTATGTGCCCCGCCCACTGCCACTTAAGTTTCGCGATTCTGCGGGCTATGTCGGTTACTTTAGTTCTCCTACGGATCTCCTCATTTCTGATTCTCCGCATTTATAATATGAGTAGGATATTAGTAGGATTAACCCTAGGTTAAGCAGTCTATTGTTCCTGAAAACATTCTGACCTAGACCAGAGAATCTACTAATAATAAAAATCTCTCTTTATCTGGTCAAATACACTCGAATATTTAAAGAACGTCATTAGGTATCCATTTAATTTTTTCTAAATTCATAGAATAATAGCTCAAAAGAATGGATTTAGATTGTCTAGTCCTTGGTTTGTCCGTTCACTGGCCTCACCAAACCTACAATTTGCGATGAATAGGCTAATCATTGCGAAAATGCATTAAACTTAGCCTTTGTTGCTTAGAAATACATTTAAAGCAACAGTCACATTGAAGATTTGCTTATATTATTTAATCTATATATTTTTTGGCATGCTAGCCGCACTTCGCTAAATTTTATTAATTTAAAGATATGTATTTTGATTGTAACACGGGGTAAATTATACATTTGAATCAAGTCGAGCGTGCATTTTTAAAAATTATGTTATTTCTAAGATCCTCAATCCTACAATAACCAATGGTAAGTAATAAATATCTACTGAGAAAAAAATTCCAATATAAGTAATCTAAAAATAATCCGAAATATAATGTTACAAAATATACTTGTACTACTTAGTAGTAGCAACAATGAACAAACCAAGCGTTTTGCTTTTTACTTCTCACAGGCGTTGCAAGTTCTAGGTATCTATTAAATCCAATTAAATCCAAAGATTCTACTTCTTCGATTACATCTTCTAACTCATATAATCCATCATCAGATAATCAAAACAGACTTAAGGGTGCTATAGCCTATTGTACAATGTTCATAATACCAGGTAATCAAAACCGACCAAAGGCGCGATGCCGCGTTGATCACAAATTCTCATCGAAAACTGCGGTGGACTGGAAAATTGTTGTATTAGCGGCAAATAGCCGTTTGCCGTCTGCATATGGACGATGAATTTTAGGTTGTATGTATGCCAATGACCAGGCCAGGCAGTATTTTCGTGAAAATATTGTCATTTGATAAGTAGATTACAGGACAACCTATACGACTTGACATTATACGGATTCCTCTCCACGCGAGTTCAACTCGCACTTGGCACTTGTTTGTCTTTATGTTAGAACCCGTGGTTAGAACAGTAATTTGAGATGCTTTGCATACGGAACCCTCGTACGCAAGTTTGACTCGCACTTGGCTGGTTATTTTGTGTGTCATCCATCCAACCACGCGAAGCCGGAGAGGTATTGGGACTTACTAAAACCACACGGCGGCGTCAAAGCCTACCGCATTTGTGCCAGGGCCATGTAACCAATCTACTATACTAGCATCGCAAAATTGGTACAGTGGGTCACGTAAAAAAGTATATACCACCCGAAATATTATTTTTTTAACTACATTTAGGAATTTTTTGCATGTAATTCATGTTATGTTTGTTGTATTAGGTGTCTCAGCTGGTATTATCTATCTATCATCTATCTATCTAATAATTTACACCATAAAAAGTGGTATACTTTTCTATGTGGTGTACCTACCGGCGGGAGGGAAGCTATAATATGTACACTCTATGTCAGATATGCATAGAGATGAGCCATTTCCAAAATTTTCAAAGAAACAGCGGAGAGTTTCTTGGAAATTTCTCGAAAATTATTCTCGAGAACGGAAAACTTTCTAAACCCGAGAAATTTCTGAGAATTTTCGGAAATTTTCAAGGCAAGAAATTGACGGGATAGGTAATTTCTCGGCGGCACATCGCTAAATATGCATACACACAAGGTGCAAGCCTATTTTGTTTGAAGTGGGTATATCATCATGAAGCAGGATCAAGCTGGACAGTGAGCTGTGCGTGACGTTTGACGTTGACATTATACTCGTATAATCTGTGACGTGACCGCAGCCGCGGGTCACTCGCGCGCGTCACTCGGCTTTGCTCGGATTTACACGGTGCGTCACGGACATATTTTATAGTTTACGGAAGTGATTATTCGGACATAATTTTAGAACTTTTTCTCGACTGTTTTCAAAATATTTAGTAATTAAAGTCTTTCATTACTGGTGTCTGACAGACAAGGCACAGACGAAAGTACTTGGCTTAAAAGCTGAAATTTATCATGTGTCTTGGGAGAGTGGGTGGGGGAGTTAGTGGGCAGGAAAAGCGGGTTTTTATGCACGTGGAAGTCGCGGAAATAAGCTCATCTCATCTCTAATATATCTGTCCAGCTTTCTCTTACAACTCTGTTTGGAGAAACGAAACAACCACTACTGTTGAGGGAAAAAATATATTGAAATAAATCAGTACTTTTTTAAATTATTTATTTATTTCACCTTAATTGTACAAATACAATTGTAAATGACACAGGAGGAATTAATGCATTATCTACAAGTCGACATTTGGGTTTAGGGTGACTCAGAGAAACGAACTTAACTTTTATGGTCACTTGATCATACCGTAAAAAAAACAAACTAGGGACTACACATAAAAAATTCTCATCATCATCATAGCGACACTCTTGTCGGTGGAGTTCCTTCCATTTTTCTCTTTCCATTTGACACGACGCGACGTTCACTTTCTCCTTTATTTGCCTCATATAACTCTGTCTTGGCCTCCCTGGGCCCTCTCTTGCTTCTATCTTCTTCCTTCTATGATGTTTCTTAAAAATGCATCCCCTAACATTTTCCCCTTCTTTTTCTATATTTTTAATAATGGTTCTTTTTCGCCGATTCTGTTTAAGACGTCTTAATGCTAACTTATTCTCTCCGTCCAGCTACCTTTTTTTTTTTTTTTTTTTTTAACGTGGAAAGACCTTCGTCTCGTCCATCCAGCCACGGGAAGCCGTGGACGGGTATGTGGGACTTGAACCCACTAAAACCACACGGAGTCAACCCCTGCCGCATATATGCCAGACCGTGTGCTACTCGCTCCACAGCCCTGGCGCGGCGGCCGCTACCACGGCGGCCCCAGCACGGCTCGCTCCCGAAGCACCTCTCCAGCGAGAGGGTCGGAGCGGCCAGCGGGATAAGCACCAATATTCCCGCTAGGGTAAAGGCACACTTGACCCGGGTGCGCCTCTTCCACCTCGAGGGCCGTTAAGCCGAGCGACGGAATCCTGTTTCCGACACCCAACCAGCCTCAACTTTTTGGGACCCGACCACAATTCAGGTTCCCTACCACATCTCAGCCGCAGAGGACAGGTTGTCCCTATCCCCTGCGACCGAGACAGGCCCACCACGCACAGTGGTCCTTGAAATTCAAAGCTTTCATACTCGTAGAAATCTGACTATGTCAGAAATTGATAATTAAAAAATGTTATTGTAATTAGTACACCTCCCTTTGTTAACTGTTATAGTATGAAGGTCGTGAGTAGCTCCATGTGTGAGAAAAAAAATATTATATTTTTTTTTGTATGGGAAAAAACCTTCAAAGTGGATTTAAAAAAACTGAACTGAACTGAGGGTCTGGTATTCACATGAGTTATTACACCTTACATGGCGATTAAGATGACATACAATTGTTATGCCTTTCGGTGCCGCTTTGCATGTAGCAAGCTTTTGAAAGTTTGAGTTTTTGGTAGAAGATTATTCAAGTCTTCGATTTTATATTATAAAGATACCTATAACTTTGAGCATGAAAATAATTGAAATTTGTATATACCTACACAAGGGAATAAACAAATATGTACTTAGGATATATTTAAATAGTATTGTTCAATTAAAAAATAGGAAATCAAAAGCACATATTCAATAATTACTGAGAAAATTATTTATTTGATTATACCTACTATTAAATATTATTAGTAAATTACAAAATGTAATGTAATAATACTCAGAGCTACAAACTACTAGCATTTCGGAATGACCGCTATTGAGAAGAAACGCCGAAAGAAACTCAACAGTATTGGTCCCAGTCATGCCATTACATTTCACTTCACAGTAATAATGTAATTATAGTCAAATACTTATAATAAATATTTTATGCCTGTGATCGAGTGATTGGTAAAAAGTATACCTAAACAGATAAAAATAATTAAAAATAAGTTTATCCTAATACATTACAACAAAAATGACACTGGATTGGATGTAAAAGAAACACTATAACATAACAGTGGCTAAGTCTTGTAAACTATTTAATGCTCTATTAACTATAACATATAAAATATTACTATTTACTTATATATCAACTACTTATAAAATACCAATTATTATAAAGAACCATTAACATCAACAAATTCAATATTATCCTTGTCTACATCTGCATCGTCACCAATGAAAAGAGATTTCATGTCACCGGTAATAGGTGTGTGTTTTGACTTTCTTAGCACAGGCCTTATGCTAGACAGGTAGGGATCTGACGAAACAAGGAGACCATGGAAAATGTCTTCGTTTGTTGCTTTTCGACAAAATTTTCGAGAATGGTCTTCTCGGATTTTTTTTAAATCTTTGTTTCTGGCTTCCGATGCCTCTTCAGATAATTTCCCATTGGGCATCATGTAAAAATGTTTAATGACTTCAGCACCGTACATTAAAATTTTATGGACACTAGATGTCAAGTGATACCAGCCATATAGTTATAGGGTATGAATAATCAACTACCAAAAACTCAAACTTTCAAAAGCTTGCTACATGCAAAGCGGCACCGAAAGGCATAACAATTGTATGTCATCTTAATCGCCATGTAAGGTGTAATAACTCATGTGAATACCAGACCCTCAGTTCTGTTCAGTATTTTAAAAATCCACTTTAAAGGTTTTTTCCCATACAAAAAAAATACAATATTTTTTTTCTCACACATGGAGCTACTCACGACATTCATACTATAACAGTTAACAAAGGGAGGTGTACTAATTACAATAACATTTTTTAATTATCAATTTCTGACAATCAGTTTCTATGAGTTTGTTAAAGCTAGTTTAGCTTTTTTATTAATAGATGGCGTTGTATATTTACATTTATTTCTAAATCGCGCTATGACTTCGTTTTTACTAATAATAGCCTTGTAAATCGATTCAATAAAATTATTCCTCGTTCCTGAGCAGTTTTATTCAGGGTTCAACCGTAGACTGTGCCGCCACCTGGCGAGTTGGTTTTGGGAAGTTTTTCCATAGTCCTTCGTAGTTCGGATTTATTTCTAGCTTGTGCAAGTGGCTGATGAATACGTCACAGTGTCGTCACCACCAGAGAGGTAGAGTTTTTGGAAAATCAGACGTCATCAACTTGACGTCACGGATCACTGGAGGTTTGTGGCAAAAAGTTCATAGAGTGGAAGTCAAACTGTGAGTACTCTTTATTGTCTTTGTAAAATTCAAGAGGAACAGAACATAGAAAATAGTGGTAATCATTGACTTAGAAAAATTTGGAATAGAATTTCATAGACTTAGAATAATTTCGCAAAAAGTGTTTATACGGGGAATCCACGCCGGTTTGACTATAGATTGTCAAACACTTAGCAAATTTTGGAAAGAAAATTCTTGGACATAGAATATTTTTGAAAATTTGAATTTTGATATCTAATATCAAACATGGATTCTTATGTCAGTATTCAAGAAGATACACTATTGAAAATTAAAAAAGCGAAATCTAATTTCAAAAAATCACCTATAGATAGAATTACTACTTCATATTTGGAAACGCGGTTAGAAGCTTTGGAACAATATTGGTCATCATTTTGCGAAACTCACAAAAGCATTATTTCGGAATTTGATATTATTGAATTAATGAAATCGACTTATCATACCAACGATGTCTATGATGAGGTAAGAAGAACTTTACATTAATTATAAAAGCGATTTAAAGGAATCTCGTTGTTAAAGTTGACACCTAAGGCAGATAGCGTCGTCATCAAAAGTGAAATGTCTTCATCGAAAGCTGGTTCATCTTATCTTCTTATCAAATTTCCTAAAATGGATATACCAATGTTCAGCGGCAAATATACCGAGTGGACGAGCTTCCGCGCATTATTTTTGTCTATCGTCGAAAACAACAAGCAATTGGATGATTTACAAAAATTGCACTATTTGAGAAGCCGTTTGACAGGTGAAGCCGAGCAGTTACTGAAGACATGAAGCTATTACTGCACCTAATTATAAAAAATGTTGGAAAAAAATTGAAGAACGTTGTCGAATGATAAGCGCTTTTTGGCCAATGAGATTTTTAAAACGATTTGTCAACCAAAAAGCCTGTCAACTCAGAATCGGCCAGTGCTATTCGAGAATTGCTCAATACAACCGAAGATTGTATAAGTGGACTTACTTGGTTTAGATTTTGATGTTAGTTCTTGGGATATAATTGTTACGTTCATTGTATTTTTTCTAAATTAGATAATGAATCCAAAAAAGTTGTGGGAAGTCGAAGTGTAAGTAAACTATCATATGTTATTCCAAAGTTATCAGATTTTTTTGGGGAAGTTTTTTAAAGTATCGTCTTCTAAGTCACTTGAGTTTTTAGATAATGTTAAGCTCACCTAAGTCTACACCGTATACTTGTAACAATACGTCCAAAGCAATGCATGTTACCACAAATATGTCATGTATTTTCTGTTCTGAGACTCACAGGTTATATAGTTGTAAGAAATTCGCGAGCGAAGATGTTGATGCTCGTCGTAAGTTCGCCCAAACCAATCGGTTATGTTTTAATTGTCTTGGGTCTAATCACTCACTGTATTTTCGTGCCGTCAGCATCAACTTGCTGTCGTATTTGTAAACGGAAGCGATCATTCATTGCTTCATCCAAAACCAATTTCCAATCATGGTTCTGTCAACAATGGTCAGTCATCGGTTGATGTGTCACAAGTTTCAGATTCGGCTGAAACATCAACCCCACAGGACGAGGTATCACAAATTATCACTTGTTTCTCGAATTTGGAACAGTCAAATTCTTTTGGCTACTGCTTTAGTAAAAGTAGCATTCGAGAGCAGGCACTTTTTATTTTAAGATCTCTTTCTTGGATCAAGCGATCGCAGGCATCGTTTGTGACGGAGTCTGTGGTTCTAAATGTTAGGTTTGAAGAAGATCCCAAACGCAGGAAAGCTATATTTCAGGATTAGGGTGGTGATCAGAACGCTATGCAGTCTAAGTGGATTCGTCAAGATCAATATTCAATCACGCCATAATCCCAGTTTTACACTGTTGGTCAAAGCTCACGTCATTGATAAAGTTTCATTCTTTCTTCATCCAGAAAAGAAAATTGTACCCAAGGTGTTGTCAAAGAAACTTCATGTATCGGAGTTAGCGCAGATCCATCATTTGACACCCCTGGAAATATTGACGGTTTGTTGCTCGGTGCTGAAGTGTATGGCCAGATTTTGTTAAGCGGTGTTATCAAGTGATTCGCCAGGTTCTCCTATTGCGCAAAAAACCACTAACTTGGTTGGATCCTCTCTGGTCATGTACACTTGCATGCAAAGTTCAAATCATGGTACACTTGAAGCGAAAGGTCAACAATATTCAACAGAATAAAATATGTAGTTTTCACAATCTAGTGATCAACAATGATTTGTCAAAGAAAAGTTTGGGAATTAGAGGAGATCACTTTCTGGTTAATGTCCACAGCATTTTAACAGAAGAACAGAAATGTGAAGAGTTTAATTCCAAGATTACCCAAAAAGATAATAACACTGATCGCTATTTTGTGAAGTTGCCCTTCAAATCAGAAGTACCAAAACATGAATTTGGTAATTCTAATAAAATCACAACAGATAGATTTCACATGCTAGAGAAAATATTCTCAATTAATATAACATTTTTTCATCAAAAGTATTCCCAACAGGAATATCTTAAGTTTGGTCATTTACAGGAAATTCTCCCAACGAGTATAGATAAGGTGCAAGCTTGTCCTACTATTTGTTATATTACGCTATCATTAGGACAGTTTCTGCAGAACAATGTTGATTTTCGACTTCTTTGGCGTAGTGTTTCGTGTAAAAATCAGAAATTCAACGATATTAGATTTACATTTGGCACATTCTCAGAACTGAACTTAATAATATGTTATTGTTAACACGATTCTTCTATTCAAGGAGCAAATTATCATTTACTTTCCTGTATACCTTTAGGATTATGTCAATCAATAAACTTGCTAGTATTATGAATGTTATTAGAAATAGTTTATTTACCTTACGACGGAGCATTTGCGAGTAGACGATGTCGTTCAATTTTACTCAAGAAAATTAAAAATTTACTTACAAACTAATATCAACCCTAAAGCTACTGTCAACAAGTGCAAATTTAAGTTATTAAAATATTATCTGCTGCCACCACTACGACGACGGTACGTGCCTACATCATATACTTATCTCTTTTTTACTCGGACGGAACGGTCGGAGTATCCCACCACGCACCCACAACCTCGACGCAACATAAGGGTGTGTTTACATTGGATCGATGTGGAATAGCATACAAACATGTTGCATGTGCGATCTCTTAGGGAAGATGCCTGAGTGATGGAAATGCGCATGATTACTAAAGCCAGCGGCGCTCAGGTGTACGGTGGATCACAACCTGATCTTTCAAAAGTAACTAAATCGGAGACAGGGAAAAAGAAAATCTCCAGATGATGAGATTACGTACGCCAATTGCAAGTTTTTACGGCAAAAATTCTTGATGCTTTTGAGTAACTTAAAAATACATCTGTCAAAGAAATAAATGAAAATATCCACACACAATTTACAGGTCAACAAATGGCCGATATAAAATCAACGACCAGACTCATCTCTTGGTCCTAAAGAAAAATACTAAATTGAAAGCAGAATTATAGTCAATACATAAAAAATACTACAGATGGCTGCAATGAAGAAAAAATAAAAATACTGTACAACATGATGTTGTTACTCTCAAATCAGATACAATAAAACAGTGGAGCCCGTTTTGCTCCCATACACAGAAATTATTGGCGAAATGCAGGAACGTTCAATTAGAAAGAAAAATATAATCGTAGCCGGAATACCTGAAGCCCCATTAGGCCGATTATGATAATAGACGCAAACACGACCAAATGGAAACAATAGCTAAAATTCTAACATCTTGTGCATCCCGAGTGTCCGGAGTTTGTAAAAATATATCGTCTGGGAAAATATGATAAAACAAAAACCCGTGTATAAAGGTATGCGTTCTCTTCCGAAAATACTGCCAAGGCGATTCTCAAAATAAGCAGCATAAAGTTAAACCGCTGCGATCAAGATTTACTCAGACCAAACACACATATGAGCAGAAACACTTTTAAAAATTTAAAAGGAGAGCTGAAAAGCCGTGTAGAAAATGGTGAGATGAACTTAATTATTAAATATATGAAGGGCAAATCCTAAAATTATAAAAGCAGAATCTAAAATACTGCAATTCTGCACTCAACACCGTCCAATGGATTAACACTTATAACGTAATTTAATACTTAGTTGAATTTTAGTTTTTTACCATAATTATATTACTTTAGTAGTCCGTATGTTTGTAGCGTTGATACTATAATGATTTATCTAGTAAATAGCAAATATGTACTTATAAAAAAAAATACATATGGATCAATGTAATACATACATTTATAGAATATACAAATACATATATAGAATACACAGGTTTATAGAAGTTATAATACATAAAATAATTTCTTGTAATTACTTATGCTAGTATACATAATAAAGTCTACGTGTGGAATAGGCCTTACCAAACATTCACTGCCCCTCCATCTGCACCAAGCAGTTGTTGAGAGTAACAAAGGTGGCACCTTGTGTTACCGTATTATTCATTGTAGTACATTTACTTGGTAAAAATTAATAAAAGCTTTGTAATTAATATAATGTATATATATATATATATTATGATTTATACTTCTTGAAAGTTGAATTTTCTGCTTGTTGCAACAATAATACAATCCTTGTCAATGGTGACAGGGTTATACTTCTGTATTTTCGAAATTTTGATTTTATTTGGAATACCCACACACAAATTTTTATTTTTGATGTTTAGTGATATGATAGCGTAACATGTTCGGTTGGATTACAATATAACATTGTATAAATTTATTGAATATAATATTTAAGTTAGTTAAGCGCCCGTCACGATAAATTTATACTAAGACTTAAATATTTC